>VDFB02000003.1:170993134-171009968 GCA_007258455.2 Sequoia sempervirens | reverse complement strand
GGTGGTCCCCCTCTCTTACAATTACTTACCATGTTCAGTTTTTGGTTGAGGCAATAAAGCAAATGGGGAAGGGACTCTTTTGCTTGGCATGTCAAGACGGTACATTTCCTTGACATAGCCTATTTTTCCATTCCATCTTCACGGATTAATCATCTCTTAGGGGATGATGGTAAGCCTACTTCGAAATATGTACCTGCTCAAAATAGGATTGTAAATTCTTTTGAGTCAATTAAATACTTGCTTGGTTCCAAAACATTGCAAAAAAACATCAACAATCTTTCTCTAAATTCCAAACCCTTTGGTTTAAGCATGGATACCCTTTGAAAATGCCTTGATATTGATGCTTTTCCTAAGGATTTTCATCCTTAGAGACTTTTAAATATCTTGACTTATGTCTCAATCCATACTTCCCAGAGTTAACATATAGGTAACTATGCCCCTAACTTCATGATTTTCACATAATGGACATTGTGAAATGAATGATGTTTTTGACATAGACATTTACGTTGAAACTTAAGCAAGACAAAGTGTTTGTGGTGAAAAAAACTCATTAAGCAAGATAAATAGACAAAATTGAACCCCACATGACCATTTGGCATCTGATCACTCTGGTTCAACAACCAAACCTTATGTCAGCTATCATTCAACCAAACTTTGAACTAATTGAAGGAGAAAAAATAGACATAATTAGTAGTTTGAGGAGCTTCACTTTTGAAAGAAAGGAAACACCAACCCAATGGAGAAACGCAACATACATCTTAGACAAACAAGAGGAAAGAGCCAATATTTTGGTTGGAAGGCCTATATTACCACCTCTTGCGTGGAAATAGATATCCTCTTTTCTTTGTGCTTATCTTAAATGATCTCTCAAAAAATCAAAATCCCTAAGAGAAGGTCTACATATCGCCACTTCAAACTTAGACATTGTAATTCAAATCATACCAGAAGATGTATCTTAAGGAATCACCGCAACTGAGACAGAGCAATAAGGAGATATTATCTATACTCTTACATAAACGAACAAGATCTACACATTTCACAAGCACTTCTCATTTAATCATTGATTCCTTAGGGTTTGATCAGTTTAGAGGTATAACATGTTTCTCACCACCTTGGTCTTGCAAAACAAAGGTTCACTCTAGGTTAACATTGGTCAAACATTTCATCCATCCCTCGTCAAATTTCAAACATCACTTCACCAAACTTTGCAAGCTTTTGAACACACCAACACTTTGGACTTAGAAATATATCAACCCCAAACCCTAACTTAGATACTTTGTATGTGAAATGAATCCTTTCCCATGCATTTAGTTAAGTTGGTTATCATTTTTTTGACTATTTTATCTTGAAGGTCACAAGTCTACCTTAAATATTTACAAATCCATTAACATCTTTTATGCAAACATCAAAACATCAAACCTTTAAGTCAAAAGTGTTGTCCGAAAACATTTTCCAAGATCACTACCCACATCATTCATCCTTTTCATCTCCCATTATCACCATTGCTCCAAAATGACTTATAGTGTCCCTTTTACCAAGATTTGAATCAACTAGAGAGTTTAAATATTACAAATCTCAACATAACTCTCTCATAGGTGACCCACCATTTATGGTAGAGATAAGATCACAAAACAAGAGAATCATGGAAAAATCCAAAGTCACATTCACCTTAAGTGATACCAATCCTCAAGAATTTGACCCAAGAAGTCACGTTAACCCATCACAACAACCCCCAACTCCATCAGGATCATATGAGATAGAAGATGTCACAAACAATCTGTTTGGACTAATGAAGAATTCATGGAGTACAAACAAGAACATCAAGCCTTAGAAAATGTAGCTCCAATTTCCCCATCTTTTGTTGTGTAACCCTTCACACAAGGCTTGACTTCATCCACCATTCAAACAACTCCATCACTAGGGCTAAGTCAAACACCAACTCCTAGTCTTGCAGCTAATCTTGCTAAGGATTTTGGCCACACTCTTCCATTGGAAAGCAACACACTTGTAGGTACCCTAAACACCAATCCTTCTCAAAAAACCACTTGGACACCAACATTTGGCACTCCTCCCATTCTCAAGAATCCTCTACATCCACATAAACCACTTACAATACATCATTCCACAACAACATTAACATTTCAAAGACAATCATCTTCATCTATCCCCACGAGTACCACAAGTGTTCCCAACATCATGCAAGGTAGTGTGGACCAAGTGTCACAAATAGACCTAAAAGGGAAAGTTAGTACCCTTATGCAAAATCAACCTTCAACACAACATGGGATATCTTCATCCAATCCTCCCATTAATACATCCAACCCATCAATTTCCCGAAACACATCTATTGCATCCATCATCAACCCAAATCAAAACAACTCCTTGGTCACGAACTCCATCAAACAAGGTAATACCTTGGTCCCACCTCAAATACCGCAAGGTAACCCCCTACCCTTCGGTCAAGGGATCCCTTTCGATCAATTGTAAGGTCTAAACATGTCATTGCCATCCTAATACCTAATGGCACCATCATCATCTTTCCCCTTGGTCCCCCATGTCATGTAAAATTAAATGGGACCTCAAACTTACATTCCTCCATCCCAATCCACCATCTTGCAAGGAATGTTAAACCAAGGAAACCCCCAACCTCTCGTCAACAACCTACAACCATCTCAAATCAATCAACAACCCATGAACATCCAAAATCCATCTCACATGTCCCAACAACCAACTAATCCTACATTGCAATCACATGCCTTTGCTTTACAACAAGCACAACAGGTTTATCAACAAGTTGTGCAACAATAGCAAGCAACCTTAGTAGCACAACAACAACAACAAGCAGCCCTATTAGCACAACAACAAGAACAAGCAGCCTTAGCAGCACAACAACAACAATAATAACAAGCAGCCTTATCAACACAACAAAACTATCAAGCCCAACAAGTAGCCTTAGTAGCACAACAACATGTCCTTGTGGTGCAACAACAATAGCAAGCCCTAGTGGCACAACAACACCAAGCAACCTTAGTAGCATAACAAGTAGCCCTAGTAGCCCAACAACAACAAAAATCCCAATAGGATGGCCAACAATAGCAAGTTCTTGCACAACAACAACAATAGGGTTTATACTATAACACTCAGCAAAACATCACCAATACAAACACATTGGTAACATATACGCCTCCAACACCATCACTTTCACAATATCCTACACCACCATACACACCATACAACACCCCATCATATCAAAATCCCACATAAAATCCATCCACCATCCCACAATATGCAACATATATTCCTCCACCAAACCCACAAGACAATGTAGCCTCACAACTTAAAGTGTTAACACAAGAAATACAAGATATCTACATGGGAAAAATGAAGAAACCCCATACACAATAAAACCTATGCCCATATCCATTCAATCGAAACATCGTAATGGTACCTTTCCCTCCCATTTTTTAGGTGGACCCAAATTTGATAAATACAAAGGGAGAGGAAGTCCTATAGACCATATCAAATAGTTTAACATATTGTGTATGGAGGTCACCTACAATGATTCCTACTTGATGAGCCTCTTTCCATGAAGTTTATCAAGCCCAACCATTGACTGGTTTTCACAATTTCCTCCAAGTATCAAAACCTTTCAATAAATCATCAATAAATTCATAGATGACTTTTCTTTTAATCTTGAGATGGACGTAAACCTAGGAGATTTGTACACCCTCAAACAAAAAAAAGTAGAATCTTTTGCCAATTTCTTACAATGATGGAGGCAAAGGGCTAGTAAGAGCAAGTGACCAATTCCTGATGAACAACAAGTGGGGATCATTATAGCAAATTTCGATCCCAATTTATCCTTCCACTTATTAATGCAGCGGATTACCACTTATTATTAACTTTTCCCTAGATCCCTTAACAACAAGCGCGCTCTAATCTCATAGGGAAATACTCAAGCATACAAATACAACCACCCATCAACTAGTTCCAACAACAAGCATCGTGTTTGGTCTAAGAACAAAAACATGATGAATGATGGCGTAGTAGGTGCTAAGGTGGCCCTAAGTGGTTCAAATGACTAACGCTCAACCAACAATATAATAAACTGCATCACCATAAAACAATCAAATCAATAACACTAAAATGCAACAATGACAAACTCCCAATAGGAACAACTATCCAAAATACAAATACACATAGTTTTCAAAACCAAGTGAAACTATTATGAAGAAATTGGTAGATTCAAACTTGATAATGCTTCCAAATTTTGAAAACTACCAAGAACCACAAGATAAACCATCGTGGTACAATGAAAAAGATCTTTGTGACTTTCATAAAATCAAAGGACACAAAACATCGAATTGTATGAGGCTCAAGAATGTTATCCAAGATCTTATCGAGAATGGAGACATATATGTTGAAGTGAAAACCGGTAACCAAGATCTTAAGATATACAAGAACCCCATGCTAGATCACAACAAAGGAAAAAACAATGGAAAAGGTAAGGATTACACAAATGTGCAACATGTCTATTCCAATGTAGTCTCTTCCTGTGACAATGTCATCTTTTTTGTCACCATCAAAGGACTTGGTGTGGAGTGTGGAGTCACCACATGACGTGGCAAGGTCACCATCCAAGGAGTTTCATCTCAACCTAGGGAACAACCTCCTTTACCAACATCAAACCCTAGCAAATACAATGTACTAGATTAGGTCAAGAATACCTCGTCCAAATCTCTATCTTAAAACTATTAAGGCTATCCCCTGCACATAGGGAAATCTTAGAGAAAGCTTTATCCACATCATTTGTACCTGAGGATATGGATACATAGCAGTTTCTAACTATGGTAAGGCATATCACTATTCCTCATCTTCTCACCTTCTCCAAACAAGACCTACCATTGCAACCATCTCATAACCTTGCTTTACACCTTGAGGTCATCATTCATAAGAACAAGGTTAAAAGAGTCTTAGTAGATGGAGGTTTTGGTTTGAACATTTGCACCCTTTAGTTGATCAAGAACCCAGGATATTCATAGGATACTATTGAGAAAGCAAAAAGTACCACCATCAGAACATATGATGATCAAGAACGGGTATCACAAGGCATCATCACGCTACCCATCCAAGTGGGACCCATCATTGCAAAAATTGCATGCCAAGTGTTAAACCTTGATCTCCCCTATAACATCTTGCTTGGTTGACCATGGATTCACACCCTAAAAGATATAGCTTCAGCCTGTCATCAATGTGTAAATTTTCCTTTTGAGGATGGATAAGTTACTATCCATGGAGATCCTGAGCTCTTTTACGACTACAAGAACCTTGAGGCCAAGTTTACAAAACAACCCAAATCCCTAAAAATGATGAAGGTACTACACCTTCTACCTCATTTCTTGACCCATCTACCCTTGCATCTACCTCAGAAACAAAAACACCCATTGTCAAGAACATTCTCAAAAGCAAACCAGTGATCCAGGATGATGGTTGTGGAAATTATAAACTAACAAAGGACACTTTTGTGTTGGGAGAGCTAGCTCTTTCTCCCAAATCTCATTGGAAACCCACACCTATCAAAAAATTGGTTGAAACATTAAAGATGACATCAACCACCTTCACCAAGTGGGGGCATCTGAACAAAGATGTCAATGAGGAGGATATCTCTAAACTACTATATCAAGATGATCGACCTATACCCGTTCTACCTATGGAAATGGCAATAAAGGTTTACAACTAATGAAGGGATGGGGGTACAACAAGAATGAGAAACTATGACAAAATAACAATGGTTTGCTAGAACCCATCATTCTTGAGAAACATCCAAAGAATCTTGGCCTAAGTTGTACTACAAGCAAGGTTACCCTTATTGGCAAGGGTACTTCTACTAAACAGGCTGAGGCTTCCTCTTGGTTACTGACATCCTATGATACTACCCTAGATGACTTCCCTCTCGATATTGCTAACCTATTTGAGAATAGCTCTCTCTTCATGATATCCACAACATCCTTCACCCTGAATGATCAACCCACTAAAATAAACCTAGTATACCAACAACTCATTGACTAGGACCAATGAGGGCCACCGATTCTAGATTTATTCAAAAATGATGAAACAACCTCAGAATTCATGGGACCCCACAACAACTTACCATGGGAAGATCACAAAGCTGGTTTTGATATAAAACTTGACACATGCGTACTACAGGGAGACGATTGAATCCTTTAGTCACAAAATTGATGAAATGCAACTAACATGTAGATCTTTGAGTGAAAACCACACTGTGGCACTTTTTGATCCTAAAATGGTAAAAAGAAAGGATGCATCTGAGGGTGAAAACCTCTCTGTGGCACCCAAGTATGGGGGATTCAACCTCCCCCTCTATACAATGCATCCAAAAAAGTCAGCAGTGCTAGTAGAAAAGGCCACACCAATAAATTTAGGAATAGAAGAAGCACCCAAGATAGCATTCTATGTTGAATCCTTGTTGGATGAAGAACAGAAAAACCTAGCAGTGTTACTGAAGGAGAGAAGAAAAAAATTTGTATGGTCATACACATATCATAGTCGGGGTTGGATCCATAAGTGGTGGTGCATCATTTAGCAGTCTATCCTAAAGCTAAACCAATAAAGCAAAAATAAAGAAAGATGCACCCTCAAATAACACTCTTGGTGAAACTTGAGTTACAAAATATTCTTGACGTCGGATTTATTCGATTGATTGACTATCCTGAGTGGGTTTCTAACCTAGTACCAGTTTCAAAACCCACTAGGGGCATCAGAATATGCACAAATTTTAGAGACTTAAATAAGGCATGTCTGAAGGATGATTTCCCTCTTACTAACATTGGCATCATCATTGATTTAATAGTTGGACATGAAATGTTGTCACTCATGGACGATTTTTCAGGATATAATCAAATCATGATTTCCAAGGAGGATCAACACAAAACTTCATTCACTTGTTCCATGGGAAACATATTGTTGGAACATGATGTCGTTCAAGCTAAAGAATGCAAGAGTGACCTATCAAAGAGAAATGACCCTCATCTTTCATGATATGATCCACAAAATAGTCAAAGACTATGTGGATGATATCTTGGCCAAATCAAAGAAAAGGAGTGGGAACATAGAGGTATTGGGACCCATCTTCAACAAGCTTGAAGAGTATAAGGTACGGCTAAACCTAAAAAAGTGTGTCTTTGGGGTTACATCAAGGAAGCTTCTTGGCTACATCATGTCACAAAGAGGGATAGAAATTGATCCAGCAAAAGTAAAATCCATCCTAGACATGGAACCACCACAAACATTGAAACAAATGAGAGGGTTACAAGGAAGGTTGCAATCCATCAGAAGGTTTATAGCACAATTATCAGACAAAATCCACCCTTTCTCGTATCTTCTTCATAAAGGAATAATGTACAAGTGGGATGAGAAGTGTGATAAATCCTTCCAAAAGATCAAGGACTATCTATTGACAACTCTAGTGCTCCTGTCGCCGATAACAAACAATCCATTGATCCTATATATCTCAATAACATCAACAACACTAGGTGCTCTTTTAGCACAACATGATGAAAATGGAAAGGAAAGAGCCATTTATTACATCAACAGGACCTTGGTGGGCTATGAAATGAACTATTTTTCCATTGAGAAAACATGCTTAGCGGTAGCTTTTTCTTCACAAAATTTTAGACATTACATGTTGTCACATCAAATCAAGCTTAACGCAAAGATCAACCTGTTGAAATACCTGTTATCTAAAGCTACCCTCACTGGGAAAATGACCAAATGGGTAATGATCTTGACTGAATTTGAAATAGAGTAGATTGAGTGCAAGGAAATCAAAGGACAAGTGATCACGAACCAGCTAGAAAAAGCACCTATCTATGCAGAGAACCCTTTGATATCTGAATTCCCTGATGAATCAGTGTTCCTTGTCAATGCAACAGATCAGTGGAAAATGTACTTTGATGGATCATTTACCCAACATGGATCAAAGGTGGGCATCCTATTTATCACCCCTTAAGGTGATTGCATTCCAAATTCATACTAGCTATCATTTCCATGTACTAACAATATTGTGGAGTATGAATCCCTAATAACAAGTCTAAGGATAGTAGTTCAATAGAAGATACAAGAGTTGAAAGTATATGGAGACTCACAACTAGTTATCAATCAAGTCAATGATGACTACCAAACTAAGGATGATAAACTCACTCCTTACAAAAAGATGGTAAAGAGTCTCAAGGACCTTTTCATTGATATAAATTTTCATCAGATTCCTCACATGAACAGTCGAGCAGCAGATGCCATGGCAACCATTGAAACATTGTTAGACATTCCACACAACATCCTTCAATGTGAATTCTTAGTAGAACAACTTCTCATAACCAAATTTTGAAATCCTTGAATCTGAATTTGTGTGTGTCATTGTTGGTCCTAGTTCCCCATGGTATCATGATATTTTCACCTACCTTATCAGAGGAACCCTCCCATCCAATATCACCTCCAATCTTAAAAGGACCTTTGTTAAAAATCCATCTCAATTTGTGATCCTAGATGATACCTTATATCATCAAAGCATCGAGAGGACATTACTACGATGTCTTAACCAAGAGGAAGCCTTGACCATTTTAATAGGAGTTCATGAAGGAATATGTGGTTCCCATTCTAGTGGTATGACTTTAGATAATAAACTGTTGAGGATGGGGTATTTCTGGCCAACCATGGAAATGGAATCCCATCAATACATGTAGAAGTGTGTCTAGTGTCAACAACATGGAGATATGATTCATGCTCTAGTGCAGGAGTTACAACCAATGGTCATGCCTTGGCCTTTCTCGCAGTGGTGGTTTGACCTCATAGGAAATATTACTCCCACCTCATCTAATGGTCATAAATTCATCCTCGCAGCCACTGATTACTTCACCAAGTGGGTCGAAGCCATTCCTATTACCTACATAATGGGGAAGAAAATTTCTAAGTTTATCTGAATTACCTCATCTACCATTATGGTGTTCCACAAGCCCTTATTTCTGACAACAAAACACCTTTCAAGAATCAGGATGTGAAAGAGCTATGTCAAAGATTCAACATCCAACATCAATTCTCTACCCTGTATCACCCCCAAGGCAACGGTTAAGTTGAGGCTACAAATAAGACCATTCTAAAAATCTTAAATAAAATGGTCAATGAAGTTGGTTGTGACTAGGATCTACAGTTAAATCTTTCCCTATGGGCCTATCAAACTAGTATTTGCACACCCACAGGTGCAACCCCGTTCTCCTTGGTCTACGAATCAAAAGCCATCTTGCCTATTGAGGTAGAGCTTCCTTCACTGTGAGTGTCACTTCAAAATCTAATCACTAATGAAGAGTACAGAGTATCTTGGCTAAATGAGTTAGAATTATTGGATGAGTGTCGTCTTGATGCCCTTAATCACTTGCAAGCATATCAAAACTAACTAAAATGGATCTATAACAAGAAGATCAAGAGTCAGTATTTCCATCTACTAGGGGATCTCGTCCTAAAGCAAAATCAGAAAAAATTTCCAGATCAAGACAATAAAGGAAATTTTGAACCTAACTAGTTAGGTCCATTTGTTGTCACAGCAAGCTATGAATCAGAAGCATACCAATTATCAACACCTGAAGGTAAACCCTTGTAGGAACCAACCAATAGCCTGCATCTTACAAAAAATTATGCCTAGGCTTGAAGGGTGTAATTCTAAAAATACAAAAAAATACAAAAAATAATCAAAAATCCAAAAAACTAAGAAAAAGGATTGAAAACAGTAAAGAAAAAAATTGTCCTCTAGTAAAAACCACTTCAGTGGTGCTTTGGGCAAGTACCTTGGTGAAAACCTGGAAAACAAGCACCTTGCATAAATAAAGCACCTCCATCCATCTTTGGCTCTTCATCCTATCATTCTTTCCATCGCATCCATCCATGATCCAGATGGATACTTTTCATCAAAAATTGAAGTGTTTCATATGCTCTAGAAATTGTCGTCAGGTCAAAGTGCTCAGAAAATTGAACCCAATGCAACTTGAACAGAGCCAAAAGGAGCTCATATGCTCTAGTTAAATGCATGATCAAATTTTGGTCAAATAAGAGGCTAGATGTAGATTCGGGGTCAAAATTTGATCGTCTCAAAAATGGTCAAAGGTGGCATCACATCAAAGAGCTCGTCAACACGATTCTAAATTGATTTGAATTAGGATCTATGAAAATTTCTTAGTGAATGCTTTAAAAATTACAATGCTTGATTTTAAAGCCTTTAAACATAATAACATAATTAAAATGCTTAAATGAACAAAGTAGTAATAAAGTGATGAACATAATAGAAGAGAGATAGAAGATAGAAGATGAAACACAATTGATAACGAAGTTCGCCAATATGGCTATGTCTTTGGGCCCCTCTCCAACAGAGTGACCGAACCTTGATTATGCTCCAAAGAGAATTACAAGGCTTCAACTGACGAGTTACAAGTCCACCTCCTTCTAGCACAGTGGCATAATGCTTCTCCATTGCACAAAAATGAACACTCAAGTCTTCAGGATGATTCTTCTTAGTCGTCACATCTCAACTTGCATCCTACCCCCTCTTTTATACACAAAATTTATCCAATATGGCCCATAACCATATGATTTTGAAAATCATCCCATATCACCCATTACAAGTAATAATCTTCAAAAATCCCCCATAATTACATGAGAATCCTTATTAATCTTTCTAAAATAATTCTACCTCTTTTAATTATGGGCCCTTATAATTTTGGACTTTACAAGACAAAGTTTTAATTATGGCTTATGGCTTATATTCGCAATCCATACTAAATCCCTTAAAATCTTATTGAAATCCTTAAAAAGCCTTTAAAAATATTTTAAGGCCCCTTAAAATCTTGATTAAATCGAGCTATTTTGAAATTTAAGGGTTTGATAATTTATTTCCCTTGAATAATCATATTTAAACTATTCTTAGGGAATCTTTGTTCATATTTAGAATAAATCGGCTTTGAATTTTATGCAAATTCATAGTTGGGTGCATTGGTAAGAGGGTTGGTTTTTTAGAGGGGAGGTCGGCAATTCAAACCACCTCCCCTCTACATTCAACTTTTGAACTTATTAAATAGAAACTAACTTCTATCATATCCTAAGAATATAGGATGGTTGAATGGTTGAGCTTGAAGCTTGTAATGGGGAGGTCACAAGCTCAACCCCCACAAACAAATTTTGTGAAGTGCCACATGGCACCACTTGATTTGTCGATAATTGCCATGTCAGCCTACCACATCGGATGCCACATGTCGAGATTGGAATATTCCATGTATTTTCCATGTCACCTTCACTTGCCACATCATCATCATCATGTCATCATTGCACTGCCATGTCATTATGCTAATGTCAGCATGGTCAACCCTTTTACTATAGAACTTTGACCAACCATATCTTACATGTATGGACTCTAATTAACATGATTCAAGCAGCATCAAAATCATTTCAATGATCTCTTCAATGTGATGCCACCTGTGAGCATTTTTGAGACTATCAAATTTTGACCCCGAACCTACATTTCGCCTCCTGTTTGACCAAATTTTGACCACACATAACTGGAGTGTACGAGCTCCTTTTGGCTTCATTCAAGTTGTGTTGGGTTCAATTTTTTGAGCACTTCGACCTAGCAATAATTTATGGAGCATATGAAACACTTCAATTTTTTATGAAAAGTATCCACCTGGATAGTCCTCCCCACTAGAGAGCTTTTGGACCTCTGAAAGCTACATTTATTTAGATATTAAGTGAGGGCATGGCCTCCCCACTTGTCCTGTATCACCTGTCCATCTGTACACCTGGCTTATCACCACAATCAGGATTTCAATAATATTGTTGAACATATGCATCATTCTATCACTTCCATAAGCATCTACATCAACTGTTTCAGCCATTAACCAATAAACACTAACTAATAACAAGCTAAATAATAATACAGATACAAAAGAGAATGAAACAATAATATGTCTATCTTTCACAAAAAGAACATTTTTACCCAAGGGAACCTCCAAAATCCCAACTTTAAGTTTAGGACTTGGATCATTAATGCTTTCATTTAATGTTTCCTCATGTTGTACTATTGGTGTATCCTGCAACATTTGATCAACCTTGATTACCTCAAGTTCATGTCTAGAACCACTTGAATTGACAGACATAAGAGACAAATATTTACTTGCATTAATCACCCTTTTCAACTGCCCTATGTTTGAAAAAGATCCACTAGTCTTGATCCTATGAGAATGTACAATATACTCAATGTCATCTTTAAACAAATGATAATGATTAAATTCCCTGTAGAAAATATCTTTTCTATCATACAAATATGGGCTACCCAGCACTATCCCACAAACATCTAGTGGAACCACATCAAACTACACCTCATCAACATACTTGCTTGTGATTGTGAATCTTAAAGTACATTCTCTTATTACCTACAATTCATTATTTTCGCAAACCCAACCTAGTGGATAAGGTTTCTGATACAATGTAGTTTTTAATCCCAAATTCCTTACATCTTCTGAGATTAAATTAATTTGAGATCCACTATCTATGAGAGTATCACTTTTAGTGTGCTTAGCAATATCCCTTATGTGAAATAGCTCATTTATTTTCTTATCTTCAGGGACAACATGGACTTGAGAAGTAGAAGAATAGCTAGCAATAGAAACATTGGTAATAGAATCCTTACCTTTTAATCCCATTTTTGTTATCTTAGTTTCATTTTTAGACTTTGTACCAAGATCCAACAACATTTGTGGATTCCTTCTTACCTTTTTGTCTACGAGCCCATTTCGGCTTTAATTCTAGATACAACTACCAGTAGTGATCATCATGGCCTTTCTTGCCACAATGAGAGTGTGTGAATTTATCATCCTATTTTTTAATTGTAGTTGTCTTCTTCCCCTTTTCTGAATCTTTTGATTTACCTTCAAGCTTAGATGGCTTCTTATTAATTAAATCACTCTTACCTCTTGACTCTAAGTGGGTGGCTTGTACACATACTTCATCTAGGTTACTAAGATTCAAAACCAAAATGGAATGTCTTAGATAAGAGTGAAGACCACCTATGTACTTAAGCAATGTGTCCTAGGTGTACAATGGGACATTCAATGCAATAGCCCTCTTTCTAAATTCATGGGTGTACTCTTGGAAAATTTGACTTTTCCCTTGCCTAAAAGTTTTTCAATCCATCATTAACTGTTGCATATGGCCTAGGGGATAAAATTGTTTCTTAAGAGCATTAACAAATTATGCCCAAGTTAAGTTGACTCTACCATGTTGTGAAATTTCTACTCGAGTTCTACTCTCCTACCAAGTGAGAGTTGTTCCTCCCAACCGAAGAGTAGCTAATTGGATCCTAGAAGCATCATCAAAGAGACTTTGAACTCTACAATACACTTATCCTTCTTCTCTATCCACTAAGTAATTTTCATAGATCCTAATTTAGATCAATCCATCTCATCATTCATCCTATTTATTCCATCACCGACTCGTGTTCGTTTCATAGATTGATATTGTGAAGTATTGTATTCCCCTTTAGAACTACTTGGCATATTCCCAAGGTTAGTTTGTCCTTGATACCCCATTTCACTAAGAAATTGTCATAGATCCTAATTTAGATCAATCCATCTCATCATTCATCCTATCTATTCCATCACCCACCCATGTTTGTATCATAGATTGATATTGTGAAGTATCATATTCCCCTTTAGAACTACTTGGCATATTCCCAAGTTCAGTTTGTCCTACCTATATCGATGTATTCTATTACATAACATTGGAGGAAAGTCATTATGGATCGGATTGGGTCCTTGTATATCTTAAGGTTATTTGAAATCTCACCGAAAATCCAAAAACATTCATAAACCCCATCAAAATCCAAAAACATTCAAAAATTGTAAAGTCAAAATCCCAAAAACATCCAAAACACATCAAAATCCCTAAATAGGTCAAAATATCAAAAATACAAAAATAGAACCATGTCAAACTACATTGTCTTTAAGCTTGAACATAGGCAAGGCCATCATTGATGTGCCCTCGAGATACCCTAGGTCAATACTTTAGGAGTTTGTCATAATAAATTGACAATCCATCAAGTGTTCATATTTCATCAACAATAAGTTAAGTCAATCGAACTACATGGTCTCCACATGTATAACATAGGCAAGCTCATCTTTGATAAGCCCCCAAGGCCCCTATGATAGTCTTTTAGGTTAGGTTCTTGGTAAAATCTTAGAAAACCCCAAAACATTTGGAAAACTTAGAAAAACACAAAAACATTTGATAACTTCGAAAAATCCCAAAAACATTTGAAAATTAGAAAAGCCTAAACAGCCTCAAATAACCAAAAAAAAACCTTAAACATTCACAAAAACATTCCAAAAGACCAAAAATAGCCTCAAAACATTTTCAAAAATACCAAAAAAATCAAAATATTCTAGAAAATCCAAAACCATCCATCTCATTTTGCTTTCACCAGCAATAAAAATTCATCCATAATAAATCAACCATCATCTTCAACCTTTGGTAAAACAAATAGAAAGAAAGTATCGCAAGTCGTAAAGTGAGAACTTAATTGTCGAAATCTAGAGTCTAAATTGTAGGTAAACGGATACATCCAACAATGGACATCAACATCAAAAATCACCTTAGCTATCTTAAATTGGCAAGAGATATAGATAACATTGATTGTTTTTCTTTGATATTTTTTTATGATTTATCTTATTGAACCATTATGAGGACCTCTCGATGATGTCTCAATGATTTAGAGAGAAAGTAATGGGGCATTGATGATTATCTTTTATTTGTTGTGCTTGTGGGTATTCTTGTACAATAATCTTGGTGCATACTTGCTTAGTTGTGTGTAGGGAGGTTGTTTGGAGTGTATTGTTGACTATAATGTATGCTTTGGTCCGATGTATTCTAAACTTCTAACCTACATTCCAATGAGGTTTTTGTATGTCAAAGTGTGAACAAGAACTATCCTATTTGTTTGTAGAGTCAAAGTTCATTACACTAGATACAATGCCATCCTAGTTTTCAATACCAAGATGCATCGTGTTTGTGAAGCATTTTTTCATTGATCATTTTTTATTTTTGGCTTCTATATGTTTTTGGCTTCAGATGTGTCTGCGCTCGAGTAAATCTGTCAGAAAGGTGTGCAAGACACCATGTAGTGGTTGTGTGGCTTTCATTTTTTGCCTTCCTTTCGAGAGAGATTCAGGACACATGTCAACTCATCAAGGATTTTCTCAAGGATCTATATTCATGAGTTCAATAATTTTCACTTGTTTGGCATGTCATCTCTTCATTGCAAGCAATTTGTGCTTTTATAAAATGATCTTTTTTGGGAGTTTGTCAGAGCTTGCTATCGTTTCTTTTGTTTTCGGGATAGAAGCTTTGAGTCAATGTCGTTGGGTTACGTGACTAGTCAATTGGACTTTTACCGGGCTATTTTCTAGGATTTGATCATTTTTAGATAACTATCTTTGCTAAATATCTAAAGAGCATTAATGCGGCAATTGAGAATTAATGAGCAAAGATTGTTGTGACCTAACTAAATATTTATGATCAGATCACGTGCTATAAAATGTCAACACCTAACAGTAATTGCTTTCATGTTGTGGTGGCATTTTCTTCTTTCTACAGCTATAAATGAGAGGCAATGACTTAAGGAAAGGGTTGGTTCCAAGTTTCAATTTCCTTTACTGAGGAAAAGTTTCTTTAGTTTTCTTAGGTTTTAAAGAACTATTTTTAGAAGTAGAGTTGCATAACTACTTTTCTCTGGCATGTTATATTGTTTATGCTCAAACTATTATCGGATTGTCATCCGACCTCTATTTTAAAGTTCATTTGATATTTAAGCACGAATTATTTGGAAGAAATCTTTGAGACTGTGCATGTATGGCCTTTATCAAGCTTTTCTTCTTTATGCTTTCATTATGAATAAAACATTGTACCAAGATAAATTCAAATAGTTTAAGTTGTTGATTTCGATGTTGTAGGCTTATATGGTGGGATAATAACTTGTGAAAATTGGATTATGTCAGTGGACTTCTCTATTTTTCTGAAGGTTTGTTGTTTTGTTATATTGTGTTGTAGGAGAAAGTTTATGCAATTTCTAAACGTTTTTCTGTTAACCTTGGAAATATTTATGTTTGATCGAACCTTCATGAACATTTGTTGTGGGAAAATTTGAAATTTTACACTGTGCTTGTTGTTAGCCTTTGTTGTTCGTTCTCTTCCCAACAACGAAGGGTTGTGGCATTTTGTGTCTAATTATATCACTCATAGGAAAGATTGGGTTTGAAATGTTGTAAAATCTTTGGTGCATCACCATTTTTATGTTTTATGTTTACATTTCCTTCTACCCTTTTCTCCAAAAATCAGAGAAGAGTTGGCTTTCTATAAAAATCCCAAATGTATTCAATGAGGCACAAATCAATCCCCCACTTGCTAAATTTCCCATAAGATTTTTGGAGAGGCGCAAGCCTTGATGATCAATAGTTCTTTTTCTAGCACACCTAGTGTGATACAAAGTTATCCAAATGCCTGATTAAAAGTCAAAAATATTTCTTAAATCAGGCTAAGGAAATAAAATGGAATTTTTATGCCCAGAATCCAAACAAGAGCATCTTCAAGAGGTCATTTCCAGTACTCCCAGTTACCTGCCTCAGTACCTAGGAGAAGAAGACTTACAGGTTTTGTACCACCTGTAAGGAGCAATAGAGTGAGAAGTAAGAGCCCAATATCCAGAGCCTTATCTACTCCACCTAGA
>VDFB02000003.1:170651576-170993034 GCA_007258455.2 Sequoia sempervirens | reverse complement strand
CAACAAGGGATGTACCAAACATAAAACACCAAAAATCACCAGTCTGAGTACAAATGCGAAGTATGGACCATCTCGCCAAACGGTCATATCAAAAGGCTACACAACAGGTCAAGGTAGCACCCACATGAGATGAATCTAAAAAAGCAACCAACGACTCATAAAGATCAACCATGGAAATCCACATAAAACAGGTTTCCCAATGCCTCTAGAAGTCTATAGAACAACTACCCATAAGCTCCCTACTGAGGGTACTCACACATATTGGGTTCCCGACCAACATCAAAACTTGACAATTCATAAAACCCCCTGAACTAACAGAATAATATAAAAAATGAAGTATAATCAACGTGAACCCACAAAATCCATCATAAGGGATTAATTTCAACAAGTATTCTAGAAAATCACATAACTTTCTACACATTTTGAAGACAATACTTTTACGGAATCCCCTTTAAAAAAAATCAATCACATTAAGTTACATAACCAAAATATAGCTTAGCCAAAATCCTTAATGCCATTATTCTAACGTTAATAATTTCTTCAACCAAAAATCCTTAAATCAAATAGTTGAACTCTATCTTCCTAACTAGAAATACAAAGATTTGCAAAAACATAATTCATTTGTTTAATTAAATCAATTCTATTAACTAACTAGGTTACATATACCCTCTTTTAAATTTAATAAATTTAAATGTTTCTTTCTAGCAATTATCCAAAAATATATATAAATAACAATTTTCATACTCTCTCTCTCTCTCTCTCTCTCTCTATATATATATATATATATATATATATAACATAATTAATTATATTTAACAGAATTAGTTAGATAGCCCCAAGTTTAAAACTAATAATGTACTCATTTATAAAAACACCACACATATACATATAAGTATGGTTATTTTATATTAACTGAATATGCAATTTACAAACAGGAGTAAAACAAATTCATTTCCACTAAAATAACCATCATAATATCTAACAATGTACTCATTTATAAAAACACCACACATATACATATAAGTCTACCAGCATATATATATCTACACACCAATCCTTACCCAACAAATTACTCTTAAATCAATAACACAATACACATATATTTACTAGGCATACACATAATTTACCCAAACAAGTTACCTGTCATTTACACCAATTTCACTTAAGCTAATACATATATATATATATATATATATATATATATATTCAATTTAAAAAATAATAATTACTGTTTTCATCAATATCCATATTTAATTAAATTTATTTACCCATTTTATAACTTCATCAATTTTTAAGTATCACTCAACTGAGATTATTCATTCCATAGTTAACAAATAACTATATCTATATTTACCCCTATATTTAATTCAAATATATATATATAACAATGGATGCATAAACGAACACAACTTTAATTTCTACATGAAAAGAACAAAACAGTTCCACGGGCAAAACAAAAATTCGTACTCCAGAAGAAAAATAAAATAAAATAGCTTCCTCCCCAAAATCCTCTTGGTTGTAATAATTTCTTACTTTTTTTTACAAGAGCCCAAATTAGAGTTAAAATTCTTGTTCAGTAACCCCACTGGCAAATTTACAAAAATCATTTTCACCACCCGTCAATTTATTTTTCCCTATAGGTTAATCCTTGCATTTTAGTAAAATTAGAAACCTAACTCTCCACTAATGTTTGATTAAAATACTAATTTAATTTAATTTAATTATTATTATTTTTTAACTCTTAGTTATTTAAATTTAATAATTCATAGCTGTTACGGTGAATCTTTTTAATTATTATTATTTTTTAAAAATTTATCATTTTCTAAATTATAATATCCAATAAAATATCCATTTTGATATTTTATTAAATACCTCTTTATCCAAATATTTTAAATTTAAAAAAAAAAAAAAAAAACTTTATTAATAAGTGAATTGTTAATCCACTATATATTAAATTTAAAATAAACATTATTTATAAATGTAAATTTATGTTTTTTATTTACATATTCATTTTTAATACAATAATAGTATAAACTATCAAATCATTATAATCTCCAAATTAATTTAATAATTAATTAATAAAATTCTCTTAATAATTTAATAATTTAATTTAATACTTTAATTAAATCAATGTTGCAAATACAAGCAACATAACCCAAAATAATACCTAAACGTTAACCACAACCATGCCAAATAATTGAAACACATTAATTAGCCAATTAACATGGACGACAAAATATAACAACATTAAATGAATCAATTAACGAATGACTCAAACAAAGCGATATCAAAACGAAGACAAGGTCGCAAACAGACGACTTCGTCAAACAACATGACGGGGTGACGAACTAGGACGAGGAACTTCCTTGTCAACTCTAGTTTCCACATCATACCCGTTCGGTTTATAGGGCATGCTCAAGCCTGACCATGCAGGCGGAGTCAGTGCCCGGTACTTGCATCCTGCACCAAACCAACGTCAAACAACATATATATCCAATAGCAAGCTGCATACGGTGAGAGGGAGTCGCAGCGTAGCAGGGCGCTTGTGAACGAGTGATGCTACACTGTCCCCTTACCCAACTCCAAACAGTAATTGAAGTCGAAGCATCCGGGTATTCTGACAATCCGATTAAATTTTTCGTTTTCAATTTTGTTGGTTGTTTATAAATTTTGTTGTGGTGAAAAAAAAAACCTTGATGATTTTGTCATTGCCAACTGACATCTCTATTTGGGGTTCTTGAGCTTATACCAACTTCCAAAAGCAATGAAAATTAATATTGAAAAACATTTAAAACTGCAGATTTAAATATAATATAAACTCTCAATGTAAAGTGCCCAAAAATGGGGCTCATCTCTTGTTCATAGCGTAGGAACTTGGCAGATTAGAATGCATATATTTGGGCAGAAAAAAACAAGAAATAGAGAGCCTTGGAAAAGTGTGTGGAAGCTGAGGAGTTTGGGGAAAGTGAGGTGCAGCAAGAGGAGACTTTGGGTGCGCCCGAAGTATGAAATGAAATAGCAGTTTAAATGCAAAGGAAGTGAAAAAGTTGACATCTATCATGACTGAAAAAATCTGCACATAAGAATTAATTTTGAGGGCACAATGGAATGATGTTGGAGGAATAAGAGGAGTTCAGAACAAAACAAGAACAGGGGAATAAATCATAATTTGGCATGTCTATATTTGTATTTTCTGCTATAAAACTTTGAACTAGAACCATAGAATAAAGTGTGGCATATTTTGGAAAAAAATTGTGTGGTTAAATTTCGAGTGGAAATTTGCTGCTGAGAGATTTATTTGCTGCATTAACTCTTAGTTTGATAAGACCCAAAGTTATTGTCCTGCATTATTTGGTATCAAAGCAGGTTTGAGTGTTGAGGAAAAGATATAGAAATTGTCTAAAGAAGAAGCCAATATGGCTTACAGAGGAAGAGGTCGGAGAGGAAGAGGACCTAGAGGTGGAGAGCTCAATTTGGCAGAGGCAATTTGAGGTCTCACAGCATGAATGGAAGCCATGGAAATGGCACAGAGAAGATGAGTCCATACAGTGGACATAAGTGATGATGAAGAAGAGCAGGTTGCTGAAGGCGGAGAGGAAGTGAACCAACTGGGTTTAGACTCAGGAGAAGAGCGTTTCATTAAAGCCATTACAAAAGTAGGTTCCAGACCACGATTTGATCCTCCAAGTTACAAAGGCGGGTTAAATGTAGAAGAGTTGTTGGATTGGATTGGTGAAATGGGTAAGTATTTTGAATACGAAAATACTGAAGAAGAGCAAAAGGTGAAATATGCTCGCACCAAATTGAAGGGGCATGCATCCCTATGGTGGGGTCACCTTCAAGAAGACAGGCAGTGAAAGGGAAAGGAAAAAATAAATTCATGGGATCAAATGGTGACGAAGATAAAATCCAAATTTCTACCAGCAAACTACCAAATTAATTTGTTTAGAAAACTTCAGAATTTAAAACAAAAGGAGAGCAATGTTGAAGAGTATACCGAAGAGTTTTACCAGTTAAGCATAAGAGTTGGTCATGAAGAAGATGATATGGAGCAAGTTTCAAGATATCTGAATGGTTTGCGCATATCCATCCAAGATGAAATCAGTATGGTTAATATTCATAGCGTGGAGGAGGCATATCAATATGCCTTGAAAGCGGAAGAAAAACTCAATAGGAAGCAACAAAATAACTCTCGGGGTAGAGGCAAATTTTCACGTGGAAGAGGACCACCAAACAACGGAAGAGGCTTCCAAAACAAGCAAATGGAAGCAAGCTCGTCAAGTGCAAGTATGCAAGAAGGAAAGGGAAGAGGATATTTCTCTAGAGGAAGAGGAGACTACTCTCGTGGAAGAGGGTCATTTAGAAGAGGTATAGGAAGAGGTTTCAACTTCACATGTTTTCAATGTGGAGAAGTAGTTCATCGGGCATTTGAATGTCCGCAAATCCAACAAGATGTTGGAAAGGGAAAAGAGTCTAGAGTGCATGTTGCACAAGCTGAAAATGAGAAGGATACTTCAACAAAGCATGTAGCAGACCCCGAAGATGGAGAGTCACTGATGTTGCGGAGGATTTTGCTGAATCCAAAAAAAGAGAAACTGGATCCAATTCAAAGAAGAAATTTGTTTAGAACAAGGTGTAAGGTAAGTGGAAAATGTTGCAAAGTTATCGTGGACAGTGGTAGCACTGATAATATAGTCTCTGAAGAAATGGTGAACAAGCTGAAATTGAAGAGAATCAAACATCCCAACCCATACAAAGTTTCATGGTTACAAAAAGAGCATCAATTATTGGTGAATGAGCAATGTATGGTTAATTTTTAGATTGGAAGTTACAAGGATGAAGTCATGTGTGATATAATGCCAATGGATGCCTGTCATTCTTTTGGGAAGACCGTGGCAATTTGATAGACAAGTTGTTCATGATGGGCAAATGAATACATATACAATCAAGAAAGATGGAGAAGAATATCTATTGAATCCATTGAACAATAGAGAAGGAGAAAATGAAAATAAACCCAAGGTATGCTTAGTTTCCGAAAAGCAATTTTTGAAAGAATTCTAAAGGGAGAAGCCATGTTTTGCTTTAATTTCCAAATTTGCAGCAGTTGGGGCAGCGAAGCATGAGGATGAAATACCAAAAGAAATTCAAGAGATTTTGGGTGAGTATGCTGAAATATTAATGGAGTTACCCGATGGATTTCCACCCATGAGAAGCATTAGTCATTGTATGGATTTGATTCCCGGTGCAAGTTTACCAAACAAAGCACCATACCGAATGTCACCACAAGAAAATGAAGAGATAAATAGGCAAGTGCAAAAGTTGCTAAATAAAGGGCTGATTAGAGAGAGTTTGAGTCCGTGTGCAGTTCCAGCAGTGTTAGTACCAAAGAAAGATGGGGATTGGCGAATGTGTACGGATTCGAGAGCAATAAACAAGATAACCATCAAATACCGGTTCCCATTTCCAAGAATGGATGATATGATGGATTGCTTGAGTGGAGCCAAATATTTTACAAAGATTGATTTGAAAAGTGGATACCATCAAATAAGAATAAGAGAAGGAGATGAATGGAAGACCACTTTCAAAACCAAAGATGGACTGTATGAATGGTTGGTTATGTTGTTTGGATTAACAAATGCTCCCAACACTTTCATGAGATTAATAAACGAAGTTTTGAAGTCATATCTTGGTAAGTTTGTAATTGTGTATTTAGATGATATTTTGATATTTAGTAAAACAAAAGAAGAGCACTTGCAACATGTTAGAGTTGTTTTACAAAGGCTGAAAGAAGAAAAGTTAATGGTGAATTTGAAAAAGTATAGTTTCATGAAAGAAGAATTGGTATATTTGGGTTTTGTGATTTCTAGCAATGGTCTGAAAATGGATCTGGAAAAAGTGAAAACAATTGTTGAGTGGCCTTCACCGAAGAGTATGTTTGAAGCAAAAAAATTTCATGGATTGGCAAGTTTTTATAGGAATTTTATTAGAAATCTCAGTGGGATATGTGCACTAATTACAGAAACAATGAAAGAATTTATTTCAATGTTCCCAATGGAGGCCGTGGACGGGACGGGGACGGCGGGACGGGCAATGGGTGATAATGGGGTCGGAATGGGGGACGGGGTGGTGGGAAGCCAGACTAAAATACATATAGTACTTAAAAAATTAGTTATAAAAAGATGTATAACAATATAGTTATATAACTGTAGAAGCCTAAGGAATAAGTAAAGTTAACACATAAAAACAAAACTTAAAACTTAAAAGTTTAAAGTTTAAACACAATAACACATTGCAATGATATATCATTTCATTGAACTAGTGAACCATTGAACATTGAAAATCAAAATGAAAATATAGACATTGGAAAATGCAACAAGAACTAGATGTTTCATAATTTGAGTTTCATAATCATGATTCATGAATCATAATTACAATCAACTATCCCTGTATCATCAATGTTCAAACTTCAAAACTTCAAAAACAGAGTACAAAATAGTAAATGCTAATAGTAAATGGCTCCAGGCTATGCCTCTAGAAGTCTCCTAGAAGTTTCCTTCGAGTCTCCTAGATTTTCCTTGGAGTCTCCTAGAAGTTTCCCTTGAGTCTCCCAGAAGTTTCCTTGGAGTTTCCTTGGGTGGAGGGGACTTCTGGAAGTCTCCCAGAAGTTTCCCTGGAGTCTCCCAGAAGTTTCCCTGAAGTCTCCCAGAAGGGGACTTCGGGGCGGGGACTTTTGGGGACCTGCAAAGAAACCTGGGACGGCGAGGGGACTCAGAGGGACGCTTCAAAGGCCTCCTTATCTTCGGAAACGCCCCCTCGCCTCGAAACGGGTGGTTTTCCCGGGGACGGTCCCCTCGTGGAACATTGGATTTCCATTTGGATAGCTACAGAGAGGAGTTTTAATATTTTGAAGGAAAAAAGTGACTGAGCAACCGGTGGTTAGCACTTCTAGATTTTGGAAAAAGTCTTCCATGTTGAATGTGATGCAAGTGGACAGCAATTGAGGAGTTTTGACTCAAGAGGGAAGACCAATAGCATATTTCAACGAGAAGTTAAATGAGGCAAAAAAGAAATATTTCGTGTATGATAAAGAATTTTATGCAATTGTACAAGCACTCAAAAAGTGGAGATATTATTTGCTACCAAAGGAGTTTGTATTGTACATCGATCATCATGCATTACAATTCATTAACTGCCAAGGTAAGTTGAGTCAAAAGCATGTTAAATGGGTTGAATTTCTTCAAAGTTATTCATTTGTTTTAAAACATAGAAGTGAGAAATCAAATAGAGTTGTTGATGCGTTAAGTAGAAGATGTTTGTTGTTGAATGAAATGAGAGTAAGTGTTGTTGGTTTTGATTCACTAGGAGAGTTGTATAAAGAAGATGTTGATTTTAAAGAAGCTTGGGTAGCATGTAAAAATCCAATGGGGGTGGATAGAACTCCATGGCTGGAGTATTTTATTCAAGAAAATATGTTGTTTAAAGGAAAAAAATTGTGCATACCTCAAGGTTATATGAGGGAAAACTTGTTGAGAGAGAAGCATAGTGGAGGTTTGGGTGGACATTTTGGAATGGACAAGACTTTGGCACAACTGAGTGAGTTATTATTGGTCGGGTATGAGTGCAAATGTAAAAAGAATGGTGCAAAGTTGCAAAGTATGTCAATATGCAAAAAGGAGTGAGACAAAACACTGGACTGTACCATCCATTGCCAATACCGGAGAGACCATGGGAATACATTAGCATGGATTTCGTTTTGGGTTTGCCACGAACACAAAGAGGTAATGATTCAATTTTTGTTGTAGTGGATAGATTTTCAAAAATGGCTCATTTTAGACCATGTAAGAAGTGTAGTGATGCTTCCCACATAGCAAATTTGTTTTTCAAAGAAATAGTTTGGTTACATGGATTGCCAAAAAGTATTATTTCAGATCGAGATACAAAATTTGTTGGTCATTTTTGGCGTACTCTCTGGAGGAGAATGGGAACACATTTGGGTTTTAGTTCAGCCTACCATCCACAAACGGATGGCCAAACTGAAGTTGTAAATCAAAGCTTGGGCAATTTGTTGAGGTGTTTGATTGGGAATAAACCAAGTCAGTGGAATTTGATATTGGCACAAACTGAATTTTCCTATAATAATTCAATTAATCAAAGTGCAGGAAAGAGTCCATTTCAAATTGCGTATGGGTACAGTCCAAGGGGAGTTGATGAATTGAGAGATAGCGCAAATTTGAGTAGAAAGAGTGTTGTAGCAGAAGATTTTGCTGAGTATATTCATGAGTTGCACAAGGAAGTGAAGGGGAATTTGGAAAAGAGTGCCATTAAATATAAAGAACATGTTGATGTGCATAGGAGAGCGCAAGAGTTTCAGATTGGTGAGTTGGTAATGGCACATTTGAGGAAAGAGAGGTTCTCACAGGGAACATACAATAAATTAAAATGGAAGAAAATTGGCCCGTGCAAGGTTTTGCGAAAGTTTTCATCAAATGCATATGAGATTGAGCTTCCAGTTGGTGTTGATATCTCTCCAATATTTAACGTTGCTGATTTATACAAATATCATGAAGGTGAATCAAGTGGGAAGCAAAGTATATCTTCATATTTGCCAGATGTGCAAGACTAGATGCATCAATTTTCGAAGAAGAAGTGTGAACAGATTGATCAAATCATTGATTCACGGATTGCTAAACGCATAAGAAAGAAAGAGTATTGGGAGTATTTGGTACGCTAGAAGAATCATCAGAAGCGGATGAAGCTTCATGGAGTCAACGCCCGAGGTCAAGCGGTTAAAATGCCTTTCTTGGCGAAATTAAGGAAAAGGCATGGAAGTTAAGGGCTAGGGAGAAATGATCTGAGGGCCGAAAGCAAAGTAATATAGTTTTTGGGAGAGTTGATGGAAAAAAAAAAAAAGAAGAGACTTTTGGAGGTACAACAATAAAAATAAGAAAAAATCAGGAGTTGGATGTTGATTAGACAATAGTTTTGAATGCAAGAGAAGTGGAAAAAAATTGACCTCTAACATGGCTAGAAAAATCTGCACATGAGAACTAGTTTTGAAGTCACAATTTTGGAGTGATGTTGGAGGAATAAGAAGAATTAAGAACAAAGCATGTGCAAGGGAATAAATCAGAGTTTTTCATGTCTATATTTGTATTTTCTACTGTAAAACTTTGAACTGGAACCATAGAATAAAGTGTGGCATATTTTGGAAAAAATTGTGTGGTTAAATTTTGAGTGGAAATTTGTTGCTAAGAGATTTATTTGCTACATTAACTCCTAGTCTAATAAGACCCAGAGTTATTGTCCTACATTAAAATTGCATATATTTATTTTTTCTTAGTGATTAATTGATTATGGAGATAAGTGAGTTGGAGAAAAATTAAATAGGGGAAAATGATTCACTTGTATTTAAATAATTGGAAGATTTGTTTAAGAAAGGAATTAGATTATCTTTTGTTATATAATGAATACTGATTTCCTTCATAAAATTTTAATTGTTGATTTGAAATTACACTACGTAACTAGTTAATTAGAATAATTGTTTTTTCATTTATTTATAGATTATTGTGGTAAATGGCCCATTAAGTGAATTAGGTGGTTGAGTTAATGAGCAAAATGAAATGTGGAAATAAGGTATTTCATGGTTGTATTATTGATTGGTTGTTTGTATTGAATAATGGTTTGATTTTGGGATTAAGGTGATTTTGGTAATTGTTTAAAAGTGAGAGTCGTTTGTGCAAAATTGTTAAGGTTAGTTTCTAGAGGCTAGGAGGGAGTATTTTTGGTATGTGAGGTTTTTATGATGGTTCACTTGGAAGTGGTTTGGTAATGTTTGAGTTGTGTGCACGAGGGTCAATGCCTTGTACTGGGTTTGGATTCATGTGATTATGTTAAGTATGCAAGATGGTTAATGCCTTGCTTGGTGTGTAGGGTTTAGTAGTTGTAAGTAGGGGGAGTGGCTCTCCATGGGGGTAAGGACCCAAAGTGGTGCCCAAGATAACCCATTGGAGTTTTCTTAATCTAGTGATAACCTTAATAATGAATTAGGGGAATGGATAGAATTCACATTAATCAAGATAATGTATGTCTCACTCATGGCTGAAGTGCTCATTTAGGCTTGAGATGAGATGGGAAGGCCTAGAATGACAAGATCAATTGCCTTGTCCTCATGAAAGGTACTTTGATTCCACATGAGTTTGTATGGGGTCTAAGGATTGAGAGAGGTCAACAGGATAACCCAAGATGGGGGTTGGGGCCTAGGAAGATCCATATGGATAACCCATATCAAGCTATGTGATGATACTCCTCCCTATTGCATTATAGCATTCCTTGGTTGTATCTTCTCCTTCTGTTGTCTGTGCCTCTAGAATTGAATTCAGTGTTGCAAGTGATGTAAGTGTGGTATGTGATGTTGGTATTGTTAGCAGTGTTTTGTTGGAGTCCATGTTTAACCCCTATTGTGTTAGCATGTTGCTTTCCTGACTGCCTATTGTAGTGGGACCTTGTGTTATCTCCTAGCATGGGGGGGTGGACCTTAGGGTTCCACATGGTCGGAAGGTTGGTGCTTTTTTCTCCATTAGGTATCCTTGCTGCATGTTCATGTGTGTGGAGATTATCTTTTATGTTATGGACTCCAGTTCCTATTATAGATTGAGGAGTCGATCTCTTATGTATATGGATTGTATATCAGATGTACCTCTTATTGTTATCAAATGTATTCTTCTTACTTGTACTTGAGGAAGTATTTTTGTAATGTTATAATAGATATTAATGAACTCTCTTGTAATGGATATTGTTAAGTGATGTATTTTGCATATGTTAGTTACTTGGAAATGATCTTTAATGATGTTTATCCGATGACATGTTATGGAAGCACATAATGTAGAATCATATAATGTGGTGATTTAAAATGAACTATTTTTTTTAGATAAATCATGTTATCATAGTAGTTAATGAAATGATTCTAGTTTCTTGGTTGATAGTAATGTGAGTAGCATGGTCATGGAACCTTAGAGGACATAGGATTAGATTATATGTTATATTGTGTTATGCAATCTATTGTGTATTTCATTTAAAAAATGTTCTACTATCATGTCATGGTTGTGTTGTCCTCTGGGGTTCCTTGGAGGGGCGTGACACATCACCCTACAGACAGTGCGGCATAGGTATAAATATGCATCTACATGTTGAATTCATAAGAATTTTAATGAAAATATATATCAAAAAAATTATAATGTTTTAAAAATCAAACTATTTGGTGTATATGACACTGACCATAGGGGAATCATCAGCTCCTTGAGTACATATGTCGACACCAGTGCTATTCAACAACCCTTATGGGGTATTTTGATTCCAATTTTTTAAATTATATATGAAATAATTTTTTAACTTGACTTTTTAATTTGTAATTCAATCATGAACATATATTTTAAATATTTAAGTTGGTTTAGGGGACTAAATTGACTTCCCTGTTGATTCCACCTGAGGGGTTGTCAAGTGACTCACATCAGGTGTAGGTACATTTATATTGTAAATTATTTAACTTGTTACTATACTTAGTATATGAATTTTTAATTCACTATGTATCAAATATGCATGTACAAGTAAATATTATAAGTGTTATGTCTAGGTTGACACAACAATGAGAATGGGGATTAGATAGACATGTGATTTGGTGGCAACTCAGGAGGCATTTGATTTTTAGGTTGTTTAAAAAAAATTCTACACAATGTGTGCACACTTGAATATATATATATATATATATAAACCTAATTCAAGCATGTGTGCTTTAAATTTAACCTTGTAGGACTTTGTTAGTGCCACTTTCTGCCTTCATCAGGTCACATCACCTCAACTAGGACATGCAGAGCAGCTAGATATCATGATAATTTATTTTTTTGATTATATTTAAAGTCAATTACATTGTAAATAACTTAAATTAAATTTAAAACTGAATATATATATATATGCTCATACATGTTAAATTATTTTTCTTTTATAGCATGAGACACATCCTATAGCTAAGCAAGTAGAGACAGGTCCTAGAATAGAGGGTGCACAACCTATTATGGTACAATTTAAATATGATAAATTATAAATTAAATTGAATTAAATCATTTTTAATTGTATACTTAAATCTAATTTCAACTTTCTCTCTCTTGTATATGTAGATTGATTCAAAGCATTTAGAGATATAGGTCCAGGTACACCAGAGCATGCCGAGCCAAATATCATGGTAATTTAATTTTATGATGAATTATAAATTAAATTGTCATTAAATCATTTTTAATCATCTTACATCTAATTTCATCTTTCTTTCTCTTGTATAGAGTGGTTTAGGTCATTCGAGTAGTCTACATGGTGTGAAGAGGTCTTTTGATTATAGAGATGCTATGAGTTAGATGATTTCAAGGGTTGTATTTGATTATTTCATGGACTACATATTTGGTTTCTCATGGACTTAATATATTGTAAATCATGGACTTTATTATTGTTCAATTTTAATTTACACATGTGCATTGATGCATTTTATGTAATTGATAGGACATGATTATGTATAAATATTTAGGATATGTCCTAATAGGATGTCTTAAGGGGATGAAATACTTCAAAGTACATGTTTCATATTTAATTGCAATTGATATGATTAACTTAGAATTTAGGATGACTCATCATAACAATCAAATTCTATACAATTTAAATAGTGTCAATGTATATTTAATTCATGTCGTAATAAGATGTCTTAAGGGGTCCTAATACGACGTCTTAAGGGGATCAAGGAAGTTGTTAACATTTGGTGAAGTTTCCCAAGGAAACCAAATATAACAATAACATACATGATATTTCGTAATTATACAATCAAATTTAAAGTTTAAAATTAAGGTGACTCGTCATAAAAATGATATAATTAAGTATAATATTTAGGATATGTCCTAATAGGACATCTTAAGGGGATGAAATACTTCAAAGTACATGTCTCATATCTAATCACAATTGATATAATTAACTTAGAATTTAGGATGACTCATCATAGCAATCACATTCTATACAATTTAAATAGTGACAATGTTTATTTAGTTCATGTCGTAATAGGACGTCTTAAGGGGTCCTAATATGATGTCTTAAGGGGTCCTAATACGACATCTTAAGGGGATCAGAGAAGTTGTCAAAATTTGGTGAAGTTTTCCAAGGCAACCAAATTTAACAATAATATACATGATATTTAGTGATTATACAATCAAATTTAAAGTTTCAAAGTAGGAAAACATGGACATTTAACAAACAAAATATATAGAATATTGATTTTGATACATAAAAGTGTAGAGTATAATTGTGTATGTACATGTATACAAATTTGTATAAAGTGTGTAATTGTGTATGTATGTACATATATGTCAACTCAAAACAATTTTTACAAAATTTGGCTATGCCATCTCAAGAAAATCTGAAACTTGTGCCTAGAATGTAGCAGGTTTTCACACCACTTGATATCAAAATGATACAATCAATATCATTGAAATCATCAAAACATGTATTTTAATTTATATAAAACCTGTATTTAAAAGTATTCCACACACATGTGTAGGTTGAATCTGCATCCTCTCCTTTTTGTTTCAAAGTATGAGATCAATGTGATGATGGCTTAAGGATACCAAAAAGGATAATAAATCAATTTTAACTATTAATGCACAAGAAATATCAATATATAATCAAAACATTTATTTAAATATAACCTTTAAACTAATAATTACATGTTTTTACCAAGTATTCCATGTTGTCTAGGTTGAATCTACATGGACTCTCCTTTTTTCTCAAAGTATGTGACGAATTTGCGATGATGGCTTAAGGATATAAAATAATAATTTAAATAAATTTCAACTAATAACACACAAGAAATATCAAAACATGTATTTAATCTATTTAAAAGGATGCAATATAAAACTAAAACTATATTTACCTATATTTACTTATTCCATTGTACCATCGGTGTCCTCTCTTTTTTGCAATGCATCTCTGATTGTCTTCTCTTCCATAGAAATTTTCCATAGCTCTTTATTTGTAGGTCTTCCATGATACCTTGTTAGTTTTATATTTGTTGCCACCACCAAATGTGAGTAGTGTATAATTGACGGTTCTTCCTTATTAGGTATTTTTGTAGCCAAGTTCCAACAACTACCATTGAACCTATTGGATAAAATGATAGCCATCATCAAATAAGTTCTCAAAATTTTCTTAAGGGGATCTTGAAGAAGTTCTCAAAATTTGCTTAAGGGGATCAAAGACTTGATATCAAAATTTGCTTAAGGGGATGTCTTAAGGGGATCACCATACCTATTGGATAATGATACCCATCATCATCTTCTCGATGTGCTATTAACTTATGTTTAGTCTCCACACAACGATCCAAACAATATTTTGTTTCCTCTTCATTCCCCTCAAGTGCAACAACAACATACACATGTCTTGCCAACAAATTTTGATTTAATAATTTGTATGTGTCCATATAATTTGACCAATCTACATGCATCCATTCATATGTATATAAATAAATAAAAATATTAAAAATTAGTAATAAAGTGAAATAAAATGAAATGAATTAAATTAAATTACCTTCTTGTACATGGTCTGAAACATGGTCATAGTCGTCTAATGCAAACACTTGATCATTTTCTTCAATTGTTTTTTCATATTGATTGTGTGCTTGTGTAGGTGTCAACAATATTTTCTTCCACTCTTCAATCCATTCTATATTTTCACATGCTTCCCAATCTCTTGAAATACAAAACTGACAAAAACATGCAAGCTCCCTTGTCCATATAGTCCATGTGCTTGCATTCAAAATCTTAAATAAATGTCATTTAGTAAATACACTAATTGTCTCATAATAAAGTCTATGTAGAATGTCCTATTCTTCAACCAAACAAAAGAATTGATGAATTGTAGAGTAATCGCTTGAACCAACTATAGATAATCTTGTATTGCACCAATCCACAATCCCACGTGCATCTTTAAATTTTACTGAATCCTCAAATTTCAATTGTTCTGTAGCAAGAATTATTTTAACACACACACTAGCTCCATCATGTTCTCCTTTACCATGTCCAACTTCAAAAAAACTCCACATATGTTGGACATTATGTTCCTTCTGAACCCTACTTAACCAATAGCACATTCGAGCATTCTTGAACTATCCCATACAATTATTTGACCATATGAGATGTTTTGTCATATGGATTCCTCTTTCTCTTAAATTTGTATAAAATACATTGAAACAATATTGAAAAAACTCTAACTAGTGTAACCGATTGTCACTCTTGATAGAAATGATACTCCCTCAAAAAAATTCTATCATCCTCTATGCTATCATCTACATGTCTATAGACAATATGAACAAACATAGCCACTTGCACTGAATTGTAATATTGTGATTGGATTTCCTCTTGTGAAGCTATAGTATAGTTTTTTGCAAAATCAACCACTGATAGTATAGTACCAACTAGAAATGTGTTTATACATGCGTGAAATTGGCCATCAAGCCATTGAGCATGTTGAGAGTGCTTCACATATTTTGGTACAATCTTACTCTTAATTATGATATGAATTCATGTACACTAACTTTTTCTATAATTAAATCACAATGCTTTCCAATTTTTCCATCTTTTAAAGAATACTCAACTTTCTTAAATCTTTTAACATCCACTAATTATTGTCCAAAATCATTGTCAACACTTTCATGCATGCAAATTTTTAAGAATGAAAGATTGTCACAACTAGTGCATTGTCTAGAAATATATGAACTTAAATAAAATAATTTCCCATTAGATCTTTCACATTTAACAAACTTGATATAAACTCCCTTATTATTTCAGGTGGCATATTAATACCACATTCTTGCAAAATCATTTAGTATGTACAAACTACAACATATATATATATATATATATATATATAAACATCATAAAAATAATAAAATTGAACATGCGTTTTACAACAAGAAGATATTCATTGCTTATTAATTTTTACATACCATGAGGTTTACATTTTTCAAAAGATCTTTGACTTGTTTTAATATTACCAAGTAACACTAAATCACCACAAAATTTTCTATAAAATTCAATTTGTGTTGTATCTAAAAGGTGTTTTGGATGAGGATTGAGAACTTTGGACCCCACTCTTAATTTTAATAAATATCTAGTATCAGATGATACCATGTATTATCATGCTAATATTTTTCAATCAAAGATTTGATTTCAACATTCAATTCCATTTTAGACCTCAGGAGTCAACCACTAAAACATCAACATTGGTTGATTGGATCATTTTCTATACTTTCTCTTCTTTTTTCCGTTCTTAGCAATGTTTTAGGATGTATTTTTATAATTTTACTAATATTGCTTGCCATTCTTTTATTCAAAGTTGCTTTATTAACTATAGCAGTTGTTATAGCTCTTCTTGTTGTATTCTTATCTTTAGATCAACTATTCTTTCTAGTAGACTCAATGGCACTAACAATAGTAGATATAACATGTTTTAGTGACTAATCTTTTCTTGGTTTAATAAAAATTCCTAACTTTTTCATTACTTTTCCAATTTTTTGCATTCTCATCAATTGCATCATTAGTTGACATTGAAATGAAAGTTTTTTATGATAAAATAATTCTTTATATAATCTATTGGCATGTGTTCTTATTTGTCTCCAAGAAATTTTACCAGGGAGATTATCTAAAACATCACTTTCAATTTAAAAAATATATTTTCATTTTCAACATCACATCCTGAATTGGATCATTTTCATCTTCATTTTCATCAATAGAATGGTTTTCATTTTCATTTTCAACAAAAGGATCATTCTCATTTTTATTTTCAACAAAAGAATTTTCACTTTCATTTTCAACAACATTTAAATGGTTTTCATTTTCATTTTCAAATTCATTTTCAACAATATGTATAAAATCTTCTTCTCTGCAAATATTATCAATGTCAACATCCTTAAGTCCAACATCTTGTAAAACTTCTACCAAAAAAATTTCCATTTCACTAAAATGTGGATTTGTAATGCCCGTCGTGCAAACCCAAGAGAACAAACATTGCAACCAATTTTTTTTTTATAATACCAAGTAAATATGCAATTAAACATTAAACACATTTACATTGCACATTAACAATATAACGTCTAGTCATTTGGGGCATGTGAGGTCACATTGCAAAACAATCACATAACGAAAAGACAAAAGATGAAACTGATTAACTTATATAAAATTACATCCATCATACATTACAATAACCATTTACAGAAGTACATCCATGAACCATAAGTAACAATATTATTACATCGTATGATACAACCATAATGAATCTCCTCCAATTAAATGATTACAAGGGTTCCTAAATAATACATCATCGTTTAAACATTACATTACATGTTCTCAATAAATGATTTACATTAAATCTCCTAGACATGTGGGATACATAAATAGTACAATTAATTAATGAATTCCATATGAACAATTGGTACAAGCTCTAACTGAAGAACGCTGAGAACATGAACATTGATGGGGAACCCAACGGGTGTGGAGCACGTTCCACCCGACCATGTGGGTCATAAATAACCCACCCCCCTATGCTCAGAGGTGACAAGGAAGTAATCACCGCCATGAATGCCAAAACCAACTCCAATAGAACAACATAGTGCAATAACTCAAATACAACATCAAGGATTACAATAACATAAATGACAACATCCATGAGTCAACATATTAAACATGAAGCCATATGTCTCATCACAACAAAATAAGGCAATAACCATCAACTAAGTAACCAAAGGTCAATCAAGAAACATTTCCAATGAAACTGAAACAATAATTAGAATACAATTCCAGAGGCCAACCAAAAACTAGACATAAGGGTGTCTAGTGGAGAGTGTCATCGCATAGCCTACATGGGTTATCCTAGCCCTTCCTCCAACTTGAGGCACCAACCCCCATCTATGGTTATCCTGGCCCTTCCTCCTACTTGAGGCGCTGGCCCCATAAGGTAGCTCATGTGAAGCCGTTAACCTCTCATAATGATGAGGTTATGACTTTTCCGACCACAACCTTCTCAATCTATCATTAGTCTACGATAGCCCTAATGCATAGATGAGGTATCCAATATTATTATCTTATGTGTTTTACTACCCATCCCCCTAAGTTTTATTATTAGGTTTTCACTTGTTACACTACTCTTATGTGGGTTATCCTGAGCTCTTCCTCCTTTCGAGGCGCCTGCCCCCATGAAGAGCCACTCTCCTTGAGACCCCAAAACATAACAAAGTCAAGTAAGGGTTGTACCATCAAGAACAAAGTATTAATTCTCAATAGACGACTTGCGAGGCATTAACCATCTCGCTAAAAACATACAAGAGTATCACAACGAAACCTCATACAACCCTTCCAGAATAAAGACACCAATATCTAAAAGCGCATACGATGAATGAAAACATCAACAATATAAACACACCTCTGGAATTCTAAGGATTACAACACCCAAGATTCGGTTCATAAAATTGACAGGGTTCCCACATTACAAAAGTCAAGATGATAACTCAAGGAAATAAAGAAGTCAATCAAAATTGGAAAACTAAAACAATGTAATAATTTTTACACCAAATTAATATAATTACCATACAAAACTTCTATTTTTCCTTTATATCATTCCGCAATAAATTTTCATAAAACTTCCAACTCTTAATAAAATTTGTCTTTTTTTCATAATAACCACAATTATATTTTTTTTTTATACTAAAAAATGAAATTAATATATATATATATACTTATTTATAAATCAAATTTCAACAAAATATTACATTATAAAAATATCCATATATATATATATATATATATATATATTTATATCCATATATAAAAAAAAAACACGCTATATATATTTATATATATATATATAATAAAAACAAAAAAAAAGAATACAAAAAGAAACGTTTGGCCCGCATATGTACCGCACACAGTAGTCTTATCGACTGCTGTGTATAGTAGTCTTTAAGACTGCACACAACAGTCTTTAAGATTGCGCATAGCAATCTTATCGACTGCTATGGGCGGCCATAGGGTTGCACACAGGTATGGGGGGTACGGCTACAACCGTCCCGCCCCAATTTTTAATTTAATTTAATTTTTTTTATATAACATTTCATCAATACGAATTTTCACAAGAATTCGTCCCCAAAAATAAATAAATATTGATGGTCGGTTAAGGTAAAATTCTCATTACATGAGGTATTTAAACAAGAATATATATATATACATACCCTGTACATATATTTTTATATATATAGATATATACATATGTATATATTCACAATACATGAACTGTGCAGTAGAATACTCATAATATATATATATATATATATATATATATCAAAAGAAATAACTTTAATACAAAGGGAGATTTGTTTCTCCCTAACAAAATTTTAAGGAAAATCAAGGACATATTTCTAGAATTTCAATGATAGATTTTCCTTTTAAAGACAATTTGTAAAAACACAAAGCAATTTAAGAAATCAAGTTTAATTTTCTCCATAAGACTTGCTATTCAACAATTCTAAATCCCAAAGTTTTCTTTCCATAATATGATATCTAATCTTGTTTACTTTTCTTTTTGGGTATGTGCAGGATCATGATGGGCCAAAAAGTGGCAATATGATGGGTATGTGGCTGATGACTTTTTTTTTACCCAAAATTGATGAAACAAAAAGGGTTTTTAAAGGAGATTCTCAACTTTCCACCAATATAAATTATGCTTTACTTTGAATTTAATAAGTAATTATTATTCATTTTCTATTCAAATTACTGACTAAAGTCTGATTGATAGATTGATTGAAAAACATCTATAGCTTCAAATGGTATCACATTTTTTTTAATCCAAAACACGCATCACATTCTATACTTCATATACAAGTTAAGGTGGTCGGACATACAAGTTTTTTATATTTTTTAAAATTTGTAATAAAAAATTCATAATTAATTATTTACTTGGAAAAAAATTACAAAAAAATATGCATCACATCGGGACATGAGTCCTCTACTTATATCTAAATTATTATAAAAAAGTATTATCATTTTATTGGGGTTAGGGTGGTCAGACAGACACCTACTTCTTATTTTTTCCCTGAAATTTAAGTACTACTTCATTGAAATTTTAAATTTTCACCAAATAGATTTTTTTTCTTTAAAACAAACCTAGTAGTTTAGAAACTACATTCAATTTTCTATAGATTCTATTGTTACATATTTTTGAAATAATATAGATAACTTATTCAAATTTTTACATCAAGTTGCCTAACTCTGATTTTTCTAATTTTTTTGCCATTTAAGGGTCTATTTTTTCCATGATGATCCTACACATACCCTTTTGAATTAGAAAACTAAAGAGGAAGCAAATGGAACCTGGAGTCCTGTGCTGATGAAAACTTGATGAAGCTTCGCTTGATCCTGACAGCCTCTTCGAAGAGCTTCATTCCTTCTTCAGAATCTCTTCTCCAGAATTCCTTGCTCAAATTTCTAATCTAATATTCTGCTCAGAAAAATCTCTCCAAAATAATGCAAGCAAAAGAATGAAAATAACTTCCCAGAAAACTATAGAAAATCCAATAATTCAGAACAATTATTTTTGTGCAACTTTTGTCCAAATCTTCCCGTGAATGAAAAGTCTCTTAAATTTTCAATTAAATAAAAGATATCTCTTCCTTTTTTCAAAAACTTAAAAAAAATCCAAATTAAAATAAATTTTCTATTTTAATTCCAGATTTTTAGCCAAACTCAATAATCATTCATCCCTTTTATCTTTTATTTTTCTTTTATTTATTTTTTTCCCTTTATCAATACTTTTTGTTTTAATTCTAATTTTGCAAGCTTTACTTGCAATGCACACAATTTAATTTATTCAAATAATTTATTTTAATAATTATCCTCAACAACCTTATCTCATTAAATTAACAAAATACTAATTTAAATATATTTAATTAATACTTAAATAAAACACATGACTTTTAAAATACAACTTTTATATTTTACTTCACATTAATCCAACACTATTATAAACATCATTTAATTAAATAAATCACAACATACAAAATACCAACATAAAATAAATACGAACAAGACACTCACACAAACCACAATAATAAATTACAGAAATGGCAAACACAAAGATGCACAATACCATTCAATCAGGATGGTTTGACAACATGGGATAGGGTGACTTCCTTGTCATCTCTGTTTTCAAAATCATACTGTTGGGTAATTTGATGCTCGCCCTATCCTGCCGAAGCAGGTGGAATCGAGACTCTGTACCTGCAATCCCTACATTCAAAAAAGATCGTGTACATGTACATATATATATAATCAAAACATTACATTGTGAGAAGGAATTGCAGCGTAGCAGGGCACTCACGAACGAGTGGTGCTACACTGTCCTCTCAACAACTATTCTATCAATTACAATATCAATTATGAAATAACATTTCTAAACTAACTGATCATATCACAACACAATTTACTAAATCAAATTGCATCACAATATGTTACTGAAATCAAACTAATATCACCAAACCACAATATCATATGAAATATTCATGTCCTTAATGTATAAGCAAAGTCACCAAACAATCTAACTATCCAGTCCACCAAACCAAACCATAAATAGTACTATCACAAACACAAAGTATCAAACGAAAGCATAGAAAAGTAATGAGTCCAACTAGCAACATGGGGGGTATTACAGGATTTGAAGACATGCCTAGATTTGTGCCTATTAAAACATTCTCCATAGCATTGAAAGGGGGATTTGAAGACATACTAGGACCAATTTGTATAATCATATTATTTTCCTAATTGACTTCTTGCAAATTAGCATCGTCTACAACTATGGTCTCCTCAATTTTTTTATCTTCAATAGTTGTGGAATTGGCTGCTTCAACATTATTCATTGATCGAATCCTCATTTTTCTATCTCTTAGCCTTTTTGCCTCTTTCTCTTTCCTTGCTTCAATTTCTTCAGGATTCAATGCTTTCCTATCTTTCCTCTTATTATGAGCTTATGAACCCATGATTATAAAATTATCAAGCACAAATGAATGTCAACAATGAAAGTCTTCCTCTTTTGTTCCTCCAAACACGTAGAAAACAAACACAATTCCACTCAAAAAACTGCTCATAATGCCTCCTTTCAAAAATTCAATCGAAATTGCAAGTTGAAGACCTATAAGGACAAAACTTGATAGAAATTAGGTGAATCTATCCCAGTCGGTTGTACATGTGAAATTGTAGAGTTCACAGTAACAGTTTGCCAGTAATTGGGATCCCATTTATAAAACAAGATCTTGTTTCTATTTCAATAGTATGAATAATAAATTTTAGGAAACGAGATCCCGATTTACAAAACGACGTCTCATTTTTTAAAATTTGAATTTTTGGTTGGGTTTTTGGCTTGTTTTTTGGTTCAGGAAAAGCCTTGGAGATCTAAACCTAAGCTTTGGACTTGGTTTGACTTGCAAGTTGAAGGTCCTAACAATCTCATAGGAAAATAGTGACTTTCGACATATGTCTGAATACTTTTCTTGCAAATTTTTTTGACGAAATTAAAACCCATTATAAATGAGATAGTGTAGATTCTAAATATGTAATTTTTTTTACAATTGGATTATTTTTTCTATGTTTCAATTAATTTATGATGAAACTAGTCCATAAACTTGAAATATTAGGGTTTTTACTATTTTAATAATTTTTTATTAAAATATTTTTTGTAAAATGAATTGCACGAAAAATGTACTTCAAACAATTATTTTTAATTTTTTTAAAAAATAAAAATGATAAGTTTAGGTCATCTTATGCGTGATGTACACAATGGTTTTTCAAAACAACAAATATGGCTGATAAAAATTTAATAAAAAATTCAATAAAAAATTACAAAATATATTGAAAACGTGCTTCAGTGAGTTAGAAATATTTTCCCAAAATGATTTAGAAAAATATGATTATTTTGGTAAAAATATGGATGACGTACATGCACATGGTATGGTAAAAAAAGTAACTTTTAAACAGTGGTTTTCAGAAATGCCTATTGAAAATCAATTTGCAGCATCTGGGTATTGAAATAAATTACATATTTGGAAACTAAACTCTAAGTACTACATTTTATGATTAGTGACTTTTTTGAAAGATTTCATCTCTAAGTGCTTCAAATTTTAAAGTCAAATGTTTCAAATTCTGAAAATCAAGGAAAACACTCCCACTTTTTGGCCAAAACGTGGACTCAACTTCTTGCCAACACCCACCTCACATAGAAATCTTCTTACATATCCAAGTTATCATTGATGTTAATCAAGGGCCAAGTCGTATGTCAATTCTACCTGAAACAACATAAATAGGTATTCCACCTTTTGGGAGGTGGAACACAAACTAGGTGTTTAGGAACCTAGACCTATTTCCTTCAAGTTTCACTCAAGAAAATCCTAGAGATCTCAATCCAATGTAGAAAGGGGAAAGAGATCTAGCAATAGGGTTTTCCTAGGGTATGATTAGAGACTAAAAGAGGGGTTCACCACCAAGCTAGGGCTTGGAAAGACAAGAAATGTAGATGACATTCAAAGTATTATGCAAAACCTAACTAAATGACATAGGAAATGAAACTAAAATGCAGAATAATAAATTGAGGAAGTATAGAGGTGCACCTAGAATAATAATGAGGTCAAAACAAACTTTAAAACCTTAAAAAATTATTGTTTGACTCCCATTGGGACTCATATGCCAGTCTAGGCAATTTAGTCTAATAAGTTAAGGTTTTTGGGTGGAAACAAGAATTTGACAGTGATGAGTCTGAATCCCCTTAAATCTAGAAAATATGCTATATGGGTGTGTGCAAGAAGTTGAGTCCACTTTTTGGCCAAAAAGTGGAAGTGTTTTCCCTGATTTTCAGAATTTGACACATTTGACCTTAAAATTTGAAGCACTTAGAGATGGAATCTTCAAAAAAGTCACTAATCATAAAATGTAGTACTCAGAGTCTAGTTTCCAAATATGTAATTTATTTCAATACCCAGATTGTACAAATTGAGTTTTCAATAGGCATTTCTAAAAACCATTGTTTAAAAGTCACTTTTTTTTACCATACCATGCATGTACGACATCCATATTTTGACCTAAATTATCATATTTTTCTAAATCCTTTGGGAAAAAGATTTGTGAACTCCACTAAAGTTTGCTTTTAATAATTTTTTATAATTTTTATTGAATATATATTTTTTATTAAATATTTATTAGGTATATTTGTCATTTTGAAAATCACGAGCATTAATGATAAGATGAGACCTAAAACTTATCATTTTGATTTTTTTAAATTGAAAAGAATTGTCTAAATTTTGTTCTCGTGCAAGTAAGTTTGTCAAAATGTTATGTTGATCAAAAGTTATTAAAATACTAAAAAATCTAATAATTTAAGTTTATGGACTAGTTTCATTAGAAATTAATTGAAAAATAGAAAAATAATCAAATTATTAAAAAATTACATATTTGAATGTGACTGCCTCCTATAATGGGTTTTAATTTCTGTGAAAAAATTCTACAAAATAGGTCTTCAAACATATGTCCAAAGTCATTATTTTCCAGGATATTACCAGGACCTTCAAGTTGTAGTCAAACTAGGTCCAAAGCTTAGGTTCGGGTCCCCAAGCCATTTCCTAACCAAAAACAAAAGCCAAAACCCGCTCAAAATTTCATAATTTAAAACGGATCCTTTTTCCCGCTTCATAAAGCCATTTTATATGGTTCGAATGGATCCGCTTTTGAAATTCTTCCAAAATTAAAATTTCCAAAATGGAAAATTTTCAAAAATTGAAGTTTCCATTTTCGAAATTTTCAAAACGGTGATCCGCTTTTAAAACTCTTCCATTTTTGGAAATTTTCCAAAATGGAATTTCCGAAACGGATCCGCTTTCCAAAATGGGATGATCCATTTTTTAAACTTAGGCTTCGGGATCAAGCTAAACGGGATCCTGTTTTTTAAAGACGGGATCCCGCTTTTTAAAAACAGGATCCCGTTTATTAAAAAGCGGGATCCCGTTTTTTGAAAGCCGAATTCATTTTTTTGCCTAAGGCAAAAAATTCCACATTTCGTGGACTCAACTTTGTGCACTTACCCATATTGGGACTCATATGCTACAAGTGGCGTATCAGTCCCACTCTCCTTTTTTGGAGGGTTAAGATTTGAATTAGGTCTCCAATCTCTACTCTTCCTTCCACACATTGTTTTCAGGACGGAAACCCTGATTTGTAATTTGTAGGTGACTTTTCGTGAAGATAGCAACCTTGTGACAACTTGATGGCTTTCTTCAACCTTACAACCTAATCTTCAAAGGATCTTCAAGCCTTAAAGCACCTAGATCTGCAATCATACATGTAGAGAGAAACATTTGTTGATTGTTAGGAAATAGGGGTTTTCCTTAGTCAAACCCCGTTTAAGTAATTAAATCGAATGATGAAACAATGAAATAAGGATATGAAACATGAAACATGAACGATGATACCTTGAATGATGTCTAGGAATGTAAACCTGCAATCTAGCATGAAGTGGCCATGAAGAATGTAGATCTAGGTCTTGAAATAAGTGTAGAACAATGCTTAATCTTGGATCTTGAATACATCACGACACTAGCTCAACAACATGCTTGATGCTTGATAACTTTGACATGATGATGGATCTCGAATCGCTACAACAATTGATGAAGAATTCTACCCTTGAATGCCTTAGAAATGCTGTTGAATACTCTTGTGAAATGTAATCATAAACTTGCTATTTGGAATGCTCTCTTGAAAGTCTTAGGTGAAAATGAGTGAAATAACCTTGTATTTATACTTGTTTATGCCAAATTCCTCAAAATTACAACACTACAAGCCGACATCAGATCTAAGAGAACAAAATCCTGCCAAGAATTTGAATTTAATTTAATTTTAAGCCACACGGGAATCATACGCCATTTGTGGTGTATGAATCACATTAGGCTAGGTTTTGGGACACATTTTTCAAGAAATGCTTAGATTGATGTGAAATCCAGATTGAGGCCCCAAAACTTAGGTGGGACTCATACGCCCAAAGTGGTGTATGAGTCCCGGATCACTAAATCTGGGCCATACAATCTAAAATTACATGAATTGTGATTGGTTATTGGTAAATGTTAGGATTATCTCCGTAAAAATACATTTAATAAGGCTTGTGGATGCAAAATGAGGCCAAATAAGGCATAAAGAAGCCCAATTTATTAATGAAGACCTAGACTAGTGTAATAGTGTAAAAGTACATTTTACAACACCTTAAGTAAGGCATAATTAAGTTCATTTAGTTTACAAGGGCTCAAAACTTAATGTGAAGGTGTAAATAAATACACTTTACAACATTAAATTAAGGAAAAACTATGTCTATTTAGCTTAAAAGGGCCCTAAATCCTATGTGAATGTGGAAAAAACATTACAACACTAGAGCAAGGCAACATTAGGTCCATTTTAATGTTAATCATTCCCAAATTAAGTGCAAAAATGTAGAGGGATACATTTCCATTGCCATACTACCTATATTGATCCTTTTTATTTTGATACCATGATCATAATGAGTCTATGGGTTTCACAAACTTTTTCATCCTAAGGGTGGAGAAGGCAAGGACATTCATGTGTTTATAGGAAATGTGATTTTTGAACAAATTGCTCTCGTTAAAATGCCTAAGTTCATATGATCCTTATATGTGAAGCAATTGGACAGTGAAATGCTATTTCCTTCTAAAAGGCAATTGCATCAATCTAATCATTAAAAATTGTTCATTGGAAGAGAGAATTAATCTCACTCTAGAGTTAGAGATTGTGTGGAATTGATAATTAGACTTGGACCTACTACACTAAAGATAGGACAAGCTCTAAGTATACGGCCAAATATTTTTCCAGCTACATATCTCGAGGAAACTACAAAATCTTCAAGATAGAGTACCACATTTTCCAAATGAACTAGCAAATCAATTGATTGAAGAGGGACTAGGTCAGCTAGTGGAAGAAGTAGTGATAGAATTATCATCTGAACCTATTGTTGCCGCTTCACTTGGATAGAATTCTGATGTTGTTAAGTTTCATGACACCTAATAGAGGCCGATTTCACTTGAACTAGGGGTGTGATCGTGCTGCTCATTTTTTGAACCACATTAATAACTCAAACAGTTCAAGTGCAGCGGGGGGCACGATTATTGAATGGAAAAAGGGTGGCTAGTAAAGAGGGGACAGTGTACATGCACTACAAACACTCTCTCGAAGTGGGATCTCCTTTATGAGCCTCCAATAACCTCCAGCCATAGATTTTTTGGGGAAGAAGGTTTATGCTCACAAGATCATTTTGAGGGAGCTCTTCAACATCCTCTGAAACAAAGCAAGAGGGGGCCTTCCTTGTTTATATTCTGAGCAACTCCCTGCTTCTAAGGTAACACTATTACAATCTGTCACGATTGTTTATCTAAAATTACATGATAGAAACATAACACTTCATTCTTACCTTGCAAATTTTTCTACACATTGCACCACGTGAGCCCAACATTTTGTTTTTGTTGATATAGTATGGGTGAGGTTATGGGTTGCCATTGATGATGTGTATTTGAAAACGTGATGCAAGTCTTTTTGCTAAATTTTTTTGATAAGATATTGGGTGACGTTATGAGTAACCTTTAATGAAGTATCTGTAAACATTAGCGGCTTCCTAAACAAAGGTTATGCTCAATTATACCCCATAATCCTCACACCAGCGCCTTGCTAAACTACAAAGTCACCTTATTACAAGAAGGATTTTTTGGTCAGGTCATGCTCTTATGAGTGTTATGTGATCATCACAGCTCAACCCCTTGGATATCTTATTTCTCTAATTTTAATTTTTTTTTCTCCGTAGTGGAAGCTTTGAAAAGACGCCTTGTGCTTGGTGTTGGTTATGAGCATTCCAATTTTCTTTGGGTGTTCTATAAATTCTTAATCACTTGGCATCTCTTGAGAAGGTTCAAATTTCTGTGCTAATGATCTGTTGTAAGAAAATAGTCCTTTAAAGCAATTTCTAGTTGTATTTGGTGGCCGATCTGTCTTTAGGGAGGTTGTCAATCTTCAAAGATTCACCGTGCTTTGTAATAAAACCTTGGTTTAGAAGAGAGATTTTTATTAAGCTCTATTTTTCATTTATTTTTAATACTCTCCTATTCCTCAGACTAAGTTTTGTGTTATTTGCATGGAAACAATTGTTTCATGTATTCATAGTAAGTTGCATCCTCTCTATGGATGTCAACATTGTTAATATCCAAGGACAATTCTACTTCTTTAGTCCATTAGCATGTCTTCTGATAAGTGTGCTGTGGGATTGGCTTTACACCTACCGATTGCATTTTCTTGAAAGCTTCTAAAGCCTCTTCAAATAATCCATTTTGTGTGTAGTCTGCAATCGTTGCGGTCCATGAGACCGCATTTTCACTTGCCTTGTCTATGCTTCCGCATTTTGCATACATGCCTACTATAGCACTTGTGTGGATTTGAATGGTACGACCTGCATGGAGGATGGTGATAAATATTGTGGAAAGTTTCTTTACCCTGTCGATTTGCATTTGCTTGATAGTTTCTAAAGCCTCTTCAACAAATCCATTTTGTGTATATCCTGCAATCGTTGCAGTCTCTGAGACCACATTTCATTGAGTTATTCTGTCGAGCAGTTCATGCCTTGTCTCTACTTCCGCACTTTTCATACATGTCTGCCATAGCAATTTACAACTATAAATTCTTCTATCCTTTAGTGTTTTGATAGATGTTCATACCTATTCCTACACCTACTATCACATTTTCTTGGAAGTATCTAAAGCCTTTTCCATCTTGTTGTCGAGAGGTATTTGTAGCATATAGGGGAGAGGGACCCATAGCGGAGCACCCTAACTTTGCGTTTCTCAAAATTCTACGTGGAAATATCAAATCACTCCCAATTTTGTACTTCATTTTATTTGGTAACTCATGTGCTTCTATATTTCATTTTAGGGCCACATCATCAAATATGATGCCACATCAACATGCTTTTTGTTTAGGTATTCAAAAAGGCCCAAAAAAAAAAGTGAGACCGATAGTGGTGCACTAAGTCATGTTTTATTGGTGCGCTGATGTGGCATCACATGATTTGTCACTTTGTGTATTTTATAGATAAAAAGTGTTTTGCAATTGGCTATTAAAGTGCTGCACTATGGGGCCCACTGAGGACTACTTATATCCCCACTATTGGACCCTGCTTCATTATGGGCCCTCTCCCCTAGTGGTAAGGTCGATTGAAGTTTGGAATCTGTGTTGTAGAAAGGAAATAACTCGACTTCATGAGAACAAGAAGTTTCTACTAGTAAATGATCATAATCCCAAAATTTGTTGGTGGTGTTGAGAGGAGCTAGCTATTAGCTTATATAGGTTTGGGTTTCACAATAGAGTGTATTGAACCTCCCCAAGCAATTGCATAGGAAGTAGTATTGTATTAATTTTTTTATATATTTGAAAATATTCTTAAAAGTATACCGTTGTTTTATTAGGATATTAGTAAATGCATGACTGTTTTGAAGAATTAAATTATTTTAAAATATAAGTTATAAAAAACATGATCAGGAAAAGAACACTTCATGGGCATTGCATTAGAAGGAAATTAATTATTTTATTTGTTTACTTATTTACTTATCTATGTTTCTAACACTTAATTTAGATCATTATTTATGATATTAAGAAAAGTAGTGGTAATAATGATGCAATTTCACATTTATTTACATAATATATGATAAAATGTAATTACAAGACTTAAAATTGTCAAGTACTTCAATGGGTTCATTTATTTATTTTTCATGATATTAGTTACTATTATCTTATAAGAAAAGATAATATGGATCTTGATTCTACAAGATAGACTAAAATTAAAACTTTGAAAATCGATAAGTTTAATATTGGCAGCTAAAGTTGAATGACCCTCTCAACCATGAAATTTAGACACCATAGAAAGAAATTAAAGAATGAATAGCATAATTAATATCATAAGAGTTCTTTCAAAGTTAATATGATCTAGGGTACTCTTGCCAAAATAAAATTTAATAGTACCTAATGTATTGATTATATTTTAACTCGGCTAGGAATTACCTAGTAGAGACCTTATTATTAAATGGCTATATTAAATGTAATGCCCCGTCTTATAACCTAAGGAATGTAGCAATTGTGTATAAAAGTGAATTTTTTTCTTAAAGTATTAAAATTAACTTAACTAGTTGCATACATTCACTAAGTTACGTGACGTTACACTACTTGAGGTTCCATAGACGACTTTCGTATTTAGCATTGCACATATTTAATTAACATAAACATAAATGTAAACATTGCATATCATTTGAAATTCCATTCAAGATAGTTTAAAGTACAAATATGATTTCTTACATTGCATTTGATAAGATATTACAATACTCATTCATCTGATGAGGTAGATCAATAATAGTTACAATTACATTTTACAAATGTTCACCTCTTAACAATTGAGGGATGTTACAATACAAGATTTCAAATAATGCAATAAGAAAGTACACATATGTATCCAAGAACGAGCTCTCCATCCGTGAAGCTCTCATTGCCATGATCATAAACTGGGGACCCAACGGAGTAAGGTGCACGTTCCACCCAACCATGTGGTACCTGTAGGTCCACCCCTCGTGCTAGGAGATAGTAATATGGTTACCTAGTCATAACCTACTCACCCTAGAAACAAGTACATTACTAACTGATGGTTACATTGCTTCTAGATTTAAGACAATCGAATATACTTAGAACACAAGGTTAACTGTTATTTTAGGTGGAGTGTCATCACAATATTGCAAAGGTTACCCTGGTGTTTCTTCCTAGGTCTCGGCCCCCAAATTGGGTTACCTTGGTAACCTCTTACGAAACCCGGCCCCATTTGCAAACTATTGCGGAATCGAATATCTTTTAAGGTAATAAGATATTGATTTGCCATTCCAGGCCTTCTCATCTTATACTCAAGACTAAACTAGCTCAAGAGTCCATAAGTGAGGCATAATCATCTTGTTAAAGATTTTTAATCTAACTACTGTGTTATTTAGTTATCACTGACTTACTAACTCTTTGTAAGTTACCTTGACACCACTTTGTGTGTCGGCCCTTACACAGAGCCACTCCCTAAACATAACAAAGGAATTCTAAGATCTCTAACTAGGGAAGACAGAGTGCACAAAATCAACAAATAGTACCAGATATACCACAATGGACACCACAACCTGTTCATTAAAACCAAGTGTCTAAAAGCAATACAAAACCAAGTGCACTACTCTAGTCTGTTTCAAACACATGAAACCATTGTAAAATTTTACTCCCTTAAAAAGACTACAACTGGAAGACTTGAAATCACATAAAAATCCCCATTTGCCCAATAAAAAAGAATTTAAAGCAACTTAAAGCAAATTCACGTCTATCATTTGGATTTACTAAATCCTTTCAAATCAGTCATAAATAATAGGAAATATGTCAACTTGACTATTGTTCTATTTTCACACAATAAAAGAAATCATAAAAATTTACCCTATTCAATTCTCTCTCAATTTCATATAAATATATAGATATCGAATTTTCTTTTCCAACATCACTACACTTAAAATAATTAATCTTAAATTTAATAAGTTAAAATCTTTCAATTATTTTTTAATATACAAACAAATATATATATATATATTTATTTATATATTTATTTAAATATTGTTAATTCCGTAATTTAAATATTGAAAATCCTTTTTTTTTTAAATATTGAAAATTCTGAAGAGAAAGTAATACACGCAAATGTGTTTAGGGCCGCGGCGATTATACAGTCGCCCACACATTTTTCACCAGTCGTCGGCTCCATACATGGGGCTGGCCTGAGAAGTGGGGCGGTGTGGGGCTGCTCCCACCGTCGCCTCCCTTAGGGGCGGCGGTTGTGGGAATGCCTCAGCCCTTCCCACTGTCGCCTCTCTATATAGCGGCGGCTGTGGGGTATGAAAACCCCCACGGCCAACATTATACATAGGTTTTTTTAAAAACAAACAAAATTTCGATGGACATAATTCACGTACGGCGATTTTAAATTCATTAAAATTCACTGCCATTAAAAATAAATAATTTTGTATATGTATTTGTATGTGTATGTATATATATTTAACACTAATATATATACATATACAAATACATATATAAAATTTAAATAGCAATATGATACTGTAACTGGGCAATAATTTTCAACAGGAAATTTGAAAAGTTTCATATCAGAGCAATTTATTCGCATATTAACAAATCATTACAAAACCACCAATTTAATCACTAGTTGTTTTTTAAACAAAAGATTTTAACATTAAACCCTTCAAAGATTTTATCAATTTTCTTCTGTAAATTTCTACTATTAAAATAAAACTCTATTTTGCCCCTTTTATTTCTCTATAATTCTTTGTTTTCACAATTTTTACAGAGAGGAAATCAAATTTCACAGAATTATTTTCTAAATTTCCCGAGAAGAAATACAGCTTTCTTTAACAGACATTTACTCAGGCAATCATTTAAAGAAAACAATTTGATTACAAAGAAAAGTACTTGTTTTTCCCGTAGCTTGAAAACTGCCTGTAGAATGCAATCCTCCAATGCTTCTCCAGAAAACCCAAATCCAAAGGAAGCTAAAACCAACCACAAAGAACTTCCAACCAAAGGGATCTTCCACAAAAATACAACAAAACAGAGGAAATCTCAATTTCTTTAAAAATAATTTTTTTAACAGCAAGCTATTCTTTCATTTCTCGTGAAGAAAAAATGATAACCCTTCTGTATTTCCCAGATCCCAGATATGCTCCTAGAATTTCCTCAACCAAAAGCAATAAATTTTAACTCGCACACTTGTCGAGAAGAAGAAAAATATCTTCAACAACTTCTCGCAATCTTTCCTTTCAAGATTTGCATGCATTTAATTTATTTAAAATTTTCCAATTTTCAAAAATAGAAAATTTATTTACAATTAAAAATGCCATTTCCAAATAATATTTAATTTCAAATTTAAATTTATTCACACACATTTAAAATAATTTTAATTTAATTAATTAATTTATTTAATTAAATGAATTTAATCTCTATGATCAAATTATTTAACCAAACAAACTAATTAATTAATTAAATATCATGTAAAACTTATTTCTCTAACATTTAAAAATTAATTTAAATAACAGTAAATTAGAGAATAATAAACTATCATTAAAATTGACAAGATTTTCCTATCAAAGCAATTTAATCCAATCAGGAAAGACAAGACAACCAAAGACTCCAAACTAAACTGACGATGTACTGAGACTGGTTTAAGACTAGACTAGGATGAACCATGTTACTACCTCCCAATCAACATATCCGTTGAGTCTTGACACACTCAGACCTGAGTAACTAGGTGGAGTCGGTGTCATGTACCTGCAATCCTGCAACCAAACAAATAACATGCATATACATATAATCCATAATACAGGCACACCGTGCGGAGAAAATCACGGACATCATAGGGCACTCGCAAGCGAGTGATGCAATTCCATTCTCCACACCAATACACGTCACATCAGACTGACGAATTAAATAACAGTTAGTCCATCATAAACATATACATTGCAATAACATCTGAAGGAAAACATCTACGCTATATCAAAGCATGTCAAAAATCAATTATTACCATACAATGTATCATCAAATCACAAAGTGAATCCACTGTCGCTCAAAATCAGCGATCAAAATATCCAAACCAAGTACCATAGTCTAACAGTATGAAAACATGTAAACAGAAAACATAAGCATAAATGGAGGGGTACTACATTATATCCTATGAAAGAACTTATATGAAATACGGTGTAATTTAATTTAATTGTAGGTAGCCTTTCTACAGAGGTTGTCAGGGTAAAAAAAAAGAGATGGAAATAAGTTCTAAAGATTTTATATGCTTTTCTGATTTTATGCTATAAATTCAGCTAATTTGAGTGTTCAAAGAAAAACATTTAATAGGAAAACATTAAATAATACTACTATCAACAAAGAATAAGTTGTCACATAAAAGAACAAACTGAATCAATTGACTCTTATTTGTTTTAAACTAGGCACACCACCTTGCAGGAAAATTTTGCTTCAAAATCAAAATCTGATGAAAAATTATTTGAATACAGTGAAGAGACAATAATGCTCTCTGCCTTCCAGACATAATTACCATCAAAATCTTGCAAGCAAAAACTCCAATATATAAAACAAATCAAGGAAGCCAACAATTATATTTCTAGATCCATGCACCAAACTGGAAAAGTTGGTATACCGTAACCACCTTCAATATGTTATAATTATAATTTCCTGTCATTACTAAGCCACAAAATGATCTTAGAAAATAATTATCAGACCATAAACTTGGTCTTTGCAGCAGTCACCTTGTAACCTATAAAATTTTTTACCAGTTATAACAACAGATTGAGGTGGTCTGGCCTTCTTCCTTGAGCACACTAATACACAAACCTTTATTCTAAGGATTTTTAGTATTTACACAAACCAAATTTCATATGTTCTAATGTCTATCATTTACCAGCAATCTTCACAACAATGGCTTCTGGTCCAGTATAACTGCTTGAGTTCAACTACTATCCGAAGATGTAATTTTGTCCTGACAGCAGTTATTTTGGAACTCTGCCATTTTTTATTTTCAAATTTAACAAGAAATTGACCTTTTGTGGCCTACTTCCTTAACAACGCTTGCACACAAACCATGGCTTTATATATTTGTACAATAGGTTCCATAAAAGTGTACTCTCACAACCGAAATATTAGTGGACTGCTACAGCTTCTTTATACTGATTGGTCTTAGATTGCAAACTCTGGTAATACTCAACCAGTACTTTCCATCCACCACTACACATGAAACCATCTGGAGGATTCTCACCATTTTTGGCAAGATTACGCATCTGTAGAAGTGGGAACTGACGAAGTCAAGCAACATTTACATTTGTCTTATATGCTTCAAGTATAAAGAATGACAACTTTCCCTCAAAGAAGTTACTTCACAACTCTGATAACAATATTAATAGTAAACTAAGTTGCCATATGCCTCAGATAGTATGGGTCCCATAATTATTACCATAGAATGTAATATGAAAGTATCAAATATGTTTCATACCTTAGTGCCTGAAATGAAAAGAAAATCATCAGGTCGGGATGGATCAAAAAATGCCATTTTGTTTTGTCTTTTGTCGTAGGCAGCAACCTACACATGTTCAGATAAGGATATTACAAATGCTCAAGTTATTTACAAAAAAGCATGAGGATACAACTACTTCATGGATCAAATAACAATTCTCTATTTCAGCATTGACTCAAGTATAAGGCTTGGATTGCAAATTGCAATCTTAAACAGAGGTAGATATAACTTTTTACTTATTAAAGAATCCCCAAAATTTTTGAGTCCTCAAAATAAAAAAATAAAAAAAATCTAGGAAAAAGTGAGCTGAAAATTCATTGTACCCTAGGAAACCATAATAGTGCAAATATGTGCATTGAACAGTCCAGACTCAAATTATTTTACTGCTTATAAACAACTGACAAAATAAATTAGCATTCTTACTGAAAGCCTACCCTGAATGGGAGAATGTTGAGCCTCTCAAGACCAGGAGCCATACTAAGAACCATCTTTCCATGATCTGGGTCATACAAGTCTCTTTTCTCAATAGGATGACCCATGCCAGCAGGATCCCGACCAACAATATAAAAGTCTGCCCCTGCATTTATCCGAGCCTTAGCATGCCACTGAACTTCTGTTGGCCCTGCATATTGCATAGGAGAGGGGAAAATAGCCACAACTGTTGTCTCTGGATCAAGGACACCTTCTTCAAGGACCTAAGCAAAAAGCCGTTCAAAACAATATCAAATTGCAACTCACACAGGTTCCAAACAGGTTTATGATATCTGAAATTGCTTATAGGCTACTATTCAAGCTCTCTTTTTCTGATAAAATAGTTTCTGTTATCAAGGACTATTTAACCCAACCCCACTATGCTCAATCAGCAGTCAGAATATGCTTAAGCATATTTTGTTTTATATTGAGCTGGTCAAACTCAGGTCTCAAATGCTAACCCACACTTATTAGGAGTTAAAACAAAGCATTTAGCAAAGACCTTGTCATGTTGTTTCATTCGCCAACTAAGTGGCACATCATCTGATTTTGTAAAGCCACCCAATGGATGGAGGAGTAAGATAGGATTCTTGTAGCCCATATCAAGAAGACATCTACGGGTATCTGTCATTAGCAAGGCATGTCCATTGTGAACTGGATTTCTTAGCTGGAAAGCAAACACCGCATCTGCTTTGCGTCTTTGAAATTCTTCACGGAGCTGTTTAGGAGAAAGCCTGTAGTGATCTAATCCATCATTATATCTGATCTGCTCTATGACCTCCAGATCACCTCCAATTAACCATTTCCCTGCACGAGCTATTGCTTCTTCCACATATGGCAATCCCGGAGCTGTTGTTCCCCATGTTCTTGCAATGCGTTCCTCTTTGTTATGTTTATAAATTTCAATGCTGCAAAAACATGAACAGTTAAATCATTATTTTCAGTCTATTGATACAATACTATTCAGCAGTAGCACCATAGCTCTGCTTGTATCAACCCTACGAAATAGCATCACCAACATTTCACAAGAATCCATTTTTTGCAAACCAGATATGGGAAAGAAACATCATTCAAGAGAACAAGCAGTGGAAGGATGATCAAAACAATTTCTTTAGTATATATCCTTTGATGTTGATGTGTTTTAATAATTATAAGCACTGATGTAAGCTAAATAATTATTATCATCACACTTGTGTAAATGAAACTTTGATAAATATATATCCAAAATCGATAAGTTTATTCAGTGAAGAAGTAATCTCGACAAGTCAATCTCAAGATATTTCAATGCCATGCTTGGAACCCTATCCAAAACTATCTCATCCCAAATAAGTTGTAACACAGATATCTAGAATATAAATAAATCGGAAGTGAGAGTTGCACCAGAACCTGACAAAGCTTCATCAAAAAGCTAGTTGATGATAAGCTTGATAGGTGAGGCATTTTTGTACCAAATTCTCATCAAGTGAGGGATAATGTTGAGATAGCTCAAGCCCCATAGTATAGACAGGTTGTACAAATGCTGAAGGTTTAACGTCTTCCAGCTTGAAATGGTATCTAGTTGCAGCTTAAGCATATTTTGACATGGTAACTTAAATGCAAAATGTCACAATTTTTCACAAGATACAAATGTACCAAAGCAGAAAGTACAAAACACATACTCAGGCTTCCCATGCCTGCTTAATCAGGTCATAATGTTTCCTCTTTTTGAGAGATTTCAATAATCACATCTAGAATCTAGAGACGGCAAGTCCAAATGGTAGATTAAGATACAAAAACAATCTTGTTAGCTTTAGACTACAGGGAGTAGATCAAAAAAGTATTTCTACAATCCATCTGGCAGAATCAAATGTTGATGGACTTATTATACAGAAAAACATAGGGGAGAGGACCCAGTAGTTGAGCATGTTTCAATGTTGTGATAGTAGTTGTTTATATAATGTCCAATATTTTTATCAATATTGGACCAATAGTTGTGACATGGCTACCCATAATTAAACAAAATGTATTCCTTTGATCTGAAAAGCAACTAATCATGTGATGCCACATCGGCACTCAACTACCCATGATGTGACTGCACAAGTATTGGTCAACTAAATCTTGACAAAAAGCAAGCTGATGTGGCATCATATTTGATGATGTGGCCCTGAAACTAAAGTTATAAGCAGGGGACTTGCCAAGTAAGCTGCTGTAAAAAATTGGGAGTGATTTGAAATTTCCACGTAGGATAATTAGAAGCGCGAAGTTAGGGTGATCAACTACTGGGTTCTCTCCCCTACATTGGTTGAATGAAAAATGAAATTGAATTAAAAGAAAAAGCTTCTAATGCCTAATAAAGTTGTCTACGGAAAAACAAACCCCGCGGTTGAAAAATACAATCACATCACACACTCTATCTTTCTTTACAAATTAATGAAACATTTTTAAACTGTAGAAGGAATAAACGGCAAAAAATTGCAATTAATTGCGAACCAATGTGTTTGCCAATTTTTTCCCTCATTAAATTGTGTTTTTCCAAAAAAATTGTTGAACTGCAATTTTCCACAAATTTTTTAAATGTCTCTTCTTTCTAATATTGTAAATTTATAATCAAATTTTATCCATGTTGGCACCAAATTAAAACAAACAAAGCAAGAAGAGACATTTAAAGTTTTAGTTTCCATAACAGTCTGTCCCCAAATGTATCTAGTACTAAAACCAAACATCCTTCTCCACACCTAAAATAACCAAAACCGAAATGGAAACCATGGGAATCTGAGACCCTTAACAACTGAAATCGAAATCCACCAAAGATAAATTTGTTATGACAGTTGGGTACCATTGTTGCCAATAAACTCCATAATAGGAACATGGACAGCATACCATCCCTATATCCACAATTTCTGGTGACCACATTTATATATAATATAACTGTCTCCTTATTCATTTACTCATGTACCCTAATTTGATTGGCATCCCCATCCCTGTACTGGTACATGTACCCCTTCATGTCCTGATAACTATGCTGCGAACATTTAGTAAGTGGTTTGAAAGCACGCAAATGATCATAGATTGAAAGACAATCATATTTTACAGTTTGGTTATTACTCATTCATAGGCTAGCTATACCAACAGTTTTGCTAGAGTAGTCTACCCAATGTAAAACGAATGCTCAAGACAAAGTAGCCTACTCGCAGTGATCTTTTTGTGGCTAATATTCGCCAATTGGCTAATAGTTGAAATTTGGGAATACAAAATTGGCTAATAGTTCAAGTTGTAACGTGACCTGAATCGCCACATTTTTACAAAAATTTATTTTAGTCTTATTTAAATCACCAAAGCATTTATTTTATTAAACCTTTTAACTCAATAATTCGCCACAGTATTCAATACATGATTAGAAATAGATTCGCCTAAATTTTATAAGTAATAGTAAAAAATCTAAATTAATTTGCCAATAGTATATCATAATTATTAGTTACTTTAGGGCCATCTTTCCTAGCTTTAGTTTCCACCGTTGATTTAAAATATAATCTAACAACATTCATATTCTGTGAGGTGAATTATTGAGCTCGACAATCCAAAAGAAATTTGGGCCCCTTAAACATTATAGATCATGGGTACACTTTACCTCATAGAATACAACGAGGGTTGTTTGATTATATTTTGAATCAATGGTACCAACTAAACATTGTAGAGTCTAGCGATTATCACTACCTACTAGCCCATACTTAAATTGCTAATGACCAAACTTTGTGTCTCTAATGGGAAAGCAGGACATTGTGATCAAGATTCAACGCACAAAATAAGAGAGCAATAGAGTTCTTTTCATTCCTATTATATTTCTTTTGACAATAAATGATTTGATAAAATGTGGCTGCAACTCAGTTTTAAAGCAGCAAGTTCTATTTCCAATGGTCTGGAATGGGATACAGTTTTCAACTAATTTCTGTGATAGAGAAATGAGTCACTAACAAGTTTACTGAATTTATACCTACCATTCAGTAGTTGAAACTTGAGGGTACTTTAAAGTGTTTGCATTCAATAAGTTTCCTGTGGAATAAAATTCTAATCCAGTTGGAAGAAAAGACTCTTTACAGAGTACAGAATTTACAGAGTTCCATTACGCCTGAGACACCAAGAGGCTATACCATAGGTAAGATTAATATTAGCAATTACAACAGGTCTAAAACATACGGGCTGTACGAATCATAGGGACCAGCAGAATATCCATGTGAAAATTCCAAAATTCAGAGGAAATATGGACAATATTAAATTAAAATGTTTGGGACATAAGCAAATCGACATAAAATCTACTCATCTCATCATGTTCTACTTATTTGGCATACTAGTGTTAGCTAAACTGACATGTAGCCTAACCTTTAGTGCTGTCCACTTTGGTTCTATAATAGCAAAAGCTAAATGTACATTAGTAACTTGTTGATCGTATCTTATAATTGGTGTTTGGGTGGGGGTTGAGATTCCCTGATCCTACTGTACATTTTACCTGTACTGACAATATCTTTTCTAATTTTGAATTCATTGGCCAAAGATATTATATATTTGCCATTAAAAATCTTTGAAGATCACTTCATGAGGAAGGATGCTAAATTATTCATACAAGTAAGGATCAAGAAACTCTAGGTACTTTTCCTCATTCTGGCTTTGATCTAGTTGTAAGTTAGGGCCCTTATCCCCTCTATGGTCCACTTCTAAAACTTGGCTTGCAGTCCCTATAAGGAGTTGTGTAGGGTTAACCTTTTATCTATGGAATACCGTATTGAGGAAGGTATGCAGATAACCTCTAAGTTAAATGCACATGTGCCTGATCAAAACGCAACTATAAAGATACTGCACATACTAATCAAGAATAGATACTAACTGGAAAACCAACTCCTGCCCATGAGAGCAATACACTTTTGTTCAAGCCTAGCCATTGTACATGCTAGAAGAGAAAAGCCAAAAAAGGGGGGAGGGTAAAGAGAAGGAACACTAACATTCTCGTATTTGCAACAAGTTTCCTATTCTGATTCAGCAGTGCAACATCCTTAGGATGGCCAATTGCTTCCTTCTGCAAGTTATCAATGGCCAAATCAATGGGCAGATAACTTCATTTCCAATGGCCTGGATATAGATTTCAACAAGTTTCTGTGATTTAGAGTTTAGTCACACACAAGTTTACTAAGTTTATGCCTACAATTCAATAATTGAGGCTATTTTATGGTGTGTACATTCAATAAGTTTGCTATGGAGTAAAATCCGATATCCCAGTTGGGAAAAAACAGCCTCTATTCAGAGTACAGAGTTTCATTTACGCCTGAGAAACCAAAAGGCTATACCATAGGTAAGAATCAAGATCCACATTAGCAATTACAGCAGGTTTAAAATATAGTCACTCTATGCGTCAAAGGAACTAGTGGAATATCCATATGACAATTCAAAAATTCAGGGGAAGATAAATATGGAAAATATTAAATTAAGATGCTAGGTATATAAACAAACCTACATAAATCTAGTCATCTCATCATGTTCTACATACCTGACGTACTCAGTTTAGGCAAACTTACATGTAGCCTAACCTTTAAGTCAATAAAGTCCTTGCTATCCACCTAAGTTCTATAAAAGCAAAAGCTAAATGTACATTAGTGACTCCTTGATTGTACTTTATAGTTGGTGTTTGGGTAGGGGTTGTGATTCCCTGATCTTACTGTACATTTTATCTCTTATTTATCTTTGTCTCTTATCTGTTATGCATGTTATGTCAGAGGTGTCTTTTCTATTTGACAATTTTTTTTCCAATTCTGGATTCATTGATCAAAGAGATTACATATTTTCCAATAAATACTTTGAAGATCAGTTCATGAGGGAGGATGCTAAATTATTCGTGCATGTAAGTGTCAAACTCTAGATAATTGTCCTCATTCTGGCTGTGGTTTAGCTGTGAGGTGGGACCCTTATCTCCCCTATGGTCCACCCTAAAACTTGGACTCCAAGGAGTTGTGTGGAGTTTACTTTTTAGCTATGGAATACTGTATTGAGAGAGGAAGTACAGATCGCCTAATCGGCCCATTTGCCTGATCAAAAAACAAATATAAAGACACTATAAACACTAGTCAAGAATAGATACTAACTGGAAAACCAATTCCTCACCATAAGATCAATTCACTCTTGTTCAAGCCTCGCAATTGAATATGCCAGAAGAGTAAAAAGAAAAAAAGAGAGTGGAGGGGAAAAAGAAAGAACACTAACTTTCTCATAATTGCAATAAGTTTCCCATTCTGATTCAGCAATGCAACATCCTTACGCTGGCCAATTGCTTCCTTCTGCAAGTCATCAATGGCCAAAACAATGGGCACTGACATGTTAACAAAGGAACCATCCTGCAGCCTAAGGCAGCTGAAATGAAGAGTTTGGAGGAACTCGGTCTGTCTCATGAAGCCCTTGAGAGGGCTTGCCCATCCTTCACTCACAACATGGGCCCATTCTAAATCAATCCTTGAAAGCTTTATTTGTGGCAATAAACGAGCTTCTTTCCTTCTAGAATCCCTTTGGCTTTCTGGAACAACCAGGTCCACCAGCTTCCCACCATCAGGCTCAATCAGAGAACACCTAATGTCACCGCCTTTTCTCATTGAAAGGCACATCGGTGATTCGAGCAAACGGGTCCTGTATTTGAAATGGACATGATTTATGCGGAGGTGACTATGTATCGGAAAAAGATGGGTTTTGCAAAGCGGGGTGGATTGAGCATTGGCTGTTCTCAACATTGCTCCACCTGTAAAGGCCATTCCAAAGGAAACCTTCCTAGGGACCTTCCCTAAAAAGCAGGCGTAGGCTGCAGGGAATTTGAGCTGAGTTTAAAACACTGGATTCTCTGTACAAATGCAAGGAAAGTTCCATGTGGGTATAGAATTTTTTTTCATTACTCACTACAAACTAAAGATTTCCCAATAATTCTCACATTATATTACTATCTATAAATGATTAAGATTTCAATGGAACTTAAACATTCTCAAACTACATAAAAGCAGATTTGTATTAAGCCAACTTACCCGAGGGTGTTGCCACGCATCAATTTCTTCAAGCTTTAGCAACGGAAATATAATTATGGAGCTACTTATACACGGAGGCTAGAAAAAAATCCTAGAGATCAAAATCAATGCAAAAGCTGGGCAATGAATGTTTACGCATAGATGGGCTAAATTCAGTTGGTTTTGGATTTTCGACAGACGAATCTTCATATTAGGTTGATGGGACCGAAGGATGGGACAGAAAAAAGGCTTCAATGGCGAGAGGCTTAATTTGCCTCTCTATAGGAGACTGGGGGATGAACCTGGCTCGCTTTCTGACCATGTTTACAAATCACAATAACCTATGCCAACAGCTAAGTCTTTTTCTTTTTTAATTTAAATATTGCGGACCAATGTACAAATTAAAGAGGAACCGGTTAAGTGGGGATCGATGTATGCTTGAATGCTTGCCCCACAAATAATATATGAGAATTAATATTATTATTCGAGAATTTATATTATTATTCATTTATCATTCTGGGGAGGCATCCATTCAATTTTATTTTTTTGAAGTCCACTAAAACAATATAATAAAGTAGGTAGAGGAGCAATCATTAAAAATATAGTTGGATAACGTCACACATCAAGATTCACGATTACATAGTACAAGATTGAAAACAAATTAGAATGTTTTATTAAATAAGATGATCAATTCATTTATAGATAGTTTATGATTTAAATATTATATTATAATGTATTTAATATAATAATAAAAATATTTATATTTATACAATTAATTATTTTTATTAAAAATAAAATAATAAAAGTTTAATATTATAAAAGGGTTGTAGTTTAATTAATTGAGCATAATCGTTAAGGATGATTATATATATGTTCTTAGATTATGTTATTCACTAAGGTTTGAATTCTCGGAAGTGTAAAAATTAAGAGATGGGGTCAATATCATGTCCCAGACAACTTTGGCAAAATGAATACCTTTAGTTCTTAATTTTTGAAGAGGTATAGCTAAGGCTCTTGCTCCTAATAACAACAAAATGCAAAAACTATCTAAATAGTTAACTCTAAAATGTACATATATTAATATCAATACTATATATTTAAATACAGCCCAATACATTTTAATTATTAAAAACTAATAATATTAAGACATGTAACTAGAAGCATCCTATCTAATTCAATTTGAACATAAGTCCTATAGTTCTACAATCTTCTAAATTGTTAACCATCTCTCCACTAGGAAAGGCAGTATATTTAAGACTTTAGAGTTGCCTAAAATGTCTCAAATAACTCTTGTATAGGATGGTGTACATGCACTCCAAGCTCTCAAAGGCACTCCATGTTGTTGAGAATGAATCTACACCATATGCAAATTGGTTATTTGAGTTCCTTTAGTGAATGTCAATGAGTTTTGATTTATCTTGTGGATAGTGCATGATTGTAAAATGACCATAATAAAAGGAGCTTATGATCTAGATGTTTATCAATAAGCTTACGATTGTAAAATGAAGATATTATAAGGATAGATGAGCTTAGCTCAAAATAATCAATTGTAGCTTTGTTGAGGCTTTGGCTTGACTTTGTTTGTATGATTTTACTATTATTATCTTGTCCTTGTTGCCTTTTGTTTCATACTACTTGCTAGTGTTAACGTCGATGTTAGACCTGCACAAACATGAGAAACAATCACACAATTAGATCAATATGCAAGTTAAATCAACATTCCCCATAGAATTCATTTGAAATGCACAAAATAAGAAATGGAAATGAAGAACACAAGTGAAAACAATCAAATCCTATCTAATGCAAGCAAACTCTCAATCCCATGAGGGAATTGATGCCATTTTGATGTGGAAAATGGCCCTTTCCCAATCCCTTGTAAGCTTGGTGATGACTTGATGAAGATTGAAGCTCCTTGATACAATTTTGACATAACCTAGCTATGAAACTTGATAAAACTATGAAAATGGATGGACAATGGGTGAAGCAAATTCAAAATCTCAAGATAATGTCTTTGCATGAAGTTGTGGATCCAAAATCAAAGTGAGAGCATCCTATTTATAGATGAGAGTGATGGAGAATGAGGAAAAAGGGATGAATGTGGGATCAAACACAAACTAATGAACAAGTGTCACTTGTCAACATGTGAGTGGACAAAGATGGAGCACATTTTGGCCATTGTGCAATTAAATGCAATTAGGTGGAATTTCAAAATGGATGAAATGACATGTTGGAGGGAGGAGAAAATGAAGTTAATGCCACTTGGCTCAAGGCAAAAGGACATGTAAAAGGTTTAAATTCCTTGTTGGATGTACAACCCTTTTGGAGGGATTTTTCAAATTTGGAGAATATTCCAACATTGATGTCTTTTTGAAAGTAATTGAGGATTTAATAAATCAATTAAAATGATATTCATGAGCAAGTTGCAAAATCTAGAGGATCTAGGTGATTAAGATTAAGATTAATCAAGATTTGATTAATCTAAAAGGAGATTAGTTGATTTGACCATTTTGATTTAGATTTTTCGATTAATTTAAATCAAAATGAGAGGAAAATGATTTAGACTTAATTAAATAAATATTTTTTATTTATTTAATTAAAAGGAGATGGTGTTAGATTAAATCAAATAAAGATTGATAAATATTTAATTTAATAGAATGACTTTAGAGATTAATTAAATAAAGTGAATTATTTAGTTAAAGGGAGACTATAAGATTAATTAAATAAAATGATCAATTTAATCAACAGGAGATGATGACTTCATCAGATAAATAATGATTTATTTAATTAAGAGATGAAATGTGATGAATTTAATCAAATACAGATTATTCGATTAAATGATTAGCAAAGAAGATGATTCAGGACGAAGCGGTGTTAGTAAAATTAGGATCAAGTACATAAGATCAATTGGTACAACTAGTTTAGAATATCTTCAGATTATTGTAGGTTTCTTTAAGTTTCCCTCATCTTTGGCCAATTATTTTTTCTTATTTCAATGGCTACCAGTTAAAGTATCCTGACACTTGATGCTAGGATCACTAGCTTGAAAGCATAAGAGAAGATTTTAAAGTGCCCTCACATGTTTGTATCAAAATTAGTTCAGGAGGTAACTCTATTGCTCCTAATATTGCTTATGACTTTGATAATGCATGCAAATGTCTTGAAAACTATACCCTTGTCAAGTACTTAGTGGGAAGAATTCCCTTCAAAAGCATCCTAAGGAGTTGGGTCAACTCTACCTAGGTCCCCCACAAGATCCATGTGGAGGCTATCCAAAATCTTATTCTTCTTTTCTATTTTGTTAAAGTCAAGTTTGCTAAGGCCATTTTTTAGCATGGCCCCTAATACATCTACACCTCCTTACTAGTGTTTATCTCATGGAACAAAACTTCATTATATTTGAGGAATGTTCTCTTGAATTCCTAATCTGGGTTAAATTTCCTAGTCTCCCTTTTGCCAGTTTAGTACTTTATAGACCATATTGTGGCCTCATTGGGGCATGTTGTCCATGTTGAGTAGAAATGTTTTTTCTACTCACCCTCAAAATAGAGTTTGCATTGAGTTTGACCTCTCTAAGGATCTCAAGGAGTCTATTGACATCCAAATAAGAGCACAAATCCTCACCCATATGGTCATTTATCTTAACTTTCCAAACACCTAGATTATTAATGTCAATTTGTAGATCACAAAATCAAAGATTGTCATATGGTTACTTAGAACCCTAAGCCTCCACCCAAGTATCCTATTGGATATTTCCCCCCTTAAAAAGTGTGGATGGAAGACTAGAGTGAGAAATGAAAGAAATAATTGAAATCCTAGATCTATAGACATTCATTGTCAATAGTCAATTATTGGGCTCCAAGTTTCAATACCTAATAAAGTGAAAGAAGTGATTGATTCACAACCTAGAGGGGAATCATCAAGAGTAGTGAATAAATATTAATTTAATATAACACTGCTTCTTTCTAGCATTATAGATTTATAGTCAATTACTTGACCATCCTCTCCTTCTAACTCTAGCCACTCTCATAGCCTACCTTGTGAGATAGAGAAGGGTGAGTTTATGCTAGATAAAAAAGGTATTTTTTGGTTTCAGATCTCTAAAAGTAGTGACACTCATAGAGGACTTTAGAGCTCTTGATGAAATCAATGGTGATGGCATGCCCCTCAATTCCTAACTTCCATGAATTTCATTTCATGGACTATTTAGGGTCTTATTGACTCCAAAATAAAATACATCATGCAATACGTGAAAAGATTTCCTAGCCTTGATGTTTTTGTTTATAATATTTAAAAATTGCAAGTTTCATGATTTATGATGTTTGTGACCTCATCTAGCCCAAAAGCCATTTTTTGTCTAGTGATCGTGAGTTGAAAATTGAAGGGGACTTGTCACTTTCATTTCACCTAGGTAGTAGAAATACATTGTGGCTTGTGAATTTGACCCCAATAAATATGATTTATGGGCCCTTTTTAATAATAATAACCACTATCTTTTGAGCTTTTTCAATCAATTTTCCATGTGTGTCCTCTTGCTCCAACCCTCTATGTTCTTGCTACTAAAGGATTTGGCTATTTTCTTACTAATGCAACTTTCCAACAAAGGGTTAAAGGTACATCTCTTCCCAACTCTCCTCTCCAACTTGTCAATGGGCACTTTATTTAACTATTTTCTCAATCTCTTAGAAAAGAAATTTAATGCTACCCATGCCCTTTAGTGCTTGAATATTTTCTTTCTTTTAGTTATAGTATTCAGTGGCATGAGACTCAATGCTATCACTAATCCTTCCTTCCAAGGCCTTCCTAGCTTGATTATTTTGGTTGGAAATAGATTGAACATGGGGAAATACTCAAATTTTTGGGCATACATTTTTCTTTTTGACCCTTTTATGCAACTCTTTAGCAAGCCATTATTTCTCACATTGAGAAAAATCTACACTTTTTTATTTTCAAGCCTCTTTTCCTTGTAAGGAAGTTTCAAAATTATTATAAAGTGTTATTTGTCATTCATGTGTACTATTATTTCTATTAGGATCCTTCAAAACCCTCTTAGGTTAAGCTAAAGTGGATTCTTGAATTTTGTTGTGGTCCTCTTTGAATCAAGGTAAAGGGTTCCACTAAGTTGCCTAGGAATTATATTATCTTCATGTGACTCTAGTGGTCTTAGTCTTATTGATAGTTGTAGACAAGGCTTGAAATTGTGTGCCAAGTGGATAATTAGAGCCTTGGATGGTAAAGACACCTAGAAAAATCTTCTCCATCATTATACTACTTCTAGAACTCCTTATGGTTGACAAGCATAGAAAAGTCTTGCATCACACATCATGAAGGAACCTATGCAAATTAAAGGAGCTTTTGTTGTCAATAGTATATGACTACTTGGGAAGTCATAAATCCTTGGCTTATATGGAATGAGAATAATTTCATGATTGGGATTTCTAGTAGTTAGCAATATATAATGGTCTCATGTGATTACATCCCAAAATAGACCTTTTCCCAAACTTCCCTAGGTCTATGCCTTAAAATTAGAAAAAAGGATTTGTTCTATTTTATAAATCTTCTCTAGGGCCATGAGGAACTAGTTATCTTGGCTAGGATTAAAGTTAAATTCAAGCTTGGTTTAATTAAGATTTTGAATCCTTTCAAACCATTGTGAAGTATATTCCTCTAGAGATGCTTCATAAATTTGGATTCAATATAGAAAATTCTAATGGAAGGACTAGAAGTGGTATCCAAACACTCATTTTGATAATTATAAACCCTTCAAAGGGTATTCATGGTTTTCTCCTCACTTACCCATGATTTAGAAACTCAATGCTAGGTGGAACCTCTCATTCACTACCACTGAATGGCACCACAAGTTTCAAATAGTTTCATCTATCATTTTGGGACCCAAAGTAGCTCATTTTTCTTAGTGCCTCTTGTACTAGGAGAAACCTATAATTCTTGTATTATTTACTTGGGTGTTTCTAATCCCCTCTATCCATTTTGTGGACATTTGGAGACTGTCATGCACCTCTTTTGGTTTTGTCCATAGGTCTAATCTAAGTGGATTTGAATTCTATTTTTTTAATCTTTTAAAGCCAAAGCTTTTCTCCTATCATGTGATTATTTTAAAGAATTGGCCTGCAATGCTTATGAGATATACCCAAATTTGGCACTCTTTAAAAGTGGAAATTTTATTCACCATAAGGAAAGCCAAAAAATGGCTTTATTTGTAGGTGTAGACACTGAAAAATATCCTAAATGATATCATGCACTCAAATTGGGTATACTAACATCATTTCCTCTTGAGACCCATCCTCTTTTCGCTTAATTGATTAAAGTAGCCTAGCTAATTAATTAATGACATCATTTTCATCTATTAACCTAATTAATTTAATCAGGTTAATTCACCCCTTTTTCATGCTAACATTTTGTCCAATTAAATTAAATAAATCAAACTATTTAATTTAATTCCCTAAATCTTCCTATTTAATTAAATAACACTAAGTTATTTAATTAAATGTCATTTCACCTTTCCCCATTCATTAAATCATTTTATTTAATGAATATCATCTAATCCTTCTAAATCCCCTAATTGCATAATTAATGTTGTTTAATTATCAATTAAATCTAATTCCCCCCACTTGCAAGGGAATATTCCCAAAGAATATTCCTCCCCCTTTTGCACAATTTAATTTAGTTTTAATTAACTAAATTATCATTTTCCCTCACCCATGAGAATATTCCAAAGAATATTCTCTCTCCCCACTCATTTGAAAAAGGGAATATTCTTACAAAGCTTCATGTGTAAGTTAACTTGTGACTTCTTGTGCAAGTTAACTTGTGACCTCTTGTACAGGTCAAAAGTGTGTTTGTTTGAAGGAATGTTAACCCTTGATTAAAATCTCATCTTTCATTCTCATCCATTAATGAGAATCCATGATCCATATTTCATCCATCCTCCATCCTTGACCGTTGATTAGCCTTTTTTTATCTCAACCCTCCATCTCTTATTTACTCTCCTATAAATAGGTCACTATTTGGAGACAAATGGATCCATCTTTTAACATCAAACTTATGTTGTTAAAATCACTCACAATCACACTCATATTTAGCACATATTTAGCATCTTTTTAGTTTAATTACTTGCATAATAGCTTAGCTTCCATTAATGGCTTCCATAATCACATAATGCATTCATTTAGCTTATTGGTTAATTAGGGTTTGGATCTTTTATCTTAAAATCCATCTAGATTAGCTTTGCATTTGCATATCTTAATCTTTTTAGCATAAAATCATGTTAAATTAGTTTGCATCATGCTCATCTAGATTAAAATCATGTTTCATCACACATCTCACAATCATTCCATCAGTTTTCTTCAGAAAAACTAACTGGAACAAGCTCATTTATCCACAAGATTGGGAAAGTGTCGTCATTCCACATCAACGTGACCACTCCCACAATGGGATAGGTTTCAATGGATTAGAGTAGGCATTTTTAAAGCTTTCGTAGTTTAGTATGCTTGGTTTTAATTGATGCTTGGTTTAATTTGCATTTGATTGATCTTGTTGAGATTGGCGTTAGTGGCTTCATTATGCTTTGATTCTTCATGGATCAAGTGTAATTGTCTCATACTAATCCATCGGTCACATTTTGGCACTAGAAGGAGGGCTTTACTTGTTGGAAATGGGATGCCATTTAATTGCAAATCCTAAACATTAATTATTTCATATATCTCCTATGTTCTTGGAATGTGTTCAAAAACACTAAGATTAGGATGAGATTAATATTTGATGAAATAATCATGATTATTGATATTTGTAATTAATTATAAATGTTAGGAGCATGTGAGGGCATCCATTATGAGTTCCTAAATAATAGGGGCACATGGGCCACCCACATGGTAAGGTGACACCCACCTTGAGTTTAGTTAGCCATTCGAAGTAAGAGATAACACTTCTCAATGCATGTAAAGATCCTAGGAGTTAGGGTTTGATGTTTGCATGCATGAAGTTCAGTTTAGTTCAATTCAGATCAGGTCAGTTCAGTTCAATTTAGAATCGGTTTAGTTTAGTTCAATTATGTTCAGTTCAGTTCAATTCAATTATGGTTCAGTTGTCTTCAATTAGTTTTAGTTGAATGCTAGTTGACTCCAGTTAACTTGGAATGCATGGCTAATGCCTTGAGTTGTATGACAGATAATAGGGACTACCTCCAGTTAACAAGGGATGACCATTCTTGCATGAATGGTGTTGAGTAATGTTTTAGTTAACAAGAAATGACTTGGAGCCAACTTGGGCGCCCAAGTTGTCTTCTTGGAATTACCTCCTTTGCATGTTGAGATATTTTTGAAGGCTCAGTTAAGTAGGATTACTTTTGGGCACCTACTTTGAGGATGAAGCCTTGAAGATATTTACAAAATGAAGGTTCAGTTGCCACTTCAGTTTGGGATTCCCAAATGCATAAAGATGGCCATTTGACATTGTTCTTCATGGGATAACCCTATTTGCATGAGATAGGAGTACCTTTTAGGGATAGGGCTTGAGCATTGTAATTTTAACTCATGTTGATTTTACAAAGTTGATTAAAGCCTATTTACCTCAAGCAAGTTGAAGAGAGTTATTATCAGTTTTATTGCAGGTTGTGAAGAAGTTCTGGTGAAGGAAAAAGAAGCATTCTCAAGCAAGAATTGAAGCTATTGTAATGTACTTCAAAAGATTGAATAATAGAATAATTCTTGGTGGAGTTTTTTCTCAAAAGGTTTTCTCCACAGTACATCTTGTGTAATCTTTCTAATATCCTGTCTACTTCTTCTATCAACTTTTGTCTACATTCTACAATAGTAAAATGGATTAATCAAGATAATCACCCACAAAGAATATGTAACAAAGGAAAAAGTTTATTTAGATCAGCAATATTAAAGTTTTACAAAGTATTAAGCTAAGAAAACACCTCATTTTTCAACATTTGGTATCAGAGCTAAGGTTGGGTAGAATATTGGGATGCCTTTCTCTTAAAGTTTGAAGGATTTATTGGCTTAGTGGGAGATTTTGTTATTTTAGTTAGTTGTTGATTTTGGAATTAAGTTTTGTTACAATAAATTCAAGGTTAGATATTAAAAGGTTCAATGGTTCTAACTATGAAATGTGGAAATTAAAAATGGAAGATCTTCTTGAAGAAAGAGATCAATGGTTAGCAATTAATAATCAGACAAAGACACCTACAACTATTTTAGATAAAGATTGGGCTAAGTTAGATAAAAAGGCAAGAGGAACAATTAGATTACGTCTTGTTGATGTTGTTCTTTTAAATGTTCAGAGGAAAACACTACATATAAATTGTGGAAAAGAATAGGGGATATTTATCAAACAAAGAGTCTAACAAATAAGTTGTATCTGAAAAGGTAGTTGTATTCATTAAAAATGAAAGATGGTGATTCGGTAGCACAACATTTAAATGCTTTCAATTTAATTCTTAGTCAGTTAGCATCTATAGATGTAAAGCTAGAAGATGAGGATAAATGCATTTTATTGCTTTTGTCTTTACTAGATTCTTGGGAAAATCTAATTATTGCAATTAGTGGTAATGGTGTAAATCCAAAGATGGAAAAGATCATTCCTACTCTCCTATCAGAGGAGATGAGGAGGAAGTCTAAAATTGGCTCCCAAGATGCCTTGTTTGTAAGAGGTAGGCCTAAAGAGAACTAATCTAAGGCAAACATGAAAGGAAAGGATAAGTCTAAAGGACAGTCAAAAACCCCTAGTAAGAGTAAGGTAAAGTGTTGGAATTGTGGAAAACCTGGACATATTAAAAAGGATTATAAGAGCAAGAAAAATATTTTTGATGCTTCTACAGAAAAATCCACCGATGACAGTTTTGATGCATTAGTCATTTCTTCTAATACTATTGTTGATAACTCTTGGCTTATTGATTCAAGTTGCTCCTATCATATGACTCCTAGAGAGGAGTGGTTCACTAAGTATATTGGATATGATGGAGGGGATGTCTTCTTTGGAGACAAAAACACAACAAAGGTTGTTGGAAAAGGAGAGGTAAAATTGTGTTTCAGTGATGGTAGGGTTAAGACCCTTAATGATGTTTTACATATTCCAAGACTTGCTAGAAATCTACTTTTTGTCTCTAAGTTCAATTATTCTGGAATGCATGTGACATTTGACAAAGGTGGTTGCAGATTGGTGAAAGGGAATATGGTGGTTGCTAAAGGATCTCAGATTGGGACTTTGTTTAAGTTGAATACCTCCAATGTAAATATTTTATCCAATGTAACTAAAGCCGAAAATACATGTATGCTATGGCACCATAGATTGGGCCATATAGGTGAAAAAGGTCTTAGGACCATTCTTAATAAAAATTTGGTTGACGATATTCCTAATTATAATATTGGAAAAAATGACTTTTGTGAGCACTGTGTGTTTGGAAAGAAATCTAGATCTAAATTTCCTAGTGGTAAAAATAGAGCTAAGAGATTATTAGAGATTATTCACTTAGATGTAATGGGCCCTATGGATATTGACTCTATTGGAAAATCTAGATACTATGTCACATTTATTGATGATGTCTCAAGATACACTTGGATATATTTTATGCATAGAAAATTTGATGTGTTTAATAAGTTTAAGGAATTTAAGGCTTTGGCTGAGAAACAATCAGATCATAAGATAAAAGTGTTGAGATCAGATAATGGTGGTGAGTATTGTTCTAGGGAATTTGATGATTATTGTAAGCATGTAGGAATAGTGAGACAAAAAAATACTCCATATACACCTCAACAAAATGGAGTAGCAGAAAGGATGAACCGAACCTTAATGGAAAGAGCTAGGAGTATGTTGAGTAGTGCTAAGCTTGAACAATCCCTATGGGCTGAAGTGGTATGTACTTCTTGTTATTTAATCAATAGATCCCCTAGTTCATGTATTGAAGATAAAACTCCTTATGAGATGTGGTTAGTTAAGAAACCTAGTGTTGCACATTTAAGTTCTTTGGTTGTGAGGCTTTTGTTCACGTGCCTCAAGGAAATCAATCTAAATTGGATCCTAAAGCACAAAAATGCATATTCATAGGTTATGGTGAAAATGTAAAAGGATACAAGCTTTGGAATCCACTAACAAGAAAAGTTTCTTTATCTAGAGATGTTATTTTCAAGGAATTTAGAGCTTATTCAGGAGAACAACCAAAGGAAAAGGATACTTCTCGAGCAGTGCATTTTGAGACAAATACTAAGAAGCAACAAGATGCACATGTTGAAGAACAATTGGATAGATTGGAAGAGGAGAGTTTAGATAGTTCTTCTGAAATAGATGCTCAAGATGAGCATATTGAGGAAGAAGAAGAAACCCCTTTAAGGAGATCCACAAGACAACAGAATCTTGTTGATAGGTATAGCACACCTAATTTCCATTGTATTTTTGCTTTAATGAGTACTAATGATGAACCCAGTTCTTACAGGGAAGCTTTGTCCTCATATGAGAACAAGCTTTGGTCACAAGCTATGCATGAGGAAATGGAATCCTTGGATACTTGTGACACATGGGATCTTGAGAGTTTTCCCAAAGATAGAAAGGCCATTGGTTGTAAATGGATCTTTAAAAAGAAGATTGGTGCAAATGGTAATCTCGAAAGGTACAAGGCTAGATTAGTAGCCAAGGGCTACTCCCAAAGAGAGGGAGTTGACTTTAATGAAATCTTCTCTCCTGTTGCTAAACTAACTTCTATTAGATTCTTTTTGTCAATTGTTGTTGCTTATGATTTTGAAATTGAGCAAATGGATGTGAAAACTACATTTTTGCATGGGAATCTTGATGAGGAGATTTATATGAAGCAACCTAAAGGTTTTGTTGTAAAAGGAAAAGAAGAATTGGTTTGCAGGTTAAAGAGATCTTTATATGGATTGAAACAGTCACCCAAAATGTGGTACCAAAATTTTGATGCTTTTGCATTGAAAATTGGTTATACTAGGAGTGAGGAAGATCATTGTGTTTACATAAAATTTATTGATGATCAACTTTTAATTATTATCTCGTATGTTGATGACATGTTGTTTATTGGTAACAGCAAGGTAATGATCAAAGAATTGAAAGCACAACTCTCGAGCACATTTGAGATGAAAGATCTAGGGGTTGTATAATATATCCTTAGTATGGAGATCAGTGGAGATAGAGGTAACAGAAAGCTTTTCTTAAGTCAGAGCAATTATGTTGATACTATTTTGAAACAGTTTAACATGCAGGACAGTAAACCAGTTAATATTCCTTTACCAGTTGGCACGAAGTTAAGTTTAGATGAGTCCTAAATCTGATTTTGATTATGAGGAAATGTTTGAAATTTTGCATGCTAGTGCAATTGGTAGTTTAATGTATGCAATGGTCTGTACGAGACCAGATATAGCACAAGTAGTGGGAGTTTTTAGTAGGTTTATGTCTAACCCTGGTAAAGAACATTGGACTTATTTTAAGTGGGTGTTTAGATATTTATGAGGGACTTCAAATTACTGTTTAGTTTATCATGGTTCTAATAATATTGATATTATGAATAGATCATTGGACATACAGGGGTTTGTTGATTCAGATTGGGCAGGAGATCTAGACAGTCGAAGGTCGACAAGTGGTTATGTGTATACTTTGTTTGGAGCTGCGATTAGTTGGATAAGTAAGAGGTAGCCCATAGTTGCTTTTTCCACCACAAAAGTAGAGTACATGGCTACCACGGATGCCTCTAAAGAGGCAATTTGGTTACAGAGACTTCGGAAAGGTATTGGTTTTAATTGCAAGCAAGTTAGGCTTGAATGTGATAGTCAGAGTGCTATTTGTTTAGCCAAAAATCCTATGTATCATGCTCGTACTAAACATGTAGATGTTCACTATCACTTTGTGCGAGAAATGGTTGAAAGTGGAAAGGTATTAATTGAAAAAGTTGAAACTTTGATTAATGTCGCAGATTATCTTATGAAGCTAGTTCCTATAGATAAGTTCTCGTGGTACAGGAAGGCCATTAGCCTTCAGTCTGGTACTTGATTTAAATTATTATTCCTTGTTTAGAATAATTGCAATGTATAATTTCAAATGGGAGAATGTTGGAAATAAGATGTCATTTAATTGTAAATCCTAAACATTAATTATTTCATGTATCTCCTAAGTTCTTGGAATGCGTTAAAAAACACTAAGATTAGGATGAGATTAATATTTGATGAAATAATCATGATTATTGACATTTGTAATTAATTCTAAATGTTAGGAGCATGTGAGGGTGTCCATTGTGAGTTCCTATATAATAGGGGCACATGGGGCACCCACATGGTAAGGTGACACTCACCTTGAGTTTAGTTAACTATTCAGAGTAAGAGATAACACTTCTGAATGCATGTAAAGATCCTAGGAGTTAGGGTTTGATGTTTGCATGCATGAAGTTCAGTTCAGTTCAGTTTAGTTTAGAATCAATTTAGTTCAGTTCAGTTCAGTTCAATTCAATTCAGTTATGGTTCAGTTGTCTTTAGTTAGTTTAGTTGAATGCTAGTTGACTTCAGTTAACTTGGAATGCATGGCTAATGACTTGAGTTGTATGACAGATAACAGGGACTACCTCTAGTTAACAAGGGATGACCATTCTTGCATGAATGGTGTTGAGTAATGTTCTAGTTAACAAGAAATGACTTGGAGCCAACTTGGGCGCCCAAGTTGTCTTCTTGGAATTACCTCCTTTGCATGTTGAGATATTTTTGAAGTCTTAGTTAAGTAGGATCACTTTTGGGTGCCTACTTTGAGGATGAAACCTTGAAGATATTTACAGAATGAAGGTTCGGTTGCCACTTCAGTTTGGGACATCCAAATGCATGAAGATGACCATTTGACATTGTTCTTCACGGGATAACCCTATTTGCATGAGATAGGCATACCTTTTAGGGATAGGGCTTGAGCATTGTAATTGTAACTCATGTCGAGCTTACAAAGTTGATTAAAGCCTATTTATCTCAAGCAAGTTGAAGAGGGTTATTATCAGTTTTATTGCAGGTTGTGAAGAAGTTTTGGTGAAGGAAGAAGAAGCATTCTCAAGCAAGAATTGAAGCTATTGTAATCTTCTTCAGAAGATTGAATAATAGAATAATTCTTGGTGAAGTTTTTTCCCAAAAGGGTTTCTCCACAATACATCTTGTGTAATCTTTCTAATATCCTGCCTACTTTTTCTATCAACTTTTGTCTACATTCTACAACAGTAAAATGGATTAATCAAGATAATCACCCACAAAGAATATGTAACAAAGGAAAAATCTTATTTAGATCAGCAATATTAAAGTTTTATAGAGTATTAAGCTAAGAAAACACCTCATTTTTCAACATTACTGAATTTGTTTGATGATTTTTTTCTTAAAAACTCTATGATTTGTAGGTTTCCGGGCTAAAGCGATGCTTTTGGAAGCTATAACGACACTATTATTCACCAGAGTGACACTTTTGCAAAAGCATTGCCATAATTGAAAAAAACATCGCCATAATTGATAAAAGTGTCACAATTTGCAAAAGGCACCACTATATTTCTATAACTTGGTGTTATTGTTTTCTTGCTTTTATAGTCTATCTTAAAATGGTCATATCTTGGTCATACGAAGGTCTTTTTCGAAGCTTTTTTTTTAAATGGGGTAGAATTTCATGATCTATGCAATGGTATAGGTGTTTTTCAATTTTTGTGGAGTTAAATTTTCCATTTTTGCACCTAAATTAAAATCACATTACAACTTGGTCTAGGTTGTAGGGTTTTAATGCTTAATCATTTATCTAACCCTAACATCTTCTTGTTTTCTTGATTTCATCTAAAATTTGGAACATGGATTGCAAGTTTGAAGAGGAGCATGGAGCACTTAATTGAATAAAAAGGCATTTAAATCTTATAATTGTAACAAGTGTTTCGACACTTTTGGGGCAATTATAACCCATTTATCATGCTTTTCATTTTATACTTTAGGACCACACTAGCTTTCAATTGGGTTTTAAAAAGAATGCTCAAATGGGACTAAAATTGAACCCTCACTTCATCATTTTACTTTGGGTTTAAAATTGGACAAATCAACTGAACACTTCATTTGGTGCATAAAATAAACTCATCTTTGCTTTGGGGGTTAAAATTAACGAGTGTTTGCTATGTTTTGTGATTTACATCTTTGTTATTGGATGTGTATGCACTTCTCTCATGCCACTCGATGCTCTTGAGAATCATTTAAACATTCCTTGACATTTTGTATAATCGCCCACACCTTTCAATTTGGATTAAAATAACCCCCATGCTAGTGTAGGAAAAAGGCATGGTGTGTGTTCTCTCCTTGTTTCATGCGAACTAGGAGATCAAACTACAAACGTACTTCCTTGATTTTGTTTATCTTTAGAGGTCCTGCCTCCTCGCTTCAAAAGGAGGGAACGACCCAAGCAAAAACAAGCTAAATCCAAGCTCTTTCAAGCCGCTATATAAATAATTTGTTTGTGACAAAAGTCATAAACAACAGGTGCAGATGTGTCATACCGACAAGTGTCACCCTTAGTATCCATGTGATACATTAAAATCTATTTTTAGGAAGAGACTAAGATGCCTCTTGATTGACCATAATCTTGAGCTAATCTTCCCATGTGTATGGCCACCTTGTACGAAAGCCCTTATTACGAGCCACTTGTTTAGAAGCCAAAAAACCTTTATGCTTGTTGGTGTAGTAACGGTCATTTCAAAGCCGCCCCACATTTTACTATTCAATTGTCAAAACATGAAAATCCTTAGGATCTTTGAATCTTCAAGATTTGAGATTTGGTGGTCCTGAGAAGTGTGTGTCATGGAGGGGAGCCAGTGTCACCAAATCTCTATCTTTTCACATTGTCTTAGTGTTTGGAGAAATCCAAGTGGGGATTCAGCAAGTAGTATCTTTTGAACCTAAGGTTGTAAATGCTTGTGAGTCAGTTTAATACTTTGCTTGGTTCCAAAATGTTACAAAAAAACATTCACGATATTCCTCAAAATTTCAAACCCATTGGTCTAAGTATGGATACCCTTTAACAAAACCTTGATATTAATGCTTATCCTAAGAATTTATTCTTAGAGGCTTCTAAGTATTTTGGTTTATATCTTAATCCATATTTTATAAAGTCAACATAAGAAACTATGGTTTGAACTTCATCCTTTTCACAAAATGGATCTTCTGAAATTTATGATGTTTTTGACATATACATTTAGTTTGAACTTAATTAAGACAAGTGTTTGTGGTAAAAGAAACTCACTTAAGCAAGATAAATTGACAAATTGAACCCCACGTGACCATTTGGATACTGATCGCTTCGATTGAAAAACCAAACCTTACACCTGCTATCATACAAGGAAAACATTGCAAAACATTGAGTCCAAATTCTATTTTCAAAATCAATGGGTTCTATTTCCAAAATCATTTGAGTTCTATTTTACCAGAATCATTGAGTCCTTAGGGTTTGATCACTTTAGAGGTGTAACATTTTTCTCACTACTTTGGTCTTGGAAAACAAACATTCACTCTATGTCAACATTGGGTCAAACATTTCATCCATCCTTCATCATATTTCATCCTTCAGTTCACCAAACTTTACAAACTTTTGAACACACTAGCACTTTGGACTTAGACATCAATCAACCCAAACCCTAACTTAGCTACTTTGTATATGAAATGAATCCTTTTCCATGCATTTGATTAAGTTTTTTTTTTTTATAAAAAGGGGGTAAAAATTTTATTGCAACAGAACATCACTACATAGTCCGGAGAAAGAAGCCACAAAGGGGCCCAACAAAACAAGAATTAATTCACACCCAAAAAACACCGCATATCCTCTGCAACCCACTCCTCAAGAACAGGCGCCATGTCCGCAGGAAGATTGCCCCAGTCATCCACATGCCAAGAATCAGTCCTCTCCGATGCCCATCTAGCCAGCCCATCAGCCGCCCTATTCCACTCCCGCAGAATATGACAAAAAACAATGGAATCCAAAGAAGAACATATAGAAAGAATCTGCCTGGCAACCACAGCAAGCTACCAATTCACATCCTCCAAGTTTCCTTTATTCAACAACTCAATCACCACCTGAGAATCAGATTCACAAATAATCCGCCGCCATCCGAGGCTAACAGCACGCTCCAACGCCATGAGAATAGCACTCGCCTCCATAAGGTTATTAGTTTGCAAGCCACGGTACATAGAGAAGAAAAAAGCCACCACTCCAAGGCTATCCCGACCAATACCACCAACCCCAGCATGCCCAGGATTCCCTCTGGACGACCCATCTGTATTAATTTTTAGCTCCCCCAGAGTCGGCGGACACCAAAAGCCCTCACGAGCAACCCTCGCACGCCCACGCCTACCATGCACTTTGTTCCCAATACTCTTGTCCCCTGTGACAAGACCCAAGGCATTAACAACACCTAATTCCCCAGGATCAATCGGCACAGACAAATCACACTTTGCAGTCAGAGTCTCCCGCAGAGCCCCCAAAATTCGCCCCCAAAGTTGCCCTATGAGCAATTTTTTATCCAGGAAGATCCTTCTGTTACGCTCCAACCAAATTTTCCAAACAATCAAACTAGGACCAATGCTCCAAGCAATTTTAAGAAAGGAGGTTCTGGCAGGAGAAGAACCCTATCTCAACCAAAAGTCCTCCAAAGAAGAAACATGGCAACACGGTAATCTCCAAAGGTTCCACCAGTAATGCCAGATAGTCTTAACAAAAGAACACTGAAAAAAGAGATGTGGTAAGCATTCTTCATGTTGACCACATAGAAAACACCTGGAGGGGCCCTGGAATCCACGTTTCCCAAGATTGTCCCAAGTAAGACACTTACCTTGGACCACTAGCCAAGAGAAAAAATTACACTTCGGCCAAGCAAATTTATTCCAAACATGCTTCCACCAAGTAACCTGGGAGCTCCCAAAAACCTGTTTATCCAAAACCTGATAACCCAAGGCCACCAAAAATTTTCCTTTCAAATCAGGACCCCAAGCAAGCACATCACTTCCCTGTAGAGAGTTGCAAACACGACCAGATAAAAGCTTAGCAAGCTCTTGACGATCCTCCTCCACACCACCATGAGGCCAATCCAAGGGGTCCTTCCATTTGGCCACCGAAATCTGACCCAAATAATTTTGCGATTTGAAGTCTGCCACATGACACCAACCCGCCGCCTCAAAAACCTGGCACAAATCATGGAGGTGGGAATGAGAAGACACAATGGGTGGATGTCCATCCCAGGAATCATGCCAAAAGAGAGCATCCTGACCCCCATTGCAAATCCAAAAAAGACCCTGCTTAACCAGCTTGGCACCCTGTTTAAGGGTACTCCAGATCATAGAACCTTTACCCTCCATGTTGAATCTAACCACCTCCCTACCTTCCACTGCTCCCAAATATTTGAAGGTCAGAATCTTAGCCCACAACAAGTGTTGTTGTGAGCACTAGCGCCAATACAACTTAGCAGCCAAGGCCTGCCCATTCAAATCCGATCGTCGTAGACCAAGACCCCCCTCCTGCTTTGGCCTACAAACAACATCCCACCTCACCAAATTCCATTTTCTATGGAGAAGATTGCCAGCCCATAGAAACTGACGAGACAATTTCTCGAAATCTTTAACAAAACTTGAAGGAGCAGAAAGAACAAAGCATCTATAAAGAGGAAGAGCCTGGACCACCAATTTTAGAAGAATCATTCTACCTGCTGAAGAAAGCCACCTACAAGTCCAATGACTGACCAATCTTCAAAACTTGTCAAGAGTCTCTTGCCAAAACCTTTTGGGGAGAGAACAAATGGCAAGAGGGATACCTAGGTAGGAGAAAGGAAGCGAACCAATCTGAAAGCGAAGAATACCAGCAATTCTCCTTTGAATAACCTTAGGAGTATGGAAGAAATAAATGAAGGACTTCCCCTCATTAATGCACTGCCCAGAAGCCGCCAAGTAACTGTCCAACACACTGCGCCAGTGGAGAGCCTCCTCAACCTTAGCCCTACCCATCAAGGCAGTATCGTCAACGAACTGAAGATGAGACTGAGGGGGAATGTCATTTCCCCAAATCCAGCCCTGAAGCGAGCCACTAGCAACTTGAGCACGGATGAGCCTTCCCAGGCCCTCCGCAAGAAGGATGAATAAGTAGGGAGACAAGGGATCACCTTGCCTGAGGCCTCTAGAAGCACCATACAGACAAGTGGGCTCACCATTAATAAGCACCGAAAAGGAAGAAGAAGTGACACAACTCCTTACCCAATTAATCCAACCCTCAGCAAAGCCAAAAGCTCCACTTAACACGATCATACGCTTTGGCCATGTCCAACTTGATAAACATCGACTTTTCTTTTGAGGATTCCATAGAATGGATGGTCTCAGCCGCAATAACAACCCCATCCATGATCTGCTTGCCAGCAACAAAACCTCCCTGCTCCTCAGAGATTAACCCACCAAGCCAAGGTTTCAACCTTTCCGCAATCAACTTAGTAATAATTTTATACACCACATTACATAGTGCGATAGGCCTAAAAAGATCCAGAGAATTTTCCCCCTCCCTCTTTGGGATAAGAGCTAAAAAGGTAGCATTCAGAGACTTCAACATTTGTTTATGCATAAAGGATTCTTGAACAACCTCTAAGAGGTCCAATTTAACCACTTCCCAGAACTCCTGGAAAAATTCGACAGGAAATCCATCAGGCCCAGGGGCTTTTCCTTTCTTCATCTGGAACACAACATTCTCAAGCTCCGACAAGGAAATAGGAGAAAGCAACGATTCATTCATTTCATTAAACACCAACTGTGGGATACAATCTAAAATCTTTGCTTCATCCTCCTCCGCAAGAGGCGAATCCTCAGAGAATAAGGAAGAAAAATACCGAATGCATTCAGCAGATATAGAAGCGGAAGAGGACAAAATTTCCCCATCAGGCAGCAAGAGGGAAGAAATAGCATTACCTTGCCTCCAATCCTTAACAGAGTTATGGAAGAAAGAAGTGTTCCTATCACCAACCTGAAGCCATTCAATACGGGACTTCTGTTTCCAAAAAAGTTCTTCTCTTAACTCCCATTCCTCAACCTCTTTAATTGTAGCAACCTCTAACAAACTCAAATCTTCCGAGAGGCCTTGATCACGAATCTGTCTGGTAATTAGATCAAGATGCTCCTAAGCTTTCTGTTTTTCTTTAAACAAATTGCCAAAGTGCTACCTATTCCAACTCTTCAACCTGTACTTAACATATTGGAGCCGGTTTGAGAAAGTGTACATAGCAGTGCCATAAGCTGGCTTCCCAAGATCCCACCAGCCAGGGAGCAAATCATGGAGAGATTCATCCCTGAGCCACATGATTTGAAACTTAAAGGTTTGTCTAGCACACCGCTGAGGCATTTTAGCCACCAGTTTAATTGGCCAATGATCAGAACCTCGACCATCCAGTATTTCAGAACAAATCCTCCACCTGTCCCCCAACCAAAAACTAGACACCAAGAATCTATCATGCATTTGATTAAGTTAGTTATCATTTGTGGACTAGTTTATCTTGAAGGTCACAAGTCTACCTTAAAGATTCACAAGATCCTTAACATCCTCTATCCAAACATCAAACAATCAAACCTTCAAAGTCAAAAGTGTTGTCCCAAAACATTTGCAAAAATCACTTCCCACATCATTCACCTTTTTCATCTCCCATTGTCACCATTGGTCCAAAACACCTTAGAGGTTCACTTTTGCAACAAGGTCAAAACACAAGAAAAACATGGAATATAAACTTGATTCATACATCATGAGTGATCTAAAATCAACCAAACTATCAAAGCCTTACAATTCCAATTGATTATCAAAACTCATATTTATACAATTCAAAAATGGGATCATTATATCCTACAAACCTCAATGCTACAACAAATGTGAGTATGCCCAATCTAAATTTTAGAACACCTTTCCCTATGGCAGATTTAAATCAAAGTCAAAACCTACAAATCTATCAACCAAACAATCAATGCATGAGTCTTCAACAAAACAACATCATCCCATCAAATCAATACATGCCAAATGTGAGTATACCAAACATGAACATATCAAATCCACACTTGGTGAACTATGGGATAGATACGTTTGCAAATCACACCAATGTTGTTCAAAATCCAAACAATATACTAGCAACTCAATGTATTGATCCAAATCAAGGTAACACCATGCAAAATCAGGGTTACCTAAATCAAAGCAATGTGTTTCACAACCACAACAATGTTCAATGCCAACCTATAATGAAAAATCTAAACATCATCCCAAATCAAAACATTGTTCAAAATCAATTTGTGCATGATCCCATACAAATAGCACAAGTGTATATTCCAAATATGCTTGAACAACAACAAAATCCACTACACCAAGGGTATCAAAATCAAAATCAAGATCAAATTATGTGAAATCAAATTGCTATACTTAGAAAATTCATTGATTCATATCACCAAGAGACATCTCCACCCTGAAATCGACACAATCCCCCATTGGTTAAACCATGTCATCAAAACATTGAGTTGTGTCTGCAACCACATCAAGAACAACATCTTCAATATCAAGAAGTTGGATATCAAAATCAACAACCTCAACAAAAGATCAATCGCCACATCTCCACGATCAATCACAACTAGATCAATCTCAACAAGCACAAATATCATGAGATGACAAACATGAATACACTCCTTTGGGAGAGCCAATTGAATCAACATTAAAAATGCTAGTCCATGCTAAACTTATCAAACTTCCAAAATCATTAAATGGGGGTGAAGCTAGCATCAAGTTCCCGTGGGATGAAGATAATGCTTATTGTGAACACCATAGCACAAAAGGTTATGACATGTCAGATTGTATCGAACTCAAAGATCTCATCCAAGACCTTCTTGATCAAGAAAAAATAACTGTTGAAGACAATCATCAAGATTCATCCATTAATGATGGCAATGACAATCTCTCCACCACAATTGTTGAAAACAATGATCAAGATCTATCCACAAATAAGCACCTTGAAGATGTTTCTACCACATCCAACGATCAAATCAACATACATTAAGAGCCAATTTTTTATCATGATCAAGACCCATCAACAATATCCAACAATGATCCATTTCAAGAAGCGTTAACATCATTTGATCCTATGATTGAAAACATTGACAATATCCCCACCACCATATTTGAGAAAAAAATTCAAGATTCATCTACCAATGATCATGTTGATGATGTCTCTACATCACCCAATGAGTTAGATAACATACCTCAATAATTTATTCCAAATAATGATCAAAATATTTCACCAAAGTCTAGTAATGGTCCTTTCCAAGACATATTGACATCTTGTGACCTCATGGTTGCAGATATAGAAGGAATCCTCAACTCAACACTTGATCCGAATTCGCTTGAAGATCAAGAAAATATTGAGCTAATACCCATGCCTAATGAAGACATTCAAGAACCCTTTGTAAGCAATCCATCCTTTGAAACTAACCCATGTCAAGAACTTGATCCAAAGCATGTTGAAAGAAATTCCAAAATTAATCAAGATCAACGATCCATATCTCCAAGATACTACCATGATCTAATGGGTATTTTCCAATCCATGTCAGAGGTCACAAATAATGATCATATCCATTTATCACATACTCCTCCATCTACCCATGAGATGCTAACTCCTAATGGACATGTAGATGATCTTCATCCAAAACAAGAGTCTCATACTCTTGATATCATTACCAAGGAACAAGAGTCTCCTACTCTTAATATCTTTACACATGATCAAGGCATAGTAAAATCCATAGATATATCAAAATTGATCATGAAGAAGACCTCTACATAGATGGTAAATCAAAAACATCCTTTGAAGAGAAATAAAAAAAATGGATCATGAGGAAGACTCCTATATGGATTGTAGAGCATCAACACCTTTTGAAGAAGCATCAAAATCAGGCACATCCACCATATAGATTGAAGAAAGTAAGTATGAGGATATTAAGCATTATCAAAAATCAGAAAAAATAAACAATCTTGAACAACAACGAAATGGTTTGTCAATAGCATAATCAAAGCATGTCAGTAATAATCCCATAATATTGGGGGTAACTTTATCTAGTGCAAACACCACCATGGGGAGAACAAAGATTCCTTATGATGAAATGGCTACCAACACTCCAACCATTCATGTCATGAATCATCGTCCATGCATCTTTCCACCCACTAATTGGAACCAACCACAAGAAAGAAGTCTATCTCAAAGAAAAGAGCAAAATATTGAAGCAAAAGAATTGACAAAGAAAACTGGACAAGAAAAAATCGAATGGATACCAAAGTAAAATAAAGAAAATCATCCCTATCAAACTCCATTAGTCAAAGAAAATATGAGGAAATGTCAAAAAGGGAAGTTCATCCATTAAAAGTTCCTATCAATACAAAAGAAAGCTTCAAGAGTGACCTACAAAGTATATGAAGAAGTTGGTCCCAATCGAATCTCCATATCCACCCATCATTGCTTATTATCACAAGTTTGGAGAATCAAAGATTCCAAACTATCGACCAATCCATTTGCATCTTGTATCCCTCAATGCATTCCACCATCCACTTCAACATCCATAATATCCAACTCTTGTATTGACCATGTGTTGGCAGCAACTCTTTATCATAAGGACTCTAAGGGCACTCTATCGCGATGTGCACATCTAAGTAAGGTTAGCTCAGGTATCGATAAAGAAGATTAAAAGATCCAAGGGTTACATTCAAGTGCATGTATCTTAGAAAAACAACTCCTCCAAGCAAGATATCATTGGCACATCATGACAACAACATCTATATCAACACCATCAGCATCTACATCAGCACCACCAGGTGGTTCGACATGAGCATAAACTTTCAAAAAAAATTAAAAAAAAAAGAAAATAGTCAAGAGAAAAATCATCCTCTAGTGAAAACCACTTTGGTGGTGCTTTGGACAAGTACCATGATGAAAACCTGGCAAACAGGAATCATGAGTAGAATCAAGCTTCTATGTGCACCATTTTAGGTGGAAGCTCATCCCATCCATAACAAATCTTGCATTCCATCTATCTTATCCATAATAAATCTAGGAACCCTTCATTATCCAATCCATTTTCATCCAATATAACTTATCTTGATCTTGGAAAAGGTTTGGTATGTACTTCACACTTGCTTATGGTAAACATCTTGAAATGGGTCACTATCATTGATCCTATCCTAACCAGCATTATCTGAGCCATGAGGCATTGTCCAAAGAGGCATACTCTATCCAAACATGTTATCCTATCACAAGATAATCCATATCCATTAATCCATTCATTTTTTTATGCATCCACCCATGGAATTACATACATTGCTAGACATTGGGGGTAGATACTTACATCTTGCTTTGGGAATAAAATTTGAGCTATATCCTATAACTCATGTTGTGATCTAAACATTTGCTAACACAAAATCAAATTGGTCAAATCATTTGAAGAAAAAATCCAAATCACTAGCCCATAGTACATTTTGATGAGAAGATGTTCCTCATCAAGCTTTATTTTTTATCAAACATCAATCCAAACAATCCATATTAGTTGAATCTACCTTGCACTTCAATGTCACATCAACTCATTTCAACAAACTTTGTTCCAAACCAAGCTTCAAAATCTTGATCAATCTTATCCAATCAATCCATCATCATCTTGAGATATCCTTCCCAATCCTCGTGTTGCTTAACACTATCCTTGCATTGTTGTGTATCCTCAATAATGTTATCATCATCAATCCATCAATTAGATCAATCAATCCTAGCTTGGTTTTCAACAAAATCCTGAAACAGATCACTGAAATCATCACATATCCATACACTTGTCAAGATCATGTGAAAAATCTCAAAAACATTCATAAAATTTGATAGAAATCACCAAAAAAATTCATAAAACGTTCATCAGAAAATCCAAAAACATTTGCAAAATTCTTGTATAGCTAAAATCCAAAACATCCAAAACACATCGAAAACCCTAAAAAGGTCGAACATTGAAAAATCCAAAAACAATACCATGTCGAACTAGGAGTCTCTAAGCTTGAACGTAGGCAAGGCCATCATTGATGTGCCCCTGAGACACCCTAGGTTAGTCCTTTAGGAGTTTGTCATAATAAACTGACATTCCATCAACTGTTCATATCTCATCTTTAATAAGTCGTATCAAGTTGAACTACGTGGTCTCTGTGTGTATAACGTAGGAAAGGCTCATCTTTGATCAGCCCCCAAGGCCCCTAAGATAGGTCTTTTAGGTTAGGTTCATGGTTGAAACTCTCAAAAACCCCTAAACATCCAAATATCTTGAAAATCCCAAAATAATCAAATATTCAGAAAACCCCTAAACATCCAAAATATCTCAAAAATCCCAAAACATTCAAATCTCAAAAAAGCACAAAAACATTAGAAAACTTTCAAAAGACCTAAAAAACATCAAATATCTTAGAGAAAACCCTAAACAGCCTCAAATAATCTAAAAACCAAAACATCTATATACACTCTCAAAAAGACTAAAAACAGCCTCAAAACATTTTCAAAATACCCAAAACATTGAAATATTCTAGAAAATCCAAAACCCACCCATCCCATTTCGCTTTCACCCGTAATAACCCTCCATCCATAATAAATCAAGAATCTCCTTCAAACTTTGGTACAACAAATAGAAATCAAGTATAGCAAGTCGTAAAGAGAAAACCTAAGTGTCAAAATCTAAAGTCTAGATCATAGGTAAATGCGTCAGTGAAGTTTATATCAACATCTTATCAAACACCTCATCCTAATCAAACCATCTGATCAACATGTCCTAGGATGTATCCTTCCTATGATGGAAATCAGCATCAGAAATCACCTTAGCTAAATTAAAATGGCAAGAGATATAGATAACACTGACTGTTTGTCTTTGATCTTTTCTTATGATTTATTTGAATGACCCATTCTAAGGACCTCTCGATGATTTCTATCAGAAATATTTAGAGAGAGAGGAATGGGGCATCAATCATTATCTTTCATTTGTTGTGCTTGTGGGTATTCTTGTAAAATAATCTTGGCACATACTTGCTTAGTTGTGTGTAGGGAGGTTGTTTGGAGTACGTTGTTGAGTATTACGTATTCTTTGGTCCAAGATATTCTAACCTTTTAACATACATTCCAACAAGTCTTTTATATATCAAGACATGAACAAGAACTATCCTATCTATTTACAGAGTCAAAGTCCATTACACTAGATACAACGTCATCCTGGTTATCAGTACCTTGATGCACCGTGTCTATGTGTTATATCAAACAATAAGGAATGACAAAAAATCCCAATCCCAAGATATGAGAAAATCATCATCATCATCACATGCATTTCTCATCACCATCTCTAATAAAGTCTCAATGGATCATGGACATGTTGGATCTTTTGAATCAATCATCAAAATCAAAATCAATCATCTTGTTTCTTCTATCTTCTCTCCATACTAACCTGGTATCATGAAAGTCAACAAAAACATCATCAATACATCCATCCTGCATCCACAAATCATCAACATGCATACATTTTGCATAATCATAGCATATCATCAAAACATACATCTTGCATCATCATTATCATTTAAGTTGTGATGAATAATATAGATTTGTTATTCTAAGCATCTTAAATCGTTGCATCACATATCAAAAACATACATTGCATTATCATAGCATAAGCATGAACATCTACATCATCCATTCATACATCCAATGCATACATCATCACATCAAAAATTAGATAGAAAATACACAAAAGAAATGCATCCATATCATTTGCATAAGCATAACATAAGCATATGATATCATCCATCCCATAGCATGTCATGAAAAGATACTGAACAAGAAGTCCATTCATCCATTGCATTGAATATCATTGCATATCACATAATATCCACATCAAATGCATCCATACATTCATAAGCATGAAATAAAATGAACACATCACATCATATCGAATACGTCTCATATATAACAAAAAATGGTGAATTTCATGATACAATATCTAAGTTAGTGTATGCATATAGATCAAAAATGCAATATCCATGTAAAAGAATCGAGCAATGATCAAAAAGTGTTTATACAAATGAGCTAGCCCTGATGGTTGCTCCCCTCACCAGCCTGTCTTCGTGGCTGATCCTCGACTCTAGGATGTGTCCCGCTACTCTATGAGTAATCTAATTGTCTAAGTGTCACAGGGACATCTCAATGGTAGTGCATCTTGTGGTAGGCTACCTCAACCACAACCTCTTTGTATAATCCGGCAGACACAGTCTGCCCCTGAACTGCAACAATCATACTCTCAAGCTATTGACAATGTTTGACCTCCTGAGCCAACTACATCTCGACAGTCTATCTAAGCTTTCACTCCTGGTCTCTCTCGGTTGTCAAGGCCACTATCTGCTGCCTGGCCTGATCTCTCTTAGCAGTGATCACCAAAACCTAATGACGGTCCTGATCCCTCTCACTCATAATAACCTATACCTACTGTTGTAGCTATTGTATCCGTAAATCGTGGGGATCTGGCCCCCATGGTGGCGGTTTCTATGGAGGTTGTTGTTGTTGTATTGGTGGATGGCAAGGAGGCTACTGATCTACTAGTGGTGCTCCTAGAATCTATCCATCCTATCCATCCTGGCCATCCTATCCATCTTATCCTCTGCCCTGACCTCTGCCTCTTCCTACACCCCTCCCTCTTGGTCTCCCTTGTGGAGGTGCACCTATTGGATCTGTCAACCGGCAAGGGGGTGTGAACCATGCATCATATGTAGGCATCGTCTGAGCATCTATTTTCCCCTGATGATAAGCCCATGGTTGAGCCACCAATTGATGAAAGCCCTCGATAACCTCATGAGTTGGGATCATAAGTCCCTACACTCCTGACTCTCGTGTTGATCTGGAAAAGATAGTGGTATAAGCATCATCTAGCATAGCCTTCATGTCCCCAAACTATCTCACCACCCTATCTAGCAAATACCTCTTGATGATGGTATGCTATCAACCCTACATGTATCGAGTATGTCAAGTGAAGAACAGCTGTTGAAAATCATCATACCATGCTAGCATCTGAAGACTATCATGTCATCAATGACCCTACACCAGTAGGGAATCCCAAGTTGCCTTGTATGTTGTAGTGTAATGGTGCCTCTATATCGCCAAACAATAGGATCATTTGGCTCTACGTTTGTAATTTGAACAATTGGTCGAAGCGCAATAATGTGCTTCCAGGACCAAATATGTAATAGAGTGACTCTTGTGTAGATCGCTCTTCCATCACAGTATATGAAATCGTGCATATCATGGGATAGAAAGGCCAACATCACTAGCCCCCAAGCATACTGAGTCCACCTGAATAGCATCCTATGCCAAGCTAGGCCCCCTCCCAAACTAAACCCTCTTCTCCACCGATCTGGAGCAACCAAACTAGAGATGATAGCTACAATGATCAATCTGAAAGTGGACACCAAACCTCTATACATCTCGAGGTCAATCTATGAAGTGACTAGAACAATGTCCTCCAACTCCATCACCTCATGGCATGCATTGTATCCAACATCAGATTCATAAATCACACGCTCACCATATATCAACAAACGCAATATCCACCATACATCCTCTAGTGTCACTGTCGCCTCACCAGTGGGAAGGTGGAATGATGAGGTCTCAATGTGCCATTGCTCGCACAATGTTGTCATCATCACCAAATGTGTCTGAACGATGGGCATGTAAGCAACGTACCACAAGCTAATCTCTCCCAAGCGCTCCTGTTGTAACTCAAACAAATTACCAAGTCTGGATAAAACAGTCAATCAATGCTCATGGGACATCAAAGGTAGGATAACCTTCTACACCCATGAAGTGCACGACGTCAAAATTGAAAATAACTGGCTAATTTTGGAGTTTTTATCCCCCAAAATGACACTAGCATCACTATTTACGATAGCATCACTATAACTCAAATTCCAAATAGCGATGCCCAAAGCATTTAAATTGCAAATCGCAATATGTGTCGCTAAACACATATGCATCGCTATTTGACCTTGGTAAACCCTAACCCTAAATTTCAAATCACAAGTTGTGTCGCTATTTACATATGTGTCGCTATTTAAAATCTAAAACCCTAATTTTAAGTTGTGAGCTATGTTGCTATTTACATAAATGTGTCGCTATAAATCAAAATAGCATCATCGATTCTACAAATAGTGTCCCTATATGGTGACGCCACCAAAGTTCAAATTTCAAATTGCATTAAATACGCCTAAAAGTCAAAATTCAAATCAAGTTTCGAATCAAATACTAGTGGTCCTGTGCCTAGAAGCCTCTGGTATTCATGAACCCGGTCGAAAATGTGTTGTGGGAGCACTCATTGTTCCATTCCATCGAAGGGTGAAAGCTCAAAATGCAAGAATTCTCTAAGGTGTGAATGCACAAATGAATTGAAAGTGACCCTTCCTAACCTATTTATGCTTCGAAATTAGGGTTTTTTTCCCTAATTTAACCATCAAGCTAGGGTTTTTCACCATTTTCACCAATTTTTCTAAACTAGAACTTATTTTGCATTGTTTTTCACATTTTTGGCACATTTTTTGCATCTCAGAGCCTTTTCGGACCCCGGGGCAGCATTTTAACCTTTGTCAATAAATCAACCCAAAATTCAAAATTTATGCCCGATTTCTTGAGGGGACAGGGAACCAGCTTAATCCTTTTGTTGGGGCATCTAAAAATCAGAAAGAAAAATAAAAAAAAATGATCTAAGCAGCAATTTTTAATCCAAAGAGCATCAGTCTTTGAACTGAAGCAATAGTTACCTCACTTCAAAGAGGGGAAAAATGTAGACACTAAAAAATGTCATGAATGATATCATGCACTCAAATTAAGTATACTAACATCATTTCCTCTTGAGACCCATCCTCTTTTGGCTTAATTGATTAAATTAGCCTAGCTAATTAATTAATGGCCTCATTTTCATCTATTAACCCAATGAATTTAATCAAGTCAATTCACCCCTTTTCACTCTAACATTTCATCCAATTAAATTAAATAAATCAAACTATTTAATTTAATTCCCTAAATCTTCTTATTTAATTAAATAACCCTAATTTATTTAATTAAATGTCATTTCACCTTTCCCCATTCATTAAATCATTTTATTTAATGAATATCATCTAATCCTTCTAAATCCCCTACTTGCATAATTAATATTGTTTAATTATCAATTAAATCTAATTCCTCCCACTTGCAAGGGAATATTCCCAAGGAATATTCCTCCCCCTTTTGCACAATTTAATTTAGTTTTAATTAACTAAATTATCCTTTCCCCTCATGAGAATATTCCAAAGAATCTCTCCTCACTCATTTGAAAAAGAGAATATTCTTACAAAGCTTCATGTGCAAGTTAACTTGTGACTTCTCGTGCAAGTTAACTTGTGACCTCTTGTACAGGTCAAAAGTGTGTTTGTTTGAAGGAATGTTAACCCTTGATTAAAATCTCATTTTTCGTTCTCATCCATTGATGAGAATCCATGATCCATGTTTCATCCTTCCTCCATCCTTGACCGTTGATTAGCCTTTTTGATCTCAACACTCCATTTATCATTTACTCTCCTATAAATAGGTCACTATTTGGAGACAAATGGGTCCATCTTTTAACATCAAACTTATGTTGTTAAAATCGCTCACAATCACACTCATATTTAGCACATCTTTAGCATCTTTTTAGTTTAATTACTTGCATAATATCTTAGCTTCCATTAATGACTTCCATGATCACATAATGCATCCATTTAGCTTATTGGTTAATTAAGGTTTGGATCTTTTAGCTTAAAATCCATCTAGATTAGCTTTGCATTTGCATATATTAATCTTTTTAGCATAAAATTATGTTAGATTAGTTTGCATCATGCTCATCTAGATTAAAATCATGTTTTATCACACATCTCACAATCGTTCCATTAGTTTTCTTCAATAAAACTAACTGGAACAAGCTCATTTATCCACAGGATTGGGAAAGGTCCATTGTTCCACATCAACGCGACACCACTCCCACAATGGGATAGGTTTTGATGGATTAGAGTAGTCATTTTTAAAGCTTTCATAGTTTAGTATGCTTGTTTTTAATTAAATCTTGGTTTAATTTGCATTTGATTGATCCTGTTGAGATTGACGTTAGTGGCTTCATTATGCTTTGATTCTTCATGGATCAAGTGTAATCGGCCCATACTAATTTGTCGGTCACAATAGGAGGTATTAAGGATACTTATTTTTCTCTATATACTAAAGCTATTATATGTTCTAGTGTTATGCTACAAATAAAGGTCCAGGACAATAAAGTTTCTCTAGAGGTTTCCCCACTATAGGCACTTATTGAGAATTGGGCTAATTCCCCTTATGTTATTGTTTGTATGCACCTTTTCTTGCTAGTAGGGATACCTACCCTCCATGTAGACTTCATTGTGTTCACAACCATAGTGATTGTTCCAAACTGTATCCCATAGATCTCATGGATCCCTTCGACACTGATGTTGTAGTTGGTCTCCTCAACCACATGGCTAGTAGATTTTTTTGCTCACTATGATCTTGGTTTCATCAACTAACATGAAAATGGAAAGTTTCCTTGATTGGACCTTGCTATTTATCCTATTAACACTACTCCTAATCAAGATGAATAAAAATATATATTGGATAACATCACACATTGGGAGCCCATTCTTAATGGTTAGGATCTCATGAATGTTTGGGGCAACTCCACTAATCATGAATCTTCTACTCCTTCCACTAGTAAATCTTTAACAACTTAGTAGTGTGAACATTTTTTGTGTGTATTTGGACTCTTGCATTGAATTTAAGGGGCATGTTTCCATTCCACGAAATTTTTATGTGAACTACCATATTACTTTTTATATTTTAATATAGAAGTAAACTATTCATCAAAAAATATATTGTAGGGATAAAAACACATCCTCAAGTATATTTAAGGTGTATGAACTTGAAAAGATATAAAGAATTTATATATTATTTCATAATTTTTAATCTTAGGGCTATATAGTTATATTTAAGTGGTTTTTTCATAAAATATAATTAAAATTTTAGGAATATATCAAAAATATTAAATATATATAGTTAGTCAAAATGTGGACTTGGGGTCCACTCCCTTAAATTAAATAATATAATAATAAAAAATAAGATTTAGATCCGGTCATCTAAGGAGTAATTTCCAATTTCATATAAACAAGAGAATAAGAAAAATGGAAAAATGACAAGCTAAGCATAATTAAACAAATAACTCATTAACTCTTGATTTGGTTTGGGAGCAAAGAGTCATATGGAGTTATTTTATTCTATATATGAGCCTTTTTTCCTCTTTATGACTAACTAGTCATCTCCCTCAAAGGTTTCCCATGTCTTTATAATGGAATATATAGAGTTTGTTTGTATTTAGAGAGTATAGGGATGTCTTATTAACCTTGCTATATTTTATACTCATAATGGGAGACACACACATGGCTACCTATTTTAAAATTGGATGATCTAGCATCTTCCTTAAAGTGGAAATAGTCCCTAATTTGTTTGTATCATGTTTGATGGCTTATAATCTTCCTTGTGTGTCGATCATGGGTTAATCTAATAATTTTTTCATTTCTCCCCCTACCACCAAGTACTTATTGTGTAGTCTGACAAAACACCCCAACAATACAAGGCTTGGGGAGCCAAGTTAAAAAATTAATGCTTAAGGTAGGTTCTAGTTGGCTTATGGTCACCGGGAAATATGTGAAAAGTTGAAAATCTTGAAAATAATTGATGATTTAGTGTACCAGGTGTTGAGAGTCTCATGGGTAATTTGAGATTGGGTGAATGATAAGGATGAGTTCATAAATGAAGTTTAACAAGTTGCTATAGCTAAGAGTCAAAAGCTCGAGGATTTGAAAAGATAGGTACAATTTGAAAGTCAGGTTAGGATTTGTTCTAGAAAGTGAAGCATATCTACTAGTTGGGTTTCAAAGGTAGTTGGGCATATTGGGAGTCGGGTACCAGGGTACTTGGGTAAATGGTGCATTGATGCAAGAGTGTTCAAAGCTTGTTGTTTGGTGTTGCTCGAATTCCCAAAACATTAGGTGACCCACCTAAAGTTGACAATTAAATGAGAATGTATTAAATCGCGTTACTTATGAATTGCTTTAAAAAGGATTAATGATAATGATGGTTTTATGTAATAAAAGTTTCATTAATGTTTTAAAAGGGGATTGATATATGGAATTTTATGTGTAGGAGAAATAGGTTGTTGGACAATGTTTGGGTATGGACGGTCAGCCAAATTTTGATTCCAGGCAGATTTGATAATGTTACCAAGTTGGGTGGCGCACTCTAAAAGCTCATGCGAGAACAAAGTGTATAAAGAAGAAACATCGGTAATCGAGGAATCAGAGATCCAGGTATTATGCATGTGATGAAGGAGGCACTTAGTTCTGGGGTGATATACTTGCGAACATTTTTCCTCAAAGCCATAGCCTAAATGCAAGAACACAGTGCTAGTGGATTAAAATTTCTAGTTCCACTTGATCACTTTGAATATCTAGCAAGTTGCTACATTTTTTTTGAAGATCAAGTTGATAGCCCACTCAATCCAGTTTGATATCCTAATTTTATTTTAAAGACATGAGTCCAAAAGTTTCAAGTGCTGAAGAAAGTCAAAATTAGTTGACTTGTTTCAAAATTTTCTCTTGTCAATTTTCACATGCCATGTGCTCTACTATGATTTGTCCCTTGGATTCTCTCTCATGTGTTGATTGAATTTCTTGAGTGTCATGTTCTTATAAAAGGACGAGAGTTGTTTTATTTTCATTTAAGTTTAGAATTTGTGGATTTCATAGAACTAAAACTTTTTAAATTTTTATTCTTTTTCCTATTTTCTATTCCATTCTAGATTAAAAACTTGTATGTTTCATTTGAGATTAACTAATATCAAGGCCAATTCAAAGCAATTTCCTGATATGAAATCATACATAGTTGATTATTTGTTCCTATCGGAAAAGAATGTGTTTTGTGCTAGATTTGGGTGCATATTGATGCTATTTGGTGGTAAATAATCCACATTTCTTTAAACTCTTGCATCATTCTATGCTTAGCTGTGAAGCAATCTTGTGAAGTATAGAGTAGTTTGCTTTGATTTAGTTTATTTCTTGAGGCAACGTGGTTAATACCTATGATAAATATTCACATTTTAGTATTTCTATGCTTTATTTTAGATTACATGTTTTATATTTTTAGAAAATGTTCCAAAATTGATAAATGCATGGAGTTTTATTGTAAATATTTCAATTACATGAAGTTGAGTGCTTAATGCTAAATCTTCTTGAGTGTACTAAGGTAATTTGAATTTCATGAAATTTTATTACAAATATTTTGATTTCATGAAGTTGTTAAGTGACATGTGAATGATCTAACTAAGATTATGTTTCAATCTTTTGAATACCATCCAATTTGTGACTACCATAGGCCCCTCGTGTTTGATAGCAATTTACACAACAAACCCTGAGTGAACCTAGTGCATCAAGACCTAGCATTCCTGGGCCTTAGGATCGAAGTGAGATTACCTTAGATTTAGGTTTTCTTAGTGGATCTTTCAAGAAAGGTAGGTTCTTGCGATCCTCTATGAGAATTTATCTACCTATTGGTGTGCGTGTGCAACATCCGCATCAACAGAAGTGGCGCTAGAAGGAGGGTCATTTCGGTCTTTAAGCTAGTATTGGTGTCTCGGTCATATAGTCAAAGTTTTCTTGTGATTTTAGGGTTTAAGTAATTCTAGAATGGAAAGTGAAAAAGAGATGGAAAAGCTCCAGAAAATTCTTAACCAGAGGATTTCACCCTTGAATTTTTTCACTTTTGGTCAGGTTACAGAATACAGAATTCATGACATAACTAACCATAGTGAAATTTATTGTAAGGTTTTGTTGACCAAGGTAATTTTGGCTATTCATAAGGTGATTCCACTAATGGAGGAATTCTTAAGTGCTAAAAGGAGGGATTCGTTACTAGATCGGTGTTTGAATCCTAGGAGAATGCATAACCCTAGTGGAGATAGATTTCTTAGCATTTCAACTATTGGATTAAATGAATTTTCTAACTATGATTGTTATGTAAAATCCTAGAAGTTTTACAAGAAAAGAATCAAGGTCATTAGAATTTGGGAATATCACGCTTTAAATGTGAACTTGAAAGAAGTTGCCATTCTTCGCACAAGTGGATGATAGTGAGAAGAAAGAGCGGGTGAAACAGGTAGGAGATGCATGCTTTTTGCCCCTAATTGTGAATCCATGACTTAAAAGGGAAGAAACCTTTGATTTTATACAAATGACAGTGTATCAGACTTTTACTTTCCCTCTTTTTGCAAATTGTGTAAATCATGTTGAATTCTAGCCTAATGAGATAAATAATGGTGTTAAGATTGAAGATGAGATAGTTTGTCGATGAAGTCTAAAAGGAAGAGTAGGCCACATGGAAAATGTGACCATTTGTGAAATAAAGCAAAAGGAAATGGAATTCCATAAGCAAAATTTGGATGAAGGTACATGTTCAAGACAATGGAAAAAGGTGCGTGCAATCGACCGTCAGTAAGGTCATTTCCATACATTTTAGCAAAATTGTGGGTTAGTATGCCTTTGAATTTTATTCATTAAACACATAAAATTTTGAGTAATTCACAATTACAGTAGGTTATTTGAAAGTTGTCTAAGTGAATTTAAAGATAAACCTACTAAAATTCAGACTAAGAGCATTATGAAGTTAGTGATAGAGATTAGGGTAAATTGTTTTATTAGGGAAAATTCATTTTAGTTAGGTTAGTTTGCTTTAGTAGGCTTTCCATGTTTTCTCTAGCTTAGGTCCCAAAATTAACAAATTCATCTTAATCTAAAACACACAATAATTGAATTGTGAAAACATTCCACTGAAAACTAAAAAATATAAAAACATTTGAAGTAAATACATGCATGAATAGAGAAAGAAAAAATTTCATTATATTTTATAGTAATAATCTTGTATGTACATAGAAATTCAAAATTCTCCTTGTAATTTGATGTCAAAAAGAAAAAAAGAAAAAAGGGGTTGGATGTTCAAAACACTATGTTGAAGTAGTTGGCGTACTAGTTAATCAATTTGTTGTACTTCATCCTAGAGAAACATATATCCCAAGTGGGCATTGTCTCTGTGGTCGTCAAGGTCGGGAGTGTGTAGCACGATGAGGAAAGGAAAGAGAGGAATGATTTCTTTTTCGTGTAGAAATTTTGGAATTTCCTCGGCCGTTGGAATTCCCATGGCAGGTTGAGCAATGACCAAGATGGTGTCCAGATATCCTAGGTAATCCGGCTGCATAATCATTACAACAGCAGAACAAACTTCAACCATAGAAAGCCTGAGATCCAGGAGAGAAGCCATGAACTGTGAAGAAAGGTCTGAATTCACCCTGTAATAGGACCAGGCGTTGATGAAAGTTTCCTCAAGGACCATATGCAAAAAAGATTTGGTGGAAATCTGGAACAGTCTCATTTTTGATCAATTCCTAGCCGCATTCTTATCATTAGACCATAGACTTGCAAGTTTTTAGACCTACTGTTTCATTTCCCCATTTGGCTTGCCCTTGCATTAGTTGTCTACATCATAGGTCAAATTCTAAGTCATCTTTTAGTTGCATGTACCTTTTGTAGACCTCAAATTAGGAAATCTATCAAACTATAGATCAGACCATAGCTATGAATTCATATTACATTGACCTTATCTTTCAAATCAATCAATTTAGTCCTTTGTCCTTTAGGTTGGTTCTTTTAACTCACAAGTCTAGTTTGGAGGCCACCTTGTCACTTGTCATTATTTTAGTCATATTTGTGGATCCAAGACACCAATAAATACTTCAAACACCAACACGTCACAAGGTCCTAATACAAACATTCCCCAACAAAACACATAAGGGCCTTTCAACCAATATGGTAACCAAAATACACAATGTCAAAATACTTCAAACCCCTTCCAAATGCAGTTCAATACCAACACCTCACACATTCCAACTCACACTACACACATCCCACATATACATATCCAAAATCAAATCCCATCATACACTCATAACATCCCAAATCAAAATATACCTAGAGTCAACACCAACTCACCCAACCAACATATTGGATTACAAAACACGAAAATGGGCCCCTATCACAATGCAATTGCAAATGTTGTGGAAACATCACTCACTCAATATGATATCTTAGCTAATCAAATGCTCGCCTTGCAAAAAAAAGTGGAAAAAATGACATTATCAAACAAGAAGAATTACTCTACACAAGAGTTGTGCCCATACCCATTTGACAGAAGTTTATACATGCCTCCCTTTCCTCCTCATTATGTCATTCCAACTTTACCCAAGTATAGAGGAAAAGGAAATCCCATTGAACATGTAAAATAGTTCCACATGACTTTGATAGACATTGCATCCGAACAAACATATCTTATGAGACTATTTCCTAGGAGTCTCACAAGACAAGCGTTGGAATGGTTCACCCATCTACCTACAAGCATCCAATCATGGGACAAACTAGTTGACAAGTTTATCACTCACTTTTCCTTTAATATTAAAAATAACATCATCATAGCAACCTTATGTCACACAAAACAAGAAGAGTGTGAATCATTCATAACATTCTTCCAAAGATGCAGGAGCTTGGCTAGCCGTCGTCCTGTTGACATTCCTAAAAAAAAGATTGTCATGTTTGTGGAAAATTTGATCACAAACCTAAAATTTCAGCTACAAACCCATTGTTGCACCACATTCATTGACCTTGTGGAAAAAGGCACCATCCTTGAGAAGGCCCTTATCACCAATCGGGAACTTAAAACATACAACAATGCTCAAAATGTCCAAGGGACATCAAATGACAAAAGTAAATATTGGGCTTGTAACAAAAATGTCACTAATCACAAAGTAGTTGATGCAAAGGCAATACACATTGGTCCTACACTCAAGCTTAAAGGACCTAATACATCAAATAACCCACCATGTTCTCCTGAACAAACAACAAATTCCCTTCAAAACACTCAAGAACAAAGACCTCAATGGAAATTTCCTACAAGATGCAAGTACACTCCCTTAGGTGAACCTATTGAATTAGTACTCAAACAACTCTTGCAATTTGAACCGAAAAGAAAATAGGTGGGGGGATGTGCCCACTATTCTCTCTAGGTCATTCAATAATGTCCTAGGAACCAAAATTTGATTGACTATCAACCCCAAAGGGTGAGTCAATTCTCAACAAGGAAGACCTAGGAGGGGTTCTTTTAGGCTTTGAAGGGTTCACCACCAAGCGAAAGCTTGGAAAAGACAACTTAACATTCAACTCACAAAATCTAGTAATGCAAGTTAAATGATGAAATTATGCAACAAGTTAGGGTATGTGTACCTAGGAAGTCTGGAAATCTAATAAGGATTTTGGAAATGCAAAGAAGCTATCAAAATATTCCAGGGAGGACTAATACGCCCTTATTATCTTATTAGTCCCATTGTTGTTTTTCGAGGCAGATGCAAAATCTTTGGATGTCAAAACAGGATTTGAAAGAATCTCTGCAAAATTCCACTTGGAGGAATAAGACGCCCTTGCTATAGTCTTAGTCCTAGTCTGAATTTCTAAAATCTCTGAATGTGATCCTAAGGCTCAATGTTTGCACGCACTTCTCAGATCTTAGGTCTTGAAACTTCCAAATCTAGCCTGTAGGTGAGTTTTTGTGAAGATGAAAACTTTGCAACTTTGCACTCCAAATGATCTTGAAGTCTCCAACCTAAATCTACAATCACAAATGTGCAAGAGAGGAAAAAATTGTTGAATGTTAGTAAATGGTGGTTTTCCTTGGTCAAACACCTTGTTGGTAATTAAACCTTGAAATAGAATGAAATGGAGGGAAATGATGAATGAAAAAAATGCTATGTTGCAACTCACCAAACCCTTCTTATGGAATCTGCAAACTTGTGTGAGGTGGCTAGCTTGGATATAGATCTTGAATCAAAGGAATTCTTGATAGATATTGTTTTCAATTTCTTGCTTTAATCAAAACCCTACATCACAAATGTTAGCTAAAAAACACACATGATGCAAGAATATCTTTGATATGATGCTGGAATCTTGATGATGGCTCCAAATGCTTGATGAATTGCTCTTGAATGCTCTTGTTCTCATAAACTTTCCTTAGGATGCTCATTCAACTTGCTAGATGAGAAATGAGTGAAAGAGCCTTGTATTTATACTTATCCATGCTTAATATCCTGAAATTACACCACACCAAGCTGACATAGGTATTCATTAATTAAAGGAGGCTAAATCCTGCCAAGATTTGAAATTGAATCTCAAAAATAAGCCAAGGGGGACTAAGATTCCGTAGGTGGCGTCTTATTCTCGAGGCATGAAACTCGGGGTACACACTCCAAAAAGGGGCCCATTTAAGGCACACTTGCAATCAGGGTCCCAAGACCTTTGGGGGCCAAAGACGTCGTAGGTGGCATCTTAGTCCTCACCCAAAAATTAGGGACATGGACAAAATCATTAAATTATCATTTATCCCTTGATTTTGTTGGGATTAGCCATAAAAAGATATAGTTTATTAGGCTTGTGGATGAAAAATAGGACCAATTAAGACATAAATGAGGATAAATAAAGCAAGGCAAGCCCAAACAAGTGTGAAAATGCAAGGGTATGCATTTTCCTACACTATATTTAGCCCCCACTTTAGTGAGGGGATGAAATTGCTTCAAACTCACACTAAAGTAGCCAACCACGCAATCAAGAGGGGTTCCAATGTACAAATGTTAGTAAGATAGGATGACAATAATCAAGAGGGTGGCCAAGACCCCAGGATCAAGATCCTATGGAAAACCAACATAGGCACAAGGGAATACACTTGTGGATGATATATGAAGCCATAACTAGATTGCAAACATACACCATCAAATATATGAAAAGAAAAAGGAAAAAGAAAAAGAAAAATGCAACATATCAAGCTTCGACTAGTTTTCCAACACATTGTGGACCAGGTCTAGGTTGTTTGTCCAGAAAAGGATTACAAGTGGAACTTGTTGTCCACTATGCAAACCAAATGCATGCTCACAAGGGCTAGTGAAGCTAGTTGTCCACTAGGTGAGCCCCAAGAGGTCCATATCGAAGTCATATCTCCATGACTTTAATATGGACAAAAAATAAAATGCATGTTCACAAGGGCTAGTGAAGCTAGTTGTTCACTTGGTGAGCCCCAGGGGACCATATCAAAGCCATACCTCCATGAATTTAATAAGGTACAAGAGAAAATGCAACAAGAAAGAGGGATGTTCGAAGGGATTTTTCTTAGTTCATGTGAGGTCTTAATCTTAGGGGACATTGTTCCTAATGTCTCCAAGAGAGGACCAATCAAAGGATAAAAGATTCACAACTGAGGGAATGTATTATGTCACATCACCACTAAGAGGAATGTAATATGCTAAGATAGATCAACCTCTTGAAGGACATTACTCCCAATGTCACCACAAAGAGAACACATCGCATGAAATAAGAAAATCACATCAAGGAACATGTAAAAATGTTGCAAATGAAATCATGCCAAAATAATGTCGATGTATGCCCCCACTTTAAAGAAATTGCTAACACCATGCTATGAGCAATTAATTTAAAGTAGAAAATGATAAATGTTAACAATAAAGAGGACATGAGAGCTTATTTGGAAATCCCTATGCCAATTCATATGTTTTTGATAAGCTACGCCATGAAAGGGGGTTGCCTCCAAAAGGTAGTGTGTCACATGTGAGCCAACTTAAGGCATGTCATCCACATCCCAAGCTTGCTCTTATATGTGCATGAAAGGTGGTCAACTAGCCAAAAGAGACAATTACAAGTGGCATACCAGGACAAGGCTATCCAACCCGTTTCCCCCACTTAGTGCAGGACAAGAGTGAGCCTGAAATGGATGATGATATGTTGCTCCTTGAGAAGGCCCTTATCGCCAACTGGGAACTTAAGACATACAACAAGGCTCAAAATTCCCAAGGGACATAAAATGACAAAATTAAATATTGTGCATGTAACAAAAATGCCACCAATCACAGAGTTGTTGATGTAAAGGCAATACACACTGGTCCTACACTCAAGATTAAAGGACCCAATGCATCAAATAACCCACCACCTGCTCTTGAACAAACAAAAAATTCCCTTAAAAACACTCAAGAACAAATACCTCAATGGAAATTTCCTACAAGATGCAAGTACACTCCCTTAGTCCAACCTATTGAATCAGTACTCAAACAACTCTTGCAATCTGAACCGAAAAGAAAATAGGTGGAGGGACGTGCCCACTATTCTCTCTAGGTCATTCAATAATGTCCTAGGAACCAAAATTGGATTGACTATCAACCCCAAAGGGTGAGTCAATTCTCAACAAGGAAGACCTAGGAGGGGTTCTTTTAGGCTTTGAAGGGTTCACCACCAAGAGAAATCTTGGAAAATACAACTTAACATTCAACTCAGAAAACCTAGTAATGCAAGCTAAATGATGAATGAAAATGATGAAATTATGCAACAACAAGTTAGAGTATGTGTACTTGGAAAGTCTAGAAATGTAATAAGGATTTTGGAAATGCAAAGAAGTTGTCAAAATATGCCAGGGTGGACTAAGATGCCCTTACTGTCTTATTAGTCCTGCTGTTGTTTTTTGGGGAAAATGTGGAATCTTCGAATGTCGAAATAGGATCCAAAAGAATCTTTAAAAAATTCTACTTGGAGGAATAAGATTCCCTTGCTACTATCTTAGTCCTAATCTGAATTTTTGAAATCTCTAAATGTGATCCTGAGGCTCAATGTCTACACTTCCTTCTTCTCAAATTTTAGGTCCTGAAACTTCCAGATCTGGCTTGTAGGTGAGTGTTCATGAAGATGACAACTTTGTAATGCAACTTTACAACTTTGCAACTTTTCACTCTAAATGATCTTCAAGTCTTCAACCTAAATCTGCAATCACAAACATGCAAGAGAGGAAAAACTTGTTGATTGTTAGTAAATGGGGGTTTTCCTTGGTCAACACCTTGTTAGTAATTAAACCTTGAAATAGAATGAAATGGAGGGGAATGATGAATGAACAAAATGCTATGTTGCAACTCACCCAACCCTTGTTATGGAATCTACAAACTTGTGTGAGGTGGCTAGCTTGGATATAGATCTTGAATCAAAGGAATGCTTGATAGATATTGACTTGAATTGCTTGCTTGAATCAAAACCCTACATCACAAATGTCAGCTCAAAAACACATATGATGCAAGAATATCTTTGATATGATGCTTGAATCTTGATGATGGATCCAAATGCTTGATGAACTGCTCTTGAATGCTCTTGATCTCATAAACTTTCCTTAGGAATGCTCATTCAACTTGCTAGATGAGAAATGAGTGAAAGAACCTTGTATTTATACTTATCCGTGCTTAATATCCCAAAATTACATCACACCAAGCTGACATAAGAATTCATTAATTAAAGGAGGCTAAATCCTACCAAGATTTGAAATTGAATCTTGAAAATAAGCCAACGGGGACTAAGATGCCCTAGGTGGCATCTTAGTCCCAAGGCATGAAACTTGGGGCACAAACTCCAAAAGGTTGCCCATTTAAGGCACACTTGAAATCAGGGTCCCAAGACCTTTGGGGGACAAATACGACCTAGGTGGCATCTTAGTCCCAACCCAAAAATCAGGGACACACAACCAAAATCATTAAATTATCATTTATCCCTTGATGTTTGTCGGGATTAGCCATAAAAAAGATATAGTTTATTAGGATTGTGGATGCAAAATAGGACCAATTAAGACATAAATGAGAATAAATAAAGCAAGGTGGGCCCAAACAAGTTTGAAAATGCAAGGGTATGCATTTTCCTACACTACACAATCTAAGGTCATTTCACTTCTTGAGGCAAAACCTTACAATCCAATGTAATTTAAACCCTCATGGTGGGATGAAAATTCCTTCTATGATTACCATCGTATTAAAGGGCATTCGACTTCGTCATGCAAACAACTTAAAAACATAATTCAAGACTTTATTGAAAGTGGTGTCATCGAAGTGGACAGTCAAAAACCAACCTCTAACAATGATCATAAAGTCTTTACGGATCCATTGCATGACCATGGAAAAGGAAAGGCCTCCAATTCAAGTTCCAAGACCAATAATTATGCCAACTATACTAATGCCAAATATGAAGTTACACTACCATACATCACATTTGAGCCGCAGAAAATTATGTCAATACCATCACCATCAAGGAGCTGCCAGAATGTTCCATAAACACCTATCAAACCAAGGTGATCGTACAAGGTGCTCCTCCAAATCAACAAAAAAAATTGCAATATAACCTTTTAAACCATTTGGGGAAAACACCCACCCAAATATCCATCCTTGAGTTGCTTTGTATCTCTCCCGAGCACAGGGCCATTCTTGACAGGGCTTTAAAAGACACTATTGTTCCCACTGACCTTGATGTCAATCACTTCGAGGAAATGGTGGGCTACTTGGCTAATACCCACCATGTCACTTTCTCATACCAAAATTATTCGACCCAAAAGACCAGTCACAATGATCCCTTGCACCTCAAAGTCTTCATTCATAAGCATAAAGTTAGATGAGTCTTGGTAGATGGTGGAGCAGGATTAAATATTTTCTTCCTCAAATTGGTTAAGGCATTGGGCTACTATGAATCTTTTGTAAACATGAAAAAGAGCATTGTTATAAAAACCTATGATGATGAAGAGCGCTCCTCCAAGGGTGTTATAACAATACCAATCAGAGTTGGGCTTGCTGTAATGGACACCACATTCCAAGTCTTGGACCTATATCTTCCTTACAACCTCCTCCTTGGCTAACCATGGATCCACACCATGAAATTTTTTTCGTCCATTTACCATCAATGCCTCAAATTCCCATATAATGACACCAAAATCACAATTGCTGGTGACCCTGACCCATTTCAATATTGCAGCAATATGAGAGGAATACTTGAACAACAAGTGTCAATAAATCAAGAAGATTCTTCATCCTCCTTATCTCACTACATTGAACCTTCCACCTTATCCAAAGCATCCACCTCCAAAACTCTGCCTTTCGATCCCAAAATCGAGGTCCAAGACAAGGGGTGTGGTGAATATCACATGATGACATCTTATTTTATCAACAAGCTTACATCTCCTAAGTCATATGGAAAACTATCAGCAGACAAGAGACAATCTAAGGGAACTATTCAAATTTCGCCCATGAAAACCTTCACAAAATGTGGAGAGCTAAGTAAGGAAGCTATCAACAAAGAAGATGTGACCTCTTGGCTATATAGAGAAGAAGAAGAAGAAGAAGCCATTGCACCCAAGCAAATACCTACTGAACAATATGGAAAAGGTTTTGAAATCATGAAGAACAAAGGATATGATGGACAAAGTGGACTTGGCTTGAACAAAAGTGGGATGAAAAAACCTTTGTCAGTGTCTAAGTGTCCAAAGGGCTTGGGGATAGGGTTTAAACCAATAAAGATAGGTGTTCCTAGTACTAAGGTGCTTTCAAGGGAGGAAGTGAGTGCTTTGAAGAATATTGAGACATTTGAAACACCTGAGACCCCAAGACATCTGAGACACTTGATGATGACTATATTGAGACTAACTCCAACAAATATGAGTGGGACTCTCTTGTCTCTAGTGACTATGATATAGCTGAGATGCTTGTAGACCTTGACCTATCCAACACCATGACCAAAGATCTTGATAATACCTCCATATTTACCTTATCCTCTCTAAACCTCGACACTACTGATGATGGCATACCCTTAGTCTACCCCCAACTAATCGATTGGGACCAACAAGGACCACCCATCTTAGACTTATTCGAGAAAAATGAAGCTATCGTTGAGTTCATGGGATTACAAGAAGGAATTCCTAGTGGAGATCATAAAGCTGGTTTTACCATAAAATTGGATCACATGGCCTACTTTGGGGAGTCCATCCACCCCTCCAGTCATAAAAATAAAAATGAAAGGTCTCTAGGTGAAAACTACAAAGCGCCTTAGACCTAGAAAAGGTAAAAAGAAAGGATGCATCCAAGGTGAAAACCTCTTTGAGGTGCCCAAGGATGGAGGGTTGGACCTTCTCCCCATTAACCAAGAGAATTCACCTATGCTTATTGAATGGTTCTATGGAAGTCAACATTGGCATAGATGAAAATCCCAAAGTTATCCACTTTACAACATCGTTGACTAAATCACAGTAGCCCAAGTTCCATGTTTTCTTTGCAAAACAATAAATTAATTTTGCTTGGTCCTATGCCAACATGCCTGGGCTAGATCCTGAATTTTTTTTGCACCATTTTCCATTATTTCCTAATGTCAAACCTATCAAACAAAAGCTCAGAGAAATGCACCCACAAATTGCTTTATTGGTCAAGGCCGAATTAAAGAAATTGTTAGATGTTGGCTTTATCGGATCTATTGACTATGTAGAGTGGATCTCTAACCTTGTACCATTGAAAAAACCAACAGGTGGGATCCATATTTGTACTGACTTTTGAGACTTGAATAAGGCATGTTTGAAGGATGACTTTCCCCTACCGAACATTGACATAATTGTGGACTTGATAGCAGGCTACAAGATGTTTTCCCTCATGGATGGCTTCTCAGGATACAACCAAATCAAAATAGATCCTGAAGATCAACACGAGACGACCTTCACATTTCCATGGGGAACATATTGTTGGAATTTCATGCCTTTTGGACTGAAAAAATGCTAGATCCACATTCCAACGTGCTATGATAACAATTTTTCATGACCTCATGCATACTCTTATGGAAGACTATGTGAATGACTTGCTAGAAAAATCATTGACACGAGGTGACCATCTGCAATTCTTAGAAGAGTACAAAGTAAGACTAAATCCTAAGAAATGTGTATTTGGAGTGACACCAAGAAAACTTTTAGGATATATTGTTTCCAGACAAGGCATTATAGTCGACTCGACCAAAGTCAAAGCTATAATAAACATGCCTCTGCCTAGCAACATAAGTCAGCTACACACATTGCAATGAAGACTCCAATCCATGAGAAGATTCATCGCACAAATGGTTGACAAGATTCATCCATTCCAACACTTGTTAAGGAAAGGAGTACCATTCATGTGGATAAACAAGTGTTAGGAAGCTTTCCAACAGATTAAGGATTACCTACTGACACCGCCAGCCTTAATGCCACCTATTGATGGAAGACATTTAATCCTCTACATTTTAGCAACTACATCAGCACTGGGGGAATTACTTGAGAAAAATGATGATGAAGGTCGCAAAAGAGCAATATATTATATCAGTCGTACCTTGGTTGGTTATGAACTCAATTATAGTCCTATAGAATGTGCTTGTCTTACAATAGTTTTTGCTACTCAATGACTTAGGCACTACATGATGAACCATCAGAAAAAACTTGTGGCTAAAATAGATCCATTAAAGTATCTTTTTAGTAAAGTAGCATTAACAGGGCGATTAGCCAAATAGGTTATGATACTTAGCGAGTATGATATTCATTATGTTGAGAGGAAATCCATAGAGGGACAAGTCATCGTCGACCAACTCGCAGACACACCAACCAAAGCCAATCATCCATTAATATTTTTTCTACATGATTCTATATTCACATTGGACACTCCAACGACATGGAAATTGTATTTCGACGGGTCTCACACAAATCATGGTTCAGGAGCAGGCATATTTTTTTCACCCCTCAAGGTGATACCATAGCTAAATCATTCTGAATAGATTTCTCATGCACCAACAACATAGTGGAGTATGATTCTCTTCTCACAGGACTTTTCATGGAAATCAAATGGAAAATCCAAATCCTTCAAGTGTACGGTGACTCCCAATTGGTAATCCGACAAGTTAATGATGATTATGACACTAAGGATGAAAAGCTTACTCCATATAAATGAATGGTTGACAGTTTTAGTCAATACTTCAACAACACCTTTTTATCAAGTTCCTCACATTCAAAACAAGGCAACAGATGCTATGGCACCATTAGTTCTCTCTTGGATATCCCAGGCAATGTGGCTCAATATGAGTTCTTGGTAGAACAACTATTGATCCCTACCTTCGACATCCCTGAGTCTAAGATGGTTTGCAAACTTGTTGGTCCCAACTACCCATGGTATAAATAAATTTATGACTACATCCATGACCACATAATTTCCCATGACCTCTCTACCAACCAACACAAGACCTTCATTCATAATGCTTCTAAATATGCCATCATCAGTGACACCCTTTACCGACAAAGCCTTGACAATACCCTCTTGTGATGTCTCAATACCAACTTGAAGCACAAATGACCTTGTGTGAAGTACACGAAGGTATATGTGGAGCCCATTCTAGTGGTCTAACCTATCCAAGAAGATCATGAGATCAGGATACTATTATCCTACAATGGATTGAGATTCATACCATTTTGTCAAGAGATATCAAAAATTTCATATTCATGGATACTTGATACATGCACTAGCATAGGAGTTACATCGATAACATCACCATGGCCCTTCACCCAATGGGGACTCGACCTCATAGGTAAGATCCATCCCACTTCTGCCAATGGTAACAAATTCATCATTACAACAACTGAATACAATACAAAATGGATTGAATCCATCCCCCATGACACACATAAATTTCAAACAAATCTCAAAATTCATCTTTAATTATATCATTTTCCAGTATGGTGTCCCTCAATCCATCATCACCAACAACAGTTGTCCATTCAAGAACCAAGAACTCCACCATCTTTGTGAAAAGTTCCACATCCAACATCACTTTCCCACTCCATATTGCACACAACTTAACGGCCAAACTAAGGTGTCTAACAAAACCATAATAAAAATTCTTTAAAATACCATCAATGACGTTGGTCATGATTGGAATCTTCAGCTTAATCCCATCTTATGGGCCTATCGTACCAGTATCCACACTCCCATAGGAGCCACTCCATATTCACTAGTCTTTGATTTTGAAGCCATTTTACCTATCGAGGTCGAGTTTCCTTCCTTAAGGATATCCATGCAAGGGCATATTAATGATGAAGAATACCATGTATCTAGGCTACATGAGTTAGAGCTACTAGATGAATAGAGACAAAAAAACACTGGTCCATTTACAAGCTTATCAAAATTGTCTCTGTTGTAGCTACAACAAGAAATTTTTGGCCCAACACTTTGACATTGGTGACCTAGTCTTAATTTGAAAACCCCAAGAATCAAGCAGAGCGAGAGAAGCTAGGAAAGTTAAAGATGAATTGGTTGGATCCCTACATCATCACGACAGTCTATGGATCAGAAGCATATTAGCTTTCAACTCCTGAAGGCGAACCATTTTCAGATCCTATCAATAGTTTGCACTTGCACAAATTCTACACTTAGCTTCAGAGAGCCATGTCATAACTTGAAAAATGTAAAAAATAAAAAAAAAAATGAAAAAGTTGTCACCCTAATGAAAATCTAGCAAACATGTGTCTTGGTGACACCAAAAACTAAATAAATAAATAAATAAAATCAAGAAAATATTAAAGAGAAATAATTTGTCCAATAGTAAAAACCACTTCAGTAATGCTTTAGATAAGTACCATGGTGAAAACCTGGTAAACAGGTGCCATGTGTAGTTGATCTTCACTTCATCTTCTACCACCATTCTATCTAGATTTCCCCTTCACTCATAATAAATCCATACTTCACCCTTTACTTTTTATCCATAATAATGCTTTGTTGTCCTTTCCATAACCTGGAACGATTGGCATTATGCACCTTTTCTCCTTCCATAACGCCTACCCATTCCACCCCTAATAAATTGGTCTTATATCCGACTGGGGGAATGTCCTTAACCTATGTCTTCAATGGATCCTACACTTGTTGTTGGAGGTCACTATATCAAAAGGAAAAAAAAGTTAAACATTTCAAAAATCCAATAAAATCAAATATTCCCAAAAAGCCAAAAAAATCAAACATGTCAAAATATAAAAACATCCAAATAACCTTCAAAAATCCCAAAAATAGAGTCAAAGTCAATCATGTTAGTCTGAGTCCAGTGGAACTACGACACCTCTACATGTATAATGTAGGCAAGGCCATCAATCGATGAGCCCCTGAGGCACTAGGTTAGTCCGTCGAACAAAGTCGACCATGGGTCACGTCACCAACAAATAAAACAAATTCAAGTCATGTCGAACTACAAGGTCTTTGCGCATTGTTACATAGGCAAGGCCATCAGTCAATGAGCCCCCGAGGCCCTAGGTAGGTCCTTTAGGGTTTGTTGAGTCAGTCATAATAAGTTAGACATAGTCAACTCAAACACAAGAAGTCATCAAAATGTCAAACAATTCTTGAACCAACAAAAAAATTAGCCAATTAGTCATCAAGTTTAATCGATCAATTGTCAAAATAATCAAACATCAAAACAGTCAAAAATTTGTCTTATACAAGATGTGTCCTTCCTGCAAATCATACATTATCATAAATCACACTTTGTCATTCACCTTATACAGGTGGTTACATGATTGAAACTAGACTTGGCGTATTATACAACATGTTTGCTCTCCTGAAACTAGGCCTTTTCAAACAATCAACCCATCAATCAAACATCAACAAAAAATTATTGGTAAACACTTTGAATGGTTGTTGACGAAGGATTTAGTTGTGCGATGATATCTCACAATTCATCTTTTCTTTGATTGTTTGTGAATTGTCTTCGAAAAAAGACTGGGGCAACTTTTCCCTTAGTATGAGTTAGGACATTCCTTGTCTGTGATTGTCTTTTGCAAGTGGATAACTTTGCACACCTTGGTCTATGTCATACCATTGTGTTTATTGTCCATTTGTCCCATTTGACTGCCCAATGATGATTAATGCAATGCCTAGCATAGCAGAATATTCATCTTTAAGTTGTCTCTGCTAACACCATGCTAACATCCATGTCCTTCACACTAACATTTCTTCTATCGACATCTTGATAGCGTTTTGTGACACACAGAAATATCCTGCATACATAATCATGTTAGAAGTATATAGGCATCATCATTAATTCATATTAGGTCATTCATATTGCATTAGAAAATACAAAAAACATAGGTTATATATATTGCATCCATAGGGCATTGCAATTTCATGCATATCATCACTACATACATACATCCATAAACCATCATACATAATACATATACATGTCATCTTATAATCATAATCACATATCACATTACATAGATATTACATTTGCATCATATAAACATGGCATAACATTGCATTCATAATTCTCATTGAGCATCACATTACACATCCATTAGCATTACATATCATAACAATATCATAATCATATCATTTTTCATCCATGATCCATTAAGCATGCATCATAAGACATATACATGAAATTCATAGTTATCACATCATATCCACAATATCATAAAATTAAATATATCCATTTAACATCTAGGAATCATATAATAGAATGCATGAGCATACATCAGTCATCCATCATATTTCACCAACATATAACATCATCACATAATTATATAGAATAAAAGCATAATCATGACATCATAAAATAGGAATGCATATCATATAAATCGCTGCCAAAATCATATATATCTCTAAAAAATTATATCATAGTACAATGTCAAGATGTATCCAAAAAATAGAGCTTGTAGGCTCGATGGTCAAAAATATAGTGTCCAGATACAATATCAAAATATGGCCTAGCCTAAGCTGCCCTGGTCCCCTGAAGGTGATGATCGTGGTGATGGTTGTCTGTCCTCTCGGTGCGGAGACCCTAATGACTTGCACTCGGATGGTAGCCCGTCATATGGTCCTAATTGTCTTGGTCCTAACACCCTCCATTGCTCTGTGACTTGCTCTGACGCAAGTGATACATTCTCTGGCTACACATTTGTGTATAGGAGTGTTTTCTCTTGGATGATGTCACCTAATGCTCATATAGGTCCCGGTAATATCTGGCCTCTTGACCAGCCTCAAATAGCTACTAAGCAAACATAGCCGTAGGATTAGTGAAAGTAGCAATGAACTCCACACACTGTTGATCCGCCCATTGCCTACCAATCATTGCCACATCTCTATTTTTCCTCCCAAATGCTTGAATGTATGGCCAAAAGGTTGTGGCATGGCTTGTGTCATTGGTTGTGTCATAGCTTGTGTCATGGGTTTGTGTTCCAAATAGTGACGTGTGGACTATGATATAATCTTGTGTTGACCCTCCTAAGGCATAGAAACATTTATTTGTGGTATGGGACCTTTGGAGGTAGATGTATCATGTCCTTGGATTTTTTTGGTCCCTTTATTTGGTGTTGGTTCTACTTGAAGTTTGTTCACATAAAATTCATGGGGTAGTTTGGAACCATTATGAAAAAGTTTTGCTAAAAATATTTGAGGGTCAAGGCTACTATCTCATCCACAAATCGTGCCACATTAGGATCTTGTGCGACTGCCTCTATTTCATCCTCAATTATGTCTTTGGTTTTGTATTTGTCAAAATGAGTATGAGGTTTTGGTACTTCATTTGAAGAGAAGCCAAATTTCATGTTGCTAGTGTAGTTGTAAAGGTCATCATCATCATCATGGAAGAAATTTATTTCCTTTCTCTTCCTTTGTGAACCTTGTTTCGACCATAAAAGACTTGCACTTGTGTGATGAATGGAAAATGAAGCCTAGTAAATGTCAATGCAAAGGTATGACTATGACTAGGGTATGCAACTAAACTATGTTTTTGATTTTTTCAAGATAAGGATGTCAAATGATAATGTACCAAGACAAAGAGTCAAAGTGACAATAGTCGAAATGTAGATAGGATAATGTCACAATGATTAAAATCTATGGTATATCTATGACTAAGGTATGCCAATGTAATGCCAATATGATGTTGTAATGGGATGGATGTAATATGACCTAATATGAAGAATAAATATTTATTTTGGTAAGCCTAAGGAAAGGTTGCCAACCAAACTAAGATAGCCAAAGTGATAAATCTGATTACCAATAACCTTAAGAGGGAAAATGACTAAAATAATGACAAGTGACAAGGTAGCCTCCAAACTAGACTTGTGAGTTGAAAGAACCAAGCTAAAGGACAAATGACTAAATTGAATGATTTGAAAGATAAGGTCAAGGTAATATGAATTTGTAGCTATAGTCTGATCTATAGTCTGACAGATTGCCTAATTTGAGGTCTGCAAAAGGTACATGCAACTAAAAGATGACTTAGAATTTGACCTATGATGTAGACAACTAATGCAAGGGCGAGCCAAATGGAGGAAATGAAATCACAGTTTTGAAAACTTGCAAGTCTGTGGTTTGATGACAAGAATGCAACCAGGAATTGATCTGAAATTGTCTACTAATTTGTCATTTTCTTGCCACTTTTGAATTAAATTTTTATTTAATTTAAAATTCAACCTGTCACATGTCTTCTATAATTAAATATTGTTTTCATTATTTAATTATTCACTTCCCTCATAAATTAAATAATTTTATAATTATTTAAATTCTTCTAGCAACCTCTTTTTATGTGCCAACCTCATTATCCATGTGAATCTTATCTTTTGACATCTCATTCAATTTCAACCCTTGATTGAATTATTTTATAATTCAATCTTAGGTATTCATCCTTATCTTTTCCTTAATTAAGCCCTAACCCTATTTCATACTACAACTTTCATTTTTGGCCATTGATTGACATATCTTATTGACATTAAATCTCATCCCTTCATTCACATTTGTCTTTCTATAAAAGAGACCTATCATTGTCATTTCAACCTGCCTAAACTATTGCTATCAAAGGAGACAACTACAAATCTTCAATATTTTGCTATCATAGACGTTAGGCTACTATTGCATACTCAAATATGAGGGCATCAAGCATATTCAAGAAAAATGGAGAAGGACAATGGAGGTCAAGCAACCATGGCATAGGTAATATTTACTTTAAGTTTATGTTTCTATGTTGGATTGTACTTCATTGTTGGTTTAGGGCTTTAGGGTTTTAGTTTTGATGTTTTATTTCCTCAACCTGAATTTTACCCTAGATTATAGGGGTATCCATATCTTAAAGATAAGAACAAATGCAAAGAGAAATTGAAAATTGAGGATAGAGGTGAAAATTTTGAAGGAGAGTGTTTTATTTATAGAAAGTCGTGAGAAATTTGCAATGCATAGTTTTCTGGAGATAAATTTTGGGAATGCAAGTTGAGGTGGTAGAAGTACACTTTTCTTCAAAATTGAAAGTTAAATCAAATAAATTCTCACAAAATTGGTACTCAGTGTTTCGGGGATGGCCAGTACAAAGATCATGAATTAAGAAAATTTGAGATTACAAAATTAAATGGTGGTCATTTTAGTTCATCTGATCGAACGATATTAATTATGAGTTGTCTAGGTGTGCTATTTGGAAGAAGAGTTGGACTGGTGAGTTGGCACATGTAATATTGAGAAATTTGAGAAATTAATACATGTTTAATTAGGCATGCAAATTAAATAAAGAGCATGATGACCAAGTTAAGGTATAATTATGACAGGCCTGGTGCATTAATGTAGGTGCAATGCTGCCAAATTTGAAGTTTTCGACCTAGTTTATTCTAGCGAGTTGCCATGGATAAAGTAAAATGGATGAGTGGCAACTAATGTTTCTAAATTTAGAAGTAATCAAGTGATTTGATAACTTCCAACTAAATTTTAACTTATGCTTGTATTTTTTAGCAGATAGTAAATTGTAATTAGTTGAAGTTTGGCATAAGGATGGTAAAATTTCACTAGAAAGTTTCACATATAGGAAATTCATTAAGTGAATATTTTGGGAATTGATGAAAATGATGAAGGATATTTAAATTGAGTGAAAAATCAAAAGTTAACCTTCGCTACCACTATAATTCCCAACCTAATAGTGGGCTTCATTGCCTGCAAGTTGAAGCAAAAGAGCTTATAATGAAATATCAAATGAAAAATGAAAAATGAATATCAAAGAAATATCAAAAGAGAAAATTCAACTCTTTAGGCTTCCAAATATCTCTACCAGGGCTATATACGCTTGACTAGCAGTAAAGCTATGTTTGGAGGGGATTACAGTGATAACCTTGCCAGGGATATGGATGATTGACTAGCAGTAAGACAATATTCAGGTTGGTTGAGAAGGATTGCTAAACTAGGTAGCTCAATATAGATGAACTAATCCTTTTCATTAGGTTCCAGAGTTGGTAATAAATCAATGCACACACTGATACTTTCAAGAGGAGTTTTATGATCTTTATGTTGGAATTCAAGTGAAGGCAATGGGCTACTATAGAAAATATGCATAAGTTATAACTTACAGCGGGTGATTGATTCTTGGGTTTTCTTTTAAATTTGGTTTTGTTGGTTGCAATTTGTTGTGTGGTCTCACCACATGCCCCAAGAATACAAGGCTTGGGGACCCAAGTTAAAAAATTAATGCTTAAGGAAGGTGTTATTTGGCTAATGGTCACCAGGAAATATGTGAAAAGTTGAAAATCTTGAAAATAATTCATGATTTAGTATACTGAGTGTCAGGAGTTCGAGTAATTTGAGTTCAGGTGAATGATAAGGATGAGTTCGTAAAGGAAGTTTAACGAGTTGCTACAGCCAAGAGAAAAGCCCAAGGATTTGAAAAGACAAGTAAAAGTCAGAAGCCAGGTTAGGATTTATTCCAGAAAGTGAAGTGTATCGGTTAGTTGGGGTTCAAAGGAAGTCGGGCATATCGGGAGTCGGATACCCTAGTACCTGGGTAAATGGTGCATTGATGTAGGAGTGTTCAAAACTTGTTGTTTGGTTTTTCCAGAATGCCCAAAACATTTGTGACTCGCCTAAAGTTAAAAGTTACACGAGAATGCATTAAAGCATGCTACTTATGAATTATTTTAAAAAGGATTAATGATAATGATGGTTCTATGTAATAAAAGTTTCATTGATGTTTTCAAAGGGGATTGACATATGGAATTTTATGTGCAAGATAAATAGGTTGTTGGAAAATGTTTGGGTATGGATGGTTAGGAACATTTGGATTGCAAGTAGATCTAATAATGTTACTAGGCTGGGTGGTGCACTCTAAAAGCTCATGCGAGAACAAAGTGTATCTAGAGAAGAAACATTGGTAACTAGACATCCAAGTATTACACATGCGATGGAGGAGGCGCTTAGTTTCGGGTGATATACTTGCAAACATTTTTCCTCGAAGCCATAGCCCAAATGCAAGAACACAGTGTTGGTCGATTAAAATTTCTAGTTTGACCTAATCACTCTAATATCCAGCAAGTTCCTACATTTTGTTTGAAGATCAAGTTGATAGTCTACTCAATATGGTTTGATATCCTAGTTGTATTTTAAAGACATGAGTCCAAAAGTTTCAAGTGTTGAAGAAAGTCAAAATTAGTTGACTTGTTTCAGAAGTTTCTCTTGCCAACTGTCACATGCCACGTGCTCTGCTACAATTTCTCCCTTGAATTCTCTCGCATGTATTGATTGAATTTATAGAAATTTCTTGTTCTTATAAAATTCTAGGAGTTGTTTTATTTTCATTTAAGTTCAAAATTTGTGGATTTCGGAGAACTACAACTTTTTTAAGTTTATTTTTTTCTTTTTTTCTGTGTCATTCTAGATTAAAAAATTGTATGTTTTATTTGTGATTAATTAATATCAAGTGTGGACAGTTAGTGGTTGGGCATGTGTTGTGCTAGGTTTCAGCTGTTAGTGTGCAATGTCTATGTCCTTTTTTTGTTGTTTTTAGTTTAGTTTTTATGATGTTTTGATGAACTTGGTTCCTTTTTTTCCCTGTGGGCTCCTCGTGTAAACGGTACAACACCTTGTAAATGTTGCTTATTTTATCAAAAACTAATATCAAGTCCAATTCAAAGTTATTTATTGATATGAAATCATATGTAGTTGATTGTTTGTTCCTATATGAAAATGTTGTGTTGTGCTAGATTTGGGTGCATACTGACACTATCTAGTGGAAAATAATCCACATTTCTTTAAAATCTTGCATCATTCTATGCCTAGTCGTGAAGCATTTTGGTGAAGTATAGAGTAGTTTTCTTTTATTTAGTTTATTTCTTGAGGCATGCATGGATAATACCTAGGAGAAATCTTTACATTTCAGTATTTTTATGCTTTATTTTAGATTACATACTCTATATTTCTAGAAAATGTTCCAAAATTGATAAATGCATGGAGTTTTATTATAAATATTTTGATTCCATGAAGTTGTAGAGTGCTTAATGCTAAATTTGCTTGAGTGTACGCAAGTAATTTGAATTTCATGAAATATTGCAAATCTTTTTATTTCATAAAATTGTTAAGTGGCATGTGAATGATCGAACTGAGATTATGTTTCAATCTTTTGGAAAATACCAACCAATTTGTGACTACCATAGGCCCCTTGTGTTTAACAATAATTTACATGACGAACCCTAAGTGAACCTAGTGCGTCAAGACCTTATATTCTCGACCCTTGGGATCAAACTAAGATTACCTTAGATTTACGTTTTCCTAGGTGGATCTTTCAAGAAAGGTAGGTTACCGAGGTCCTCTGTGAGAATTTATCTTCCTATTAGTGTGCATGTGCAACATTCACGTCAAAAGTACTATTAGTTGATTCATTCTTTTTAATAGGGACCTTTCTAAGGAAATATATAGCAAAATGTCGAACACCAGCCATTCTTCTTGATAGTGGTAGATTCTAGGAATCCCTTTTCTAGACCCATTTCCATAAAAAAAAATAAACAAAGGTGGTGTGAAAATATTCTTTGGTATCTATTAGGTTCCAAAAAATCTCCTAAATCTTATATATTTTCTCCACCTTCAGGGCTAGGGGTGAGTCTTCAAGAACAAAAGAAGAAGATCATCAATAGAATCATGGTAGTTAAAGGCTAACTTTGAGAGTGGAATGTCTCTCCTACACTTTGAGCTCAACTTAGACTCAAGAGGGTATTCCTTGGGGTATAACCTAATAGGTATTTAAATTAAACAAAACTAACAACTAGAAATTACAAGAACTAAACCCAATTACTCACTTGATCTCAACTTTTATCACTAGGTCAAGTAATACTAGTTACATTCACCCATATATAGCTAATTAAAAAGTGTATACATAATGCATATGAAATTATGTTCATTCAAGGTTCTCATAAGATATTTACATGGTTGAATCAAAGTATTTTGAGTGCACAACACATTTATATATTTAAACTTCTACTAAGTGGTGTCTTATTGGGTAACACAATCAAACACAACTATTAAAATACTAGACATGAAGATGAAAAAAGGATATGATACTATGAAAAAATATAAACTTAATAATACTTAATCAAAATTATAAATATTCCCATGCAACACATCAATGACCAAAAAAAATCAGATTTGTATTAATTTAAAATGTGATGATATTTACAAATCTTTGTAACATTTACACTAGCAAGTATGGTGAAAAAAAATCTTAGAAAAAAAAGAAACATATTGCATTTTATTATTCAAGACCTTAAAAAATACTTATAATTGATCAAGGATGCATACTATTACAAATATCTACTGATATGACTATCCTTCTACAAGTTTTGAATAAAACATTAATGGTAGACTAACTAGCAACTATTAAAACCTTGTGGAGCTCTACACCTTTTTATATAAAAGAAAAAGTGACCAAAATTTTGAACTAATAAGAAACCTAACTATATAGATCTAGAATATTGGGTCATGAGCTATGAAGGGGGGAACATGCAAATCTAGAACCATTAAAGTCCCTTGTTCCATAGCCATCATTGTGATAAATATTGTATGTAGAGAATTCCATTTGAGATTCATTAAACCTTGAGAGAGGAAGGAAATAATTACACACATTAATTACCTACATGTTTAGAGTGCTAAGATGAAAATTCACCCACAAAAATTGCTAAAATAATGACCTAGAGATGGTGCAGATCAAGCTAGGGTTCTACAACTTTAACCACCATAATAAATTTTGTTGTGTACATAGAGTCATAGAATATAATGATGAAAACATAAACACTAAGGTTGATAAATATGCTATCACCATAAAAAATTGTCATTAAATATTCTACTAATCACGATCTAATATGGAATAGCAAGAATATATATGAAATTTCTAACAAAAACCACTTGAAATGACACATAAATAATCATTTTGAAAAATATGATTTGGTATATTAAATTAGCATGGCCATGGCACCACTCTACATTAAATCCATGTATTTAGGTTATTTTTGGCATTTTGGTATTTTCTATAAAATGCCATTAAAACCACTCAAATCATGTGCTAAAACTATGATCAAATCCTCTTTTGTACCGAAGAATAGAATTATATCAACTAATAGTACTCTCGAGCTATCATTTTAGGTCCCTTTTTGATGTCACGTGAATTTTAAGGCCATTTCAATGAGTTACAAAGGAAATCAACGAATAAGTGGGTGAGACTCTAGAATTTGGAGTTGGTTGTGAAGTCATGCCAAAATAAAATTTAGGAAGGGATAAGTTTGAATAGGAAACTTTGGAAATATAAATAATTTTAGGTTGTTAGGTTCAATATAGTATGACTTAAAAACAATAGATTTTTTTTTTGCCGGGGGGGGGGGGAGAATGGTGACATCAAGATAACATTAGCATTGGGGGGTAGCAATTGTACAAAAGGATATGCCAGTAGGACCAAGTCTAAACCACCAAAAACAATAGGAAAATATTTTAGACTAGCAAGGATTAGGGAAGCAGGGCATGGAAGGAGATGACAATTAGGAATCAAAAAGTTTGAATGCCTAAGACTAGAAGGATTAAAGGAAAACAAGTAGACCTTGAAGTTGTGAGGAATGGGAAAATGACATGAGGGTCAAGGTATGCCCAATACCTTTGTGTCAATATAATTTAAAAATTTAACTATAAAGGAGTTGGTTTTCAAGGTTAGAAGGGGAGTTGGATGGTGGGATGACTAAGTCCAACAAACCAACAAATTCTATATTTAGACAAAATTTCAAAGGTCCAAATCAAACTTTCAAGAAATGGAAAATGGATATGCAGTAGCGATGGAGGAAAGATGGCTAGAGTTTAGAATCCTATAATGCTTAGTATAATTGGAGGGTGATGTCATCACGACATCACCATGTTGAAAAAGACTATGGAAGTGGAGGGGTCAACTAGATGTGAAGGGGTGCAAATGGATGATAAATTCTTATGAAATCCAATTAGAAAGTGCAATTGGAATGATGATGTTTTTTATTAGAGGTAAAAAATTGGTTTTGAAGGGGCCTGAAACCCTTTACAAAAGAGAACAATTGAAACTAAAGAAAACTACATAAAGTATATATCATCCCATACGTAGCAAACCAACAACAAAACAACAACCAAAAAGGAGGAACCCAACCAACAACACTACATATTATTCAGGATATCAGCATCCTCCACATTGCTCGCCACAGCCTTCTAACCATCATCCAAGACATCGGATAGTTCTCTACCATGAGCCTTAGCCTGAGCCTTGGTCTTGTTTCTCACTCTAGCCCCAAGCCCACCCACATTCACCTCACTAATCAAAACATTATTCTTATCCCCACCTTTATCAACAGAAACCTCTTCCTCCATCAGCTTGCCACCAACACCAGTCTCTTCAGAATGAACAATCTCCTTATGTTTTTTGGAACTATCAAAAGGAGAGGTAATACTAACAGACTCAAATTTAACCACATATTTAGTCCCCTCCCCACCCTTGTCCATATTAGCACAAATCCTCTCCAGTTGATCCTCCAGGTTGAGAACTCTACCTTCCAGATTTTGCTTCATCTTAAGTGTTTCCTCCACCACAATATTCAAAGAGTTAAACAATTCATCAATTTGGTTCTAAATTGAAGACTCGTCAAATTTACTCATTGCACCCCGAACTTTAACATTGGTCATGTTAAGTTCATGGAACACCCCTTTGAACAATTTGAATAAAACAATGGAACCCTCTCTAGTAGTTCCCAAAACATCAAAAATATCCTCCTTGTCAAAGTTGAAAATCCCCTTGCCCACAACATCATCCTGCTGAGAGGAGCTTACCTTGTCCTGACTGGCAGAGACGTCCTTACCCTTCCTAGCAGCAACTAGCATTTTGATTTTTTGAATGGAGTGAGAAATCTCCTCAGCCACAACCTTTCTTTTCTTCTACCAATCTAGGTCCACAACCGAGGAATCCACAACACCCTATCCGCCCTTAGCCACAACCTTTCTTTTCTTTTGCATATCTGGGTCCACAACCAAGGAATCCACATCACCCTATCCACCTGCCATCTAGAGGGGAGAGTTCATCTCAAGCACTTGGCTCACAAACCTTATAACCATTTTCTTCTTACTTCCCACCTCCAGCTCCTTCTTATGCTTTTTCCCCAAAATAGGGGATGACGAGGACGCCTCACCAGCCAAATAATTCTTCTCCTTCAGGAATGTACTCGGCATTCCAGCAACCAACTCGTCACTGCAGGTCTCACAACCCTTATTAGGGCTTGACAACCCTTTCTTAGACTTACCCATTGTAGGGGTTTGTGGGACCACCTCCATCGAAGCAAGAGAATTCAAGACATATTCCACATCCTCCTCAAATTCTAACTCCTTTTCCAAGACAAGTTTCATCTTCTTCCCTTTCTTGCTAACTGACTCCTCTTCAAAAACTGTATCATACTCCTCCACTGGCTTCAGTTGCTTACCCTTAGGGGTAGCAATCAACTTAGACACCTCAAAGGCTTTAGCATAATTAGATATTAAAAGAATGAGCCCCACATGCAGAACCATATTTTTTGGGTTTCTTTTATGGTCCTTGAGACTAGAATCCGGCAATGCCAAGAGATAGTAAGGAAAAGAAATTCTTTTTTTGTGGTGGAAATGATTGAGCATAACAAAGTGGTAAGCATTTACCACAGAGAAGCATCCTTCTAGGGTGATATATCTCATGAGTTCCTTGGCTACATCCCCCCACAGTGCCTTGAGATAGCTCCTCTGGTAACCACCACTCTTCTCCGTCTTCAGGTCTTGAGCTTCATCCCCTTTGAAAAAAATTTGCATGGTTGTCTGCAATTCCTTCTTGTCTCTGAAAAATTTCTTACCATCTGTAGACAACCTAGTGATATTGGCTATAAAATATTCATTCACATCAAACTTCATTCTGCCCAACTTCAGAACCTTTTTGTTCCATGCTTTTGCAAACAATTTCGTCGTCTGTGGGTTGTTACCATGCAATCTTTCTAGGTACGGATTCAGCCCACCTTTCTCTAAAACTTGCCACACCTCTAGCTTCTTCTTGACAACATCACAAGAGAAAGGCTCCACACGGTTCCTATCACCTCCCATAGCTATAGAATTTGCAGAGTCAAGAAGCTTGAGAACTTTGAACGCAATGAGGAGAAACCTTGAGAAGGAGATACAAAGAATTCCCACAATTCATGTGAAAACGGAATTAAGGAAAGAGAAAATAATAATCCTAGAGTTCCATTCCATACGGATATCAACCAGGGTACAATCAGATCAATTCATATCTAGCTTACCATCCCTCCACATAATAGCCTACCACATGAAGATAGTCATGCACGCCCCGAGCCTTAATAAATCATCAATCAATTTAAATTTGGAAATCATGATTAATACTTGCAATTGCCTCCATAGGGAGGGGGTCATTCACACCCCATTCCCTAACACCTCTAACTCCAAGATTAGCAAAAACATCAGCTAATCCATTTCCTTCTCTCAAAATATGAGAAATTTAATACTCATCAAACAATTTAAGAATATCAATAGCATCCCTAATCAAAGATTCAATAGTCCATGAAGGGGAAACACAATTCTTCAGATTTTTGATGATATTAAGAGAATCCCCCTCAAGCCATACTTTCTTATAACCTTTAACTTGTGCCAACTTTAGACCATGATAGGTTGCAGCCACTTTCGCATAGTGGTTTTTCTGGGTTCCCAATTGGAATAATGATGTTAGCATTATGTAATGATTACATTAGCATGACATCATCTTAAGGATGGAGTCACTTGGAAATAATAATATCATGATCATAGAATGATGATGTTAGTAGTTCATAGTGACATTAGGATGAGGTTAGCAATGGAGTGGTTATACGAAAATCCATTTGAAGTGAAGTTTGGATGTGCAATTTAAATGGAGGGTGAAATTTTGCAACTATAGGGGTGGTGATGTCAAGGTGAGATTATTTGGAGTGATAAAATGGCTGATGTATACATGTAATCATTTCCATCCAAGTCAAAGTTGGGAACTACAATTGGAAATGGACTTGGAGGCTTGTGAGGGTTAGTTGGTGAAGTGAACATTATGTAGAATCCATATGTAAGTGAAGTGAATATAGAAGTGAATAGAAAGGTGAAGTTCATTTAGAACTATAGTTTCACAAAGGGAAATTATGCCTATAGATATTTCCATCTGAATTGGATGTGAGTGGAGAGGTGAAGTTCAAATGGGCATCATATTTCTACAAAAGGGAGAATAATCATGGTAAAGAGTAAGTGAACTAGGGTTTTGGAAGTGCACATGGAAGAGAGGTGCAGTTGGATGTTGGATCTCTATAGAATGGAAAATCCCAAAATTGACTAATTATAAAACTAAGAGGAGACTTCCATTAAGTTCCTTGTCAAATACTTCAAGTGGTAGACATTTCCTCCAAAAATTATTGCAATTCATACAGTCCTAGTCACAAAGGGTTGAATTTACCATATTTTAATTTTTCCTTTGATCTTGCAATCCACATGAGGAACAAATATCCTTCTAAAAAACTACTTTGAAGTATTTTTTTATCAAATATATATTATTTCACCTACTTATTTGATAGGATTCTCTCATGTGCAACCTTTTTATTTCCATCTAACTCAACCAACTCTAGTACTTTGTGTGAAAATGGAGCATCTTCACTATCATCAATATCTTATAGAAATTGATACACAAACTACCCTAAACTAATGGGAATTTTTGCAAGTCCCATGTACAATTTTAAATGAGCTCATTCCAATAACAACCTTATACGTTAACCTATCTACCCATAATAAAAACTCAATTTATCATCCCATTTGTTATTATTTAAGGCTAAATTCCTCTTGGTTATCTTCATGAAACACTTGTTCTTGGACTTAGCCTATATATTTCCTTGAGGATGATAAGGATATAAAAAACTAAGACTAATACCATATTTTATGTATGCTTTTAAAACTTCAAGTGATCTAAATCACATGGCATTATCTATTGTGATTCTAGCAATTACTCCAAACTTGGTTATAACATTAGTCAACAAAAAATTAATTACTACCTTTTATGATGCATTGAAAATTGGATTACCTCAAACCACTTGATAAAGTAATTAGTTACAACCAAGATCCACTTATATCCATTGTTGGATTTCTCATAGACTTCACCTATAAAATTAAACCCCTAATGCTAGAATGGGGCATCTACAATCACTAACAAAAGAGGAAGAGCACCTAATTTTTTTAGTTTACTAGAAATTTTTTGATAAGCATCACATTTACTCACCCATTGAGCTACATCCTTGAATAATATAGACCACCAAAAACTAACCCCAGGGAATTTATGTGCAATAATCTTGGCTTTGAAATGACCCCCAAAAATGCTTTTATGGCATTCATCATTCATTTTATTAAACTCCTCTCAATTTAAGAATTTGAATAACAATCCACTAAAGTCTTTCCACATCAAATAGTCATGGACTAGTACATACCTTTGATACTGTAGTTTCAAGGTCCTTTGTTGGTGTTTATTATTCTCACAAGATAATTCATATTTAATAGGTAGAAAACAATATCCTTGTACCAAGGTTCATTTTCTAGTGGAAAATAAAAAACACATGGTTATCATCATTTTCTTTGACCTCTATAGCTTCAAGGTTAGTTTTTGCTATCAATTTTGCTAGACCTTGACCTCTCACCAGCTTTATGGTTTGGATTTCAATATCATATTCTTGGATTTTACTCATCCATCTACAAAATTTCCCTAGAGCCTCATATTGAGTTAGAGTATCCTTGACAACTATATGTGGCACATAAGCAATGAGTTTTGAACCAATCAAATATGGCCTATACTTTTTAACAACTTTAACTAGATCATATGCATGCTTTTCCATCATCAAATACTTAAATTTACCCCTTGGAAGGATTTACTAAATAATGCTATGCATTATTTATAATCTTCTTAATTATTTTGGATCAAAGCAACAACCACAATTTGAAATGAAGAAAAAGAAAAAGTTGGAATGGTCTTGCATAATCTAGGCTTACTAAGATAGGAAGATCCTTGATGGTCACTTTTATTTGCAAAAACACTTTAGTAGGTTCTTTACTCTCTATAACTATTTGTCCTTTCTTCAACATGTTGGAGATATCCTTGGTATTTTCAGCAAAGTTGGGCATGAATCCCCTCAAGAAATTGATCTACCTAAAAAAGGAATACACACCTTTAACATTTTTGGGCCTAGGGATAAGGTAAATTGCTTTTATTATTTTTGGATTGATCCTTACACCATCATTGGATATTATATGCCCAAGTAGCTTACCTTTGGTATTCAAAGTGATCTTGTACTCTAAGCACCTGTTAAAAATATACTCTAATTGTTTATAATGGTCCTATCCTTGGAAAAGATAGTTAGGTCATCTTGAAAAACAACCATGATCTCATCTATCAAACCTAATTACACTGCATCCACAACCCATCTATCTTGTGTTACTTAGACTCCTTGATCACAAATTAGTTATATGTAGAGAATTCATCCATCATTGACATTAATTTTGATTTGGTCACATTTTTTATTAGATGATCCATGATTGAGAGAGGGTAGTTGTCTTTAAGGGATTTGATATTTTAGTTTCTAAAATCAACACATGTAACCTAATTTCCCCATTCTTCTTCCTAACTAAAATCAAATTTTTTATTCATTATGAATGGAAAATTGATTTGATAATACCCCCTTATTTCAATTTTTTAACTCCTTTTGCATCTTGGTGGCAAGGGGAGTATTAATAGTCCTTTGTTTCTTGGAAAAAAGGCTTGGCATATAGCTAAATTGGAATGGTGTGTTAGAAGAGATCTTCCTTGTATGTATTTAATTCATCATATGACTAAGAAAAATAACATACTATCAACATACTTTTCTCCACTACCTTTAACCTTTTATTTATGTAAACCAGATTAGGATCAACATCCATCCCTAGGTTTACATATTATGCATTATTTTTTTTTCAATACGCAAGTTTGATTTATATATTAGATAATAAGAGTACAACCGTTTGCAAACGCAGGAAAAGCTTCCACCATTAATTACCAGCAAACCCAACCCAACCACCTATACCAGAAAACCACCTTGAAGACGGCCAAAACAAGACCTAACCAACCAAAGACAGGAAACCCCTCCTTCCAGAATCCACCACCCCGCCACCAAAGCCATCTACCAACCCAAAAGGCCAGAAAGGTTCAGCCCCGACCATGAACAGACAAGTCCCAAGCACCCAAAATTCACAAAATGGCCATTAAGAGACCGAAATTACAAACCCCGAGACTGGAAAATGCCATTGGACCATAGAGATAAACTCTAAAAACTACTAGAGCCAACATCTACATAAAGGAATTCACATAAAGTTGTTTAAAACAGCAAAATCTTCAAATACTTTTACCCACTCGACACCACCCGCGGCCATCAGGCCGAAGAATTTCTTCAGGAATTCAATGGCCATCACCGCCACCATCCTATATCTACTCAATGTCGGACTGCTCAAGTCAAGAAGGAACGGGAATAGCTTTACAGCCTCATCCAAACCTCGAACAACTGCAAAGTCACTCGGCCTTGGAACACCTCTGCCCTCCACAACAAAACTCAACACCTCATTTACCCCACCCACCAGATCCTTGTGAAACATCTTAACTAGCAGCAGTTTGGCCTCGGCCTAAGACTCACCATTGTCCAGAAGAGATGCCAAAAACCAAGAAGAGATGTGAATATTGTCCCTGCTGAACTCCTTGTTAGCCAAATGACCAGCTCCCAAGATCATTTTTATCGCCACCAAGACTAGCAGGTCCTTGTTTGTGAGAATCTGCTTCAGCTGTTGGTCTTTTACTTCTCTGAAGGAGGCTTGTCTAGCCGAATATTTTAGAGAGATCGGCGTGTTCGCCCCAAACTTCACCACTCCATCCATGGAGACTTCGATGACAAAGCGAGAACACTTCACCATGAACGCCACCGCCAAAACAAATAGAGTCTTCCACTAAAATCGCCACTAACCGGTATAAACAACACAGATGAATGAGATTAAGGAGATAAATTGCCCACTTGAACTTTACATTTCAATTACTGCCATGTACTAGCCCGTCGCCATCCTTGCTAATGACTTCCCTCCACACGTGCCGCATTTAATCCACATTAATCGGCCTACAGGAAATGATGCCTACGACATCCTCGAGCTTTGGGAAGAGAATTGTCACCTCCATCACGTGACCATCCTCCTAATCACACTCTTCTTTGTCCCCCTTGGCCCTTTCCTTTCCGCCACCTCAACTCCCAGCTGGCCCTCCTATACATATTATGCATTATTGTCATCAATTTTCTAACCTATATTCTTGTAACAATCTACACTATAAATATTTTCTCTAGCTCAACGAGTCCTCTAGTATTTTTATTGGTCTTCAACTAAACTATTTCACTTCTCAATAACATTTTATTTATCATCTTCAATTTGTACCATAGAGTTCCAATCAATTTCCTGACTATTGAATTCCTTTGTTTAGTTTAGAAACTTACAAATTTGGTGGTTTTCATTGAATATTTTCCAACTATAAATATTTCTAAGTATGTTGGGTCTTGTTAATACCTTAATGGTGAGTTAATACTAAGAAGAAACCAAATTCAAATCAACTTTGGACACCTCAACAATATATTTATTTAGTTTTTCATTCTTTAACCTATCAACCCATTCAATGTTGAAATCATCAAATAATTCAATTGTGTCCCAAAATGCATTCCTATACCTTTTCAAGATATCATCCTTTGCTACATATACCCTTCTTATTTTTGAATTATTATTATCTTTGGATATCCTAGGAATTTGATGTATTTTACACCATGTTTATATGAAATGTTCAAGCTGAGTGTTAACGCCTCATACTCTACAATTTATTTTTTCATTCAAATGTCAACTTGAAATCATACTTGAATGTTTCACCATTGGGTAAAACAAGGAAAAATCCATCTCCAAATTCTTCCTTAGAATATGCACAATCAAATTACATGGTCCAAAAATCATTGGTATCTTCACTAGGGATAGAAACACAAGGGGGTGTGAAATATCATTATTGTCTTCATCACAGTACCCAATGAATTATTTTGGTCATGTGTTTATGTATTGCACATTATCAAATTATTTGAGTCTATCCTCAATAATATTTTTCATCTTCTTTTCTCTATGGAATTTAATAGCCTCATAATGTAGTGGGATAATGGCATAGGATAGGTCCATTTGTATACTTCCACCTATAGAAGCAACCCATTTTTTAGACAACATACCCCACTTGGCTAGACAATCTACCATAATTATATCTATGAAGAATATTTTTTTAGGGTATGCAACTAGCTAGACCTCTACATTATTGACCATGCCTACAACATTGGCCTCCCTTGAATCCATGTTAAAAAACTTTCCATATGATTTGGATACCTTCATACCTAAGTAATTTATCACTATAAAAATGTTACTTTTATTGAAGCAAAAAAATACAACATACAAGTATGCACCAAGTAATTATTAATTATAGAGTGGTATAAAAAGGATCAACACTAGAACGATTTTTGGATAGAGAATTCCCTAAGTAGAGATTAATAGTTTCTTCATTTTTTTAGGGACATTAGTTGAACTAGGGTTTATAATATATTGATCATTTTTATTAATAATAGAAAAGTAAGACAAAACTACAAATTTATTGATTGGCACTAAAATTCTACTTAGGTCACTTATTGACACTGAAATTATAATTTTACTTAGCACTTGTGTGATATTAATAGAGCTATAAATAGGCATAGGTGTGTCTTATGGGACTATCACATCATTTTCCTTAAGAATCAAATTCATTGATAAACTACAAGGCACAAGATCATTACCCTTTTCATTTGTCTTCTTTCTTTTGTCCACAACAACATCCACCAGTTGAGAAGGAATGTGTTGCTACTTCACAACAAGATTCTTTCCTTTTGAAGTATCCTTCACAACTATAGGTATCTCATTTTTTCTAGTTTTAGGGACAAACCCCCTCTTGTTCAATAACTTTTGTGTTGAATATTCACCCTATTTCCTTGTCTCCTTGGAGCTGTATTTTTTTATAGTGTTCTTCATAGAAGGCTCTTCCTTCTCTAAATTGAGTTCTTCTATTCTTGGGGCTACAATATTATTTCTCTCTTTGACCTAGAAAATCCTATTCCTTAGTTGGTACCCATTATGTGCATGTATAAATTCAGCCTCAACAAGGATTTTCTTATCATCATCTAAGGGTGCCCTTCCTTGATACTTGTGCCTCATCATCTCCCTCAAATATTCAAAATCATTAAGTGACAGCTCATATTTCCCTAGGACTATATCATGATCATTTTGGAATAGATAATAAGTACCTTCATGGTCAAAACAATCTCTCTCCATCACTAAACTAGTATTAAAAATTATCAAAATATTCATCATGACATCGTGCATTATCATCTTTATAAATTTACCTTTATATGTGTTATCAACTAAAGTAGCTATATAGCTTGCAAGGTTATGGGGAAGATAGAATATTTCACACCACAAAGAGGCATCTTACAAGTGCACGTTGTATTTGGTAGGAGGGTAGGTAGGAATTGTACCTTGTTTGGAATCCCTGTGACTTGTATTTTTCCTATCTTACTATTGTGGTCTTGTATACCATTCATAATTGTATGGCCTATTGTGAAAAAACTAGCCCTCATTGAAATGAGTTGGGACATTAGGAGGAAAAAACCCATGTTTTATTTCTTATACAACCTTGTTGGATAAATCCTTCACAACCCACATTAGTTTTTCTAATTTTTCATCGATAGTTAAAGATTTAGGCAATGTTTTTCTCTCAAGTTGAGCTAACTTGATATATACCCTTTTGAGGGTGTTTGCTTGAATCCCTCATTAATTTCAATACTAATTTCAATTCCATAAGCCTCTCTAGGGTCTATGGATGCTTGTCCTTAAGACAATATCCAATATTGGCATTAAAAGCTCCATAATAAAGCACAATGCACATGAAGTCATTTGGTCTCAAATTTGGTGGAACTTTCATCATTTACATATAAATCTACTATTGAAATCAACCACTATCTCATTCACTCCATTTTTTATGATTGTAGTTCATGAATTACAAATTTAGGGTCCACCATACCACCATATTATGACCTAAAAACTTTCATAAATTCTTCCCGTGTGTTAATACTATTTTTTAATTATAAAGGGTAAGATATGTTTTAAAGGGGCCCTAAAACCCTAGTACATCAAGAAAAGTTATAGCCAAAGTCCAACTAAAACATAGAATACCATATAAAACTACCCACCCTTATAAAGCGTAGGACAAGAGAAAATAAGCCTCACAAAACCAAAAAGGGTTGAACAACCCATACAACCAATTACATATTCTTAAGGATTTTTGCTACCTCCATTTCTTGTTGATAATTTTTTTCATGCAACTTGGAAAATCCAATGACTTCTCCTCTTCAAATTTATTCTTCTTAATTTTGTTAGCCTTTTCACCCTTTTCATTGTGACTATTATTACCTCTAGTCACATGAGTTACCTAGCTCTATTCAAGCTCCTTCAATTTATCAATAATAATTTTAATGCCAATTGCACTATTTTGAATGGAACAATGGCTAACATTTACAACTCTGTTGAGATTCTCCTTTTGGACCCAAGAATAGGAAAAGCACTTGTTGGACCCATCAAATGTAGGAATTGTGAGCTTTACCAACCATTATTGGAGATCCTTATGAGTACATTTCTACTTTGACCTATTCTCATCCTTAGGCCTATTATTAGTCTTCAGATTGCATAAATTCAAAAAAGAAATTTCAAAATGAAACTTTTCACTCTATGCTTGATACTCGGTCATGTGGAGGGATATGAATCATCCTCCCATTGATCTACATACTCTTCTACTAGCTACGCCATCTCCTTCTACAAAAATGTGACCTTAGGTATCCCAAAATCATTGATTAGTATAAGTGTTTTAATTTCACTTTGGGGGTAGAATATTCCCTTTAGTTTTATTATTCAGGGAGGTTATCATCTAATTCACAAAGGGTTTTGAAAATATTAGTTTAAAAAACTAATGGGATGTTACTACCCATTATTAATAGATCTCATAGTTCCCATTAATTATATTTTATCCTAATATTTTCCAATCATTTCTTCTTATATAATTGTACCTTATGCTTGATCAAGGGTTTAATTCAATTTTCTTTGTGCTCTCCTTTGTTACCTAATTTCTCTTTCATCAAAGGAACATCAACACTCTTGATTCTTTGCAATTTGGAAAGATCAAAGTCTTGATACCACTATGATGACCTTACCTATAAATTTGTGAAATTTATTTTTCAAATTTAATATGAGGTTTCATAATAAAAAATACACATATGTAGAAATTAAATATTCTTATTTATATTTCAAATTATTTATTACAACTTTCAAAATAGATTGCAACCTTTGTGTGATATATCCCTTTGGAACTAAAATGATTTTCATTCTCCAATCTTTGGAATCCAAAAAAATATCCTTTGATCAAATGGATGTACATGTGTGCTCAAACTATGATAGAAAAGGTTTATTTGTTTGATAAAATGAGAAAAATTATAAACTAAAGAATCTGCTAGAAATTTATATAAATTGAAGGCCTAGATTAGGGCCTAAACTCCCATACCCAAGTCTACCTCAAGAGGCCTTAGAGAGAGAAGGGTCCATTAACCATTGTACAAGTCATCCATGCCTACTAATATCACCTTCACATATTAGCATATTATTGGGACTCAATCCTATAGCATAAAAAAAAAATTGAGCCCCTTTATTTTCATGTACCATAACCTTATTTGGCATGTTATTGATAACCAATATGAAACATCCTAAGTGTGTCCCCTAAGTGCTAAAAGATGCAAAAGTCCATAATAATATTAAGTATAGGTTGTTTTATATTTTTGAAAGTCACAAACTTTGGGGTTGTTCCTCCTAGCATATATTTCCTATCAATGACAACAAACCACATAGGACCTTGTTAAAATTCATCTAAGTGTCTTTTTACTGGCCTTTTAGGTTATCGGGGATGTCGTTCTTTCCATCCCATCGTTGAATCCCCAAAAATATTGCTCTATAGGTTTTTTCATGTACACATACTTTCCCATCCCTGAGTACACCATTTCCCTCCAAATCATATCATCTCAATCCTCTGCTAGTTAAGGAAATGCCTATGTTTGAGAGTTTTAGACTTGGTATACCATGAATACCCTTCCATCCAACTTTAATTCCTTGATACTGACATAATTTTGATGTCACCCTTCTACTAGAGTTTTGAGTTTATTCATACTTTTTGACATCATATTAACCTCTTTTCACACACCAAAAATTTCTAGCTTTTTTGAAGTCGGAGTTTTAACAAACCCTTAATCATGTATCATTTTCCATGCTCCCCAAAACCCTAAATCCTACATAAATATTCTTCAAAAATTCTTTCAAAGTTAGGATTTTAAGTGACTCTTAACCCAACACATATTTCCCCAACACATATTTCCTACTTCCCTAAAACCATAAAAATTTGCCAACTTCTTTGTATATCCCATCGTAGTCATACTTTCAACCATTCCCTATTTTGGTACCAATCTTAAGGCTTGCTTGACCCATCAATCCTAACATCCTAGAAGTATTAATTTTTGTTAAGGTTCCCTTTAAAACTTCCTCCATTTCACATCCCTTCTTGGAATGACTTCCTAGTCAACCCTAATCTTGGACACATCAATCACAAGTGTATGACATGAGTTCCTCCCAACCTTCGATAGTCTAATACTCTTGCCATTTTTATAGTAAACTCTACTACCCTCGTAGAAAGATAAGAACACCATTAATTCATTTGCAGTGTCCTAAAAACACTAAATTTGATATGTCCACACCCAAAAAACATATTTTGATCAAAAGGCCATAAAACTATAGGAAGAAATGAATGAAAACAATATGTTGTAATTAATATGGTGGCTAGGATTTCACGACCTAATATTTACACACCATATCCAAGCTACATTTGTAGTGGATTTCATGGGCTTCTCCATGCCTTTCGTGGTAGATCTAAGGGATCCATAAATGAAGAAAGGAATTGTAGATCTAGGCGATATTATTCCATACATATTATAATAAGTTCATAATGCATTCTCCAATTATTTTTTATGCATTTTAGGATGTGAATGTTAGAAGAATGATGAATATGACTAGAGAGTGATGTGTTTCTTCACACCATCACATTTTTACAATATCGAGGCTCTTTAATTGTAGTTAGGGCATCACACCAAAGATCTATATATATCAATTGGCTAATCATACAAATTGTTGGTCACAAAACCAATTTTCTAGGCGGGAATATTTTGCAAGTTATTCTAGGGTATCAAAATTCTCTAGTCTAACTATAAATGATTGAATGTATCTTGTAAAGAATAGGAAGGGTCTATAACTACATATATTCATATTTTAGTATGTATATATGGTAGTTTGTAACAATTCAATCAAATTTATGGTCACAATTATGCATTTTCCCTCATCTTATTTGTTGGTGTGCTTGTAATAAGGGTTAGATGTAAGTGTGATAGCTTCTAATACTTTAAAAATAATTTTTTATGGTATTCCCTTTGTTTCACATGGGTTTTTATAGTTCTATGATAGATTTTTAAGTATGTGCATCATATTAAATATAATATTTGATTATCATATTAATAAAAATCTAGTTCTACTAATCCTTTACTTGATGAAATATCATTCCTCTTTGGTATTCATGACTCTATTTCCCAATGGATTAGGCACTAGTCCAAATTAGTGAGCGATCAACCAATCTATCATTAATACAAACTAGGGAATAGTCTTAAGTAATCTCAAATGGATAAACATTCATAGGATCATGTATATTGTTTCTACACCTTTCCATTATGTATGTAATAACTAAAAACATCTTAAGCGATTACAGTGAAGCTAATATTTGTAGGAGAATGATCAAGGTATTATCAACTATATAGAGTTCATAATGCAACTATTTATGGTTGATATAGTGACAACATTTGGGGTTGAAAGTAATGGCATATGTTATTTGATTTACAAATATATATTTAGGAGACATCTAGATATAACATCTAAGGTTTAAATTGAGACCAAAGTGTAGGAGGGACTACCCACTCTTATAATTGGTCTTTAACCATCCATAATTTGTTGATGAATCCCCCTTTTTCCTTCTTTATGACATACCCCTAGTCTTGAATGTAAGAAATGTTTTAGGATTGTATAGAGTGGTTTTAGGATCTAACACATACCTAAAATCATGCCCTCAACATCAACAACCATTTTTCCTTATACATGAACCATGTCCCTAAAGGGCACACACTTACAAAGAGGCATTTAAAGGTCTTTCCCTATCTTATCAAGTCCATTTTTTTCCATGAATGATATCCTTGGTTGGCTATATTTATACATAGGTGAAGTCATTTTTTCAAATAATGGGGGTCCATTAAAGAACATTCCTAACAACAAAGTGTCCAATGAAATACATACTTGAAGCAAAAATAGAGAATACTCCCAGGGCCCGATGCTAGAAGATTCAAAATTTGTGTGCTTTAAGATTGAAATAATAAATGGGTTTAGGGATTCACATGCCCAAGAGTGAATTTTCAAGAGGGTCTTAGGAAAATGAGATTCAATATGTCATTAGATTGTTTCTCACTTGGTACATAGGAATTAAGTTTTCTAAGGGTCCATAATTGAGGATTTAGGGAATGAGATGCAAGGATGACAAGATGTAAGGGGATAAAAATTTCCATGTGCTTAAGAAGGTATAGTTGTGGGACACTAGGGGTTGGTCTTTAGAGATACCAAATGCTAGAAGGAGAAGGTATAGAACTTTGGAGATACCTAATATAGGAAAAAGTTAGGATTAGGCTTTTAGGGAAACCCAATTGCAAAGAGAGTAGAGATTAGGATTACAAGATATCTAATGTTATAGATTTAGTGTTAAAAATTAAATATCCTTGCAATTTTGCATTGCATCATTCCCTCACTTTAACCTTACGATATTGAACACTTCAATTACAAAGCATGCTAACATTTGAATCTCGTATTTTTATAATTTTATGATAATCTTGACCTTCTAAATCTGAATTTTCTAGGATGAGATCATGAAACACAGACATCCACATGACACACTAGCATCCCACAAAATTCATGATTCCATTGGCCATTGGAGTGTTACCTTCCCATTGATAATTTGAAAGTTATAGTCTTGCATGCAGTTAGGTCAAACAAAAGTAGATTGACTTTCTTTTTTTGCAAGAAGAAAGTTGATTTTTTATATTGGGATATTGAAACTCTACAACTCTTGAAGAAAATATAGATCATGTTTGCAACCAACAAGCTATACCAACACTTTGCATGTCATTTTCTTGAGGATTTTTTATCAACACCTTTACATGAGATTGTGAAGAACAATAAGGTTAAGGAAACAACATTCTTCTTAGGTATTTGAAGGAACTTCCAACCGACTTTTTTCCAATATTATTGTTCCCTTTCTTTTCATTTCATCATTTATTTCTTTTATTTGAATATTTAAATTGTTAGCATACTATATTTGGTGTTTTCTTTATCGTATTCAACTATATTTTCATTTTGAAGTATTTACATTTTTATCCTTTCAAATATTATTAAAATCTTGGCTATCATAGAGGATAGTAGACCAAAATGAGGGTTTGATTAAGGCAAGCCCCTCAAACAATCACACAAAAAAAAATCATTTCCTTTCCTCATGTGTAGGTATATTTTAGAAGATGAAGCATTATTTGGTGATATATTTCTAAATTTTTCCCTTTATCATTTTAGTTCTTCATTTTGAATATTCAAATAAGTAATCTTATCATTATTTTCATCATTTAAAAGATTTTTTGTACACTATGTAAGCTCTTTATTTTCATTTTGTTCTTACAAGGATTTATTCAAGAAATGATCATACTTTTTGTCACATGTCTAATCCAAACGACAATGCAACACAAGGATGTTTGTGTGATGTACTAGTGTCTAAGGTAGAGCCTTCCAAAAAGCTACCATAGGTTCCTTGGGATTACTATTCATTTCTATTGAAATAATTTTATAGATTATTTCTTGCATATAGATACTTTCACCAGTCTACTATAGCTAAACATTTGATATTATAGTTCATAATCTTTAGTTCAAATTTATAATTTGTAAAAAGAATAATCAAAATCATTTTAAGTTTTTTGATTCATCCTAATTTAATAAGTGGATTTATTCTCAAAAAAGTTATTCATTCTTTGTAAGAATAATATTTTCATTTATTACAATAGGGAGTGAGGATCGTAGTTTCAATATATCCAAACTTGCATGCATCAAGGATTGAGGATTGAGGATGCAACATACTTAATATCAATGTGATGTAGGAGAAGGAAACCTAGAAATCCACACATTCGAGAGTAATGGAGTGGGGATCATAGTTCAATGTTCTAAGATGGCTAATACCTTTAAGGTATGTCAAAACCACAAAGTTTGAGAGCTTGTGATATATTAGAGATCAATATTCAATGTTATAAAATCATTTTAGACCAAGCCAAAGGGGGAAGGGAACTCTAAAATTTAGCAAGTAATCTTAGAAGAGAAGTGGGGAGCTAGATTCAATGTTCCAAGATACTAGATACATTTTAGGCATGTTGGTAAGGAAAAATTTGAGAGTCTGTGATCTAGCAAAGTTTGGGACTCAAGGATATCTATTACCTCAAGGATCATTGGTCAAGGTGACTAGTTCCTTTGAAAAAAGTGAAGAGAGGGAAATAAAAATCTAAAAATCTATGGGATATGAGGGAATGAGGTTGCAAGTGATAAAGGCATGGTATTCTAGTAGAGAAAAGTCAAAATGTCCAAGATGTGAGAATTAGGGACTTAAGGGAAATGAAAGAAAATGGATGCTTCCATGGGAAAGTCTAAAATCTCAATTGTTAAGATAAAGTAGGGGTTTGGGGAATGGGAAATAGATGGACATGGTACCAAGGTAAAATAAATTCCAAAAATTTGCACAAGGAATGGGATTGAAAAATTGGGGAAGCGAGGAATGAAGAAAAGGCCTAACAAAATGAGAAATCTCAAAATCCCACCAAAGTCTAGATAGCTTTCTAGGCACCCTCATACATAGAGTTTAGGATGCCATAGACTAGTTTTCTCCATCTTTTGCATAAACTTGTTTACACATCATTTGTTTGTTTCATATATCTATCTCTATAGAGACATTAATCCTATGTTTATGTTTTTTATGTTTATGTTTTTTATGTTTACATTAACAACATTTATTTTCACATCTTGCTTCATTAGCATGCACTTTCCAATTGATTTGGCAAATATCAATTAGCTAGAGCACAATCAACTATTTAAAGTTATTAATTTTTATATAAATAATTTTTCTTGGGTATAATATATCAAACTAACTCTCAAATTTAGTCTTTACATTTCTTTATGATGTAACATAAAAACAACTTGAATTACAATAGCTCTTTTTGGTTTTAGTTTTGTTTAAATGTCTTTTGTTAATAAAATAATTTTAAATTTTAAAACAATTTTATTTTATTTTAAAAATGTTTTTAATTTTAAAAAAGTAGAACGTTTTATTTATTCATATAAGGCAACCTTTTGAAGCAAGGGAAAATAATAAGCAAATCATAAATAATAATTCTTACATATAAATTATTTAAAAAAAGATTCGCAATAAACCCTCTCAATTAAGATTTAAATTTGATGGATATGTGATTATAATTATACATTTTTCTTGTTTGCATCGCATGAAGGGGAGATCAAACATTCTTACAAATTATATTAGATATATTGAACTCAATATTTTTAGTTTCAAATAAAATATGCCATAACATTTGAATGAAAAACTATCATAAAAAATTGTTTAATTGTCCCAATAATAAACATGACATATACAATCTACAACAAAAACATAACCATAAATTATAAAATATTAATAAAATTTATTATATATTTTAGTATTCATTTATATAATTGAGTAGCTCATAGCCCTATATATTATTCATGTGAGTTAGTTATTTTTAGCACTAATAAAGTAGATTTTTTCTAGATTGCAAGAATTTGGTAGCCCCCCTATAAACTATAAACTATAGTGTGTTTGGTAAACCTTTTTCACGTCACTGGTGATACTGGCACGACACGCCTTTCAGTACCATGAGAATGATGGAGAGACTAGACCTCATAACTTCTTACATTCTTTCTTGCATTCTTTAACCTATCAAGACCCACGGCCACCACTAATAAACTAGATTAAAAAACTTAAAATTAACAATTAAATTGAGTTGTTTGCCAATAAGTTAATGTGCATAAACTCAATAACTATAGGTCGTTGAGTCTAGATAAAAATATCTAGAGGAGTTTGTCGGGCTCTTGCATTTCTGTAGTCTTTGAAAAGAAAAGGTTTGTAACGGCGTGGATGGTGATCATCAATGAGCTCCTCTGGCACACATACCTCCTTTTCCTGTGCAAAATTCCAAAACTGAACAACAGAAAGCCGAGGCTTCCTCCTGTCATACACTACACGATGCTCTACACTCCAACATCTGTCATTGCTCCATATCTGCAACCAAAACAATATCACACTGAATGATGCAGCCATGATCACAGTCAATGATGCCCTAACCTAGGTTTAGAAAAACTCTGGAAGTAGTCTACCTTTAGGGCGTCACCGATGATCACAGTGAATGATGTAGGCAGAGGTTTTACAGTGAACCATTCGCCTTGTTTGGAGCGCATTTCAAGACCGCCGACTTGGTCATTGTACAGAATTGTCATCACGCCCAAATCCTTGTGCTCCTTGAAATGAATGGCATTTCCATCACTTGCTTTCTCACACTCTGAGTAATAATTGAGACGAAGAACAGCCTCACAATCTACAAAATCTGTCTGGAAATGTTTGGTGAGGCCTAGACCCTGAAGAATCAGTTTTATTAAGGAATTTGCCAGATCGGCTAACTTGGAACTGTATGTTCTTAGGCTCTCGCTGCAAAACATGCCCAGAAAGTAAAATTATCTATTTTTCATACATGGTATAGTATTTTATATCCTTATAGTCAAGGCAAGAGGTCACAATTTCATTTTCTACAATTAACTTCTTTTAGATTACTACTTTAATTGAATTTAGGTTAATAAAGTAAAATTACAAAATTAGATGCTTAAATAAATGAGGAATTGAAATACATTAAATGTATTTGTATTTGTATTTTTTTAATATTTCTTGCTTCAAAATTCTCTATGAAAGGTATCTTTAAACGAAGATACTTTTGGTTTCATTGTATAGTTGCTTATAGAGTTCTAAAAAAAATTATGTTTTGAAGAAAGGGTTGGACCAAAAAATGGAGACACTTTGACATGATTTTTATTAGATGATAGGCCTCATGGTAAGCTTTTTGAAAATTATAGTTTGTAATATACTTTATTTAATTTTTTTTTTTAATTTTTAGTGAATGGAGGTTTTTTATCAAACATAAAGATCCATTTTTTATGCATATGGAAAAAAAATTGTGTTTTATATCAATGTCCTTGTTTAAATAAAAAATTATAGTTTGGATAAAGACAAAAAAAATTGTTATTGAATAAAATCACATAAAATATGCAAAAAAAATGAAAAATTTATATGTTATGAAATAAAATCACATAAAATATACAAAAAAATAGGATCTACATATACATGCATACATATAGGATCTACACACAAAATGTAAAAAATCATTAGTTCATGTCATCTCAATTTTTTAATAGTTTGCTTGCTATAATTGATATAAAGTAAACGTTTGATTAAAAATGTTGACTTTAATGTCCTATTTAGGCTAAATGGTGGAAACACTATTATAGGGTCACCCATGTTGTCATGCATAAGCTTCATGGGGCCATACTAGTTCCAAGTCCACATCAACTTATACACTATGATCTTATCTACACTAGATTTTTTTTTTTATGTGCATATTTTGTGCGGGCACAATTGTTCCAACTTTAAATTGTCTTATGTGTTAGGGTCTCTTTGACATTAGTTTTATCTCTTTCCATACATATAATTTTTGGAGGCCACATTAGTTCCAACTTTAAATTGTCTTATGTGTTGAGGTCCCTTTAACATTAGTTTTATCTCTTGCCATGCATACACTTTTTGGATGCCATGCTAGTTTCAACTTCGCATTGTCTTGTGTGTCATGACACGTTGCTCTAGCTTTTACATCTCATTATAGTTGCACTTCACACTTGTTGCATGTTTTGATTATGAACTTTTAGCACTAACTCTTGATACATGTCAACTTATGTCTTCTGTACAATTATGCGAAATTATGTGTTTTTGGACAAAGATATTAAAGCATCATGTGAAGATCCAATACCTTATCCTTTCAAGCTTATTTATTTTTTACCACATTTACTTTGGCATGTATGATTTATATAGATTTATACACTCCAAAAGGGGGAATGGGGGGGAAGGGGGCAGAGGGTATGTAAGGGATAAAAGTGTATATGTCACACTTTACACCTTTGTTTTACACCACTTTGTACAAACATCATAAATACACAATTATAATGCTCAATTCAATGTATTTGACACACAAATTGATCCCTACTAATATGGATTAATCCACATCTATAGATTATTTGACACCATAGCTAGGTCATGTAGCTTAGCCTTGTCCACCATGTTCAACTTTTAAATCCTCCACCCCAAATCCAACCTACTTTGAAACCATCTATTGTGATGTTGACTTATGCACCACAAATTTCTAATTGAACAATTATAGACATGTATTTATAGATATCCTCTAGACCATTAGCATCCATCAAATAGCAATAAGATCCACTTTAAGACATTTGATTCTAGAACATCAAAAGTTGAATTCTAGATTTAAACATTGGATCTCTTTATTAGTCTACTAGATTTGTATCCACATTGATGCATGACATGTCTACAATAACTTGTTCATATGTAGGAGCTTGACTTCTACCAAGACAAGCTTAGGATTCTTGTTTTGCACAATCCCCCAAAAACAAATCATGGAATGAAGATGAAAAGATTCAAAAGGTCTATATCAACATAAAATTACGTCGCATCACATGAACCACACACCCAAATAAATAAATAAATAAAATTTTAAAATAAGAAATATCTAAGAATGAGAGGTAAATAAAATTTCAAAATAACGAATATCTAAGAATGAGAGGCGAGGCATTGAAAGAATGAATACAAGATTAAGCACCCCATGATTTTCCAAAAAATTATATCCAATCACTAACAGTTAAAAGGAGAAAAAATAAAATTTAAATTCCATTAAAAAATCAATAAAAACAAATCACAGACATACCAAAACTCAGGATTTCCTTGCGGCCATAGCTTTTGTGCATATTGCTCAAGTGAACCAGAAGTTACTACTGCTGGGAAACTCATGGCCTCGCCAGCTGAAAGAGCAACCGTCTGGGAATACCCATCAAAGGGAAGATAAACTGCTCTTCCTTTTACTTGGGGTGGAAGATTGAAGAGATCTCGAGAAGCTGAATCCACAGTGTGCACAAGCTCCTCTTCGACTCCATGATTGACCACACGGAAAGCCCCCCATTGTTGGCACGCTTCTTTTACTTGATTGCACAGCCTTTGAAGATCTGGATCGCCTTCTTCCAACTCGGATCGAAGAGCAGAAACATCAATTATTGGGAGCTCAGCCTCTGAACAAACCATACTAGCTGGGAAAGATGAAAACTTTAACACAATTGGGTTAGGACTTATGATGATGAAAATTTTAACACAGTTGGGTTAAGTATAACCGACAGTCACGTGTACCTGCTGGTATAAGCTCCTCCATTAAAGGGAAGAGAATAACATATTAGCTGGTCAAATGCACGTGGATTACCTAATCATACAATTTCTCTTATTGAAAATGAGCTGTATGCACAGTGGTACGACTCTGTCTTTTGAGTTTTTCCATTGTTTAATTTGTTATTGATACCTTTCTCTATTCATATCGTGTGATACATGCGCTTTCTCATAATCATTACATATTAACTGGCCTCTGTGTATATGGCAACATATGTTTTAGGCATCCTTAGATTTGTATGGGAAATGATTGTATCATGTTTTCCAATAATTTGTTTTGAATACAAAGACTATAACCTCAAGAAGTATATTGATATTTTTTCCACAGCCAAATGAAAATGCCTAAAGAAAAATCCTCCTCTTTGTTCAAATTTTAATAGGCAATGGTCTAGTTTCAGCGTATGCTTACATGTGATGAGAAGAATATAAATAATGAAATGTTAGGTTGAAATAGCAATAATCGTGAGTCAAAATCTTTATATTTACTAGCATAATAATTCTTTCAAGAAAGAAATGGACTATTTCCAGTGTTCCATGGAGTTTCTTGAAGGGGACGCGTCACCCTGTCAGGGACGCATCTCGGGGACGGGGGAACAAGGGGTCGGTTTGGGGACGACGGGGGATGGTGGGGGGATGGCGGCTGCTGGGGGGCGGGGGGGTGGGGGAGCCGACGTTGATATACATATGGTACTTGAATAACTAGTTATAAAAAGATGCTTCAGAATAACATTTCAAATTAAACTTTGGAAAATTAGTAAAATTGCAAATACTAGCATTTTGAATACTTGAATACTATTAGTAATCAAATAAAATATTAAAATTTGACAAATGAAATTGTCGAATTTGAGATTTCTATTATATGAATATCGAAAATATGACGTGTCACATCATAATATCATATCATAATCATAATCATAAAATTGATTACAATGAGTAGCATGAGTACATTGATATCATAATCAAAAGAAGTACAAAATGCAAAAATGTAGTGAAGGGAGGCCTCTAATCATCCCCAAACTCCTCATCACTCTAACTGTTGGAGTCCTTGTAATCAAGCGTTGCCAAACTAACACCAACCAGCCCTACATCTGAAGCCGAAACTGGAGCATTCTCATCCATCTGTTTTGGCTCCTCTGGGTCTACATCCCACCATGTTGTTGGACTCTCTTTGTACAAAAGAGATTTGCGTCAATGAGACGCAAAGCACTATGTACAGCCACAAGCTTCTCTACTCTCCTAGAGGTAAGTTTGTTCCTCTTAAGAGAGTGGACGAAGTTATATGTAGACCAGTTCCTCTCAGTAGCTGAAGAACTAGAAACCTGAGATAACAATTGGATGGCTAGAGTGGTAGTCAAAGATCCTGATCCATAGCAAGTCCACCACAAAATTGGGTCCTCCTGCACCATAGTTCGCATATCCATCTTGGCTGCATTTGAATAACCTCTAAGACTAGAAAATTTGGTCCACTTAATGTGAATCACACTGGCATCTACATCATCATACATCCTCTCAATGCACTTGAAGAACCCTGCCTTCACCTTTGCATCCTCTATCAGTGTTACTCTACCAAGCCTAGTCAAGTGCCACTTAGGATTAAGTGCATAGGCTGCCATGTGCAAGGGAGTGTTGAGCTTCTCCCATCTCCTGTGAATGATTGGCTGAATGTGCTCATGGTAGAATGCTAATGTAGGGTCCCTCTCTCGCACAACAACCCTCATATGATCAAGCATAGAATTGATGCACTCATACACCTCTCCAAGGCTAGGTGCATCTGCATCCCCATACCTGATAACCTAGAAAATTGGTTTAATGATGGCGACAATATATTTTTCATCAGCCCAAAACACATCGCTCTTCACTGTATCCTTCACCCTCCTCCCTTGCTCTATCTTAGACTCGGCCCACCTACTCCAATTTGTTGTCATGACCATGAGTTGGAGTGCCTCTTGCAACTCAATCACTTTGTCTAGGAGAATGAAATAGGAAGCATATCCCGTATTAGTAGGTTTCAGGAACTCCTTCTTAGCGAAGGTTCGAAGAGTGCATGTGATGTGTGGTGGTTGCAGATAAGCATCTGCACATCTCTCACACATTGAACCACTGCTCTAATCCATTCAATATTTCCCATGTCCTTGAGTACATTGTTCATGGCATGCACACAACATGGGGTCCACCAAATATGCCTATAAGTAGCCTCAACAAGTCTCCCTGCAGCTTTGTACACATGTGCAGCATCTGTCACAACTTGGACCACATTTTGTGGCCCAACCTCCTCAATAGCATCCCTGAGAACCTTAAACTGAAAAATCAACATCTTTGCGATGCCCTGAACAATCAACTACCTTAAGAAAAGATGGGCCCTCAGTACATGTAACCATGATGTTAATGAGTGGACGATGGCTAATGTCCATCCAACCATCCATGACTATGTTGCATCCTGTCTTAACCCAACACTCCTTCATCTTCTCCATCAACAAATTGATCTTGGAATAGTTCTTATCCAAGATCGTGGTCCTCAATTTCGTCTCACCTGGTGGCACATACGATGGTCCTCCCTTTGCCACCATCAATATCATATCCTTAAAATAAGGAGATCATGCAACATGAAATGGGATGTCATTGGCAAAGAAGAACTTTCCAATGGCATCATCTATCTCATCCTTGAGCTGCACATTAAACAAATCTGCAATGGGGTTACTTTGAGTTTGACTTTGCAATTTTTGTTTCCCCCTCCCCTCTCTTGCATAGGCACTAGAAGAACCTGGTGTCTCTCCTACTCTTGTCTCAAATTATGGCTAGATCTTTGTTGCTGGCTATGTTGAAGTTGTGTCCTATGAGATAAAGTAGTAGGCACAAATGCAGCTAGAGTATCATCAGGAACACCCCATAACTTCTTTGTTTCAACTTTGAATTTCAGGTTTTCTGGTTTTATCAAAAAATGACATATCCCCACACCTTTTCCTTTAATGAAAAGGTGTGCATTAACTCTAGTGATGTTGCCATACCACCCCTCGCCACAAAAGTTGTACTTCCACCTCCTTGTGCCACCAAATGTTGCCCCTTGCGGTTGCCTGCTTAGATCTTTTGTTGCAAATTGTTTAAGAGGGGAATTGGGATCAAAAGGACCCCTAGCATACTTTTCCAATAGTGCAGAAGGGCAATTTAAAGTACTTTCCATGAAACTAGTTTGGACTTCATGCTCAGCCCCACAGTCATCTCCCTCAGCCTCAAGTTCATATTCAGGATCAATATCACTATGTGAATGAACCTCATCCTCACTCATGTTGATGTCATGAGAGCTCATCATGACATTGTAATAAACAAATAAATTCTATAAGTGCCTAGTTTCAGTGTAGTTTAACAAATTTTAAAATGATGAATCTTGATGGAAAGATGAAAAAAGAACAATGAGCCTTGAAATGAAAATTAAAAATATGAATATGCATTTGCAGCCATGTATATGAAATTATGATTAATTTTTTAATCATAATTTCATAGACATGTGGCTGTAAATGCATATTCATGTTTTTATTTTCATTTCAATTCCCATTTCAAACATCAAACTACATTTTCAAAGTGAATCTAAAAACTTGGAAAAAAAAACAAAAAAAATTGAAAAAACTAAGAAAAATAGTCATAAAACCCTACCTTGTGCTTGAAAAATCCTTCAAAATTGGTGTAGAATGCTCCTCTTCTTCTTCTTTCTCCTTCTCATCCCTCTTGCACTTGCAGCACCTCAAACTCACTCTTTCACTCACTCTTCTCACTAGTTTTCCTCTTCTTCACCTAGTTGTTGCAAAACATCAAATGCATATGTGGGTAAAAAAATGAGCAATTAGAGACTTTTATTTCATTTAGAGGCTTTGAGATGGGTCCCACAAACCTTTAGGGTTCGGCCCTAGGCACAAAGACCAATAAAAATTAAAGAAATTTTTAAAAATTTGACTTTTAAAAATGTCCCAGCGCGAGAGACATCTAGGCGTCTTTGAGACGCTCGAGGGATGCTTGGGCGTCCCTGAGACATCTCGGAGACGCCCAGGCATCTCTCACATCTCCAAGACGTTTCTCACGTCCTAGTGGTGGTGGAGGGATGGTGAAGGGACGTCTCCCTAGCGTCTTCAAGTCCCCAAAATTTCCAAGACGGGGGGACGGCAAAAATTTTGGGGGGGACATGTCCCCATGGAACACTGCCTGTTTCTGAAATAGGGTCTTAGAATATGAAAGTTATAATAGTTGATTTGGTATGTTTTATTTATCGGTTCATCTCATTTCAATGCAATTGTTTTCCTTTGTTATTGGGTTGTAGAGCTTCATATTTTAGATATGCAAGGAAGATGCTTTTTGTTGTTATCATGTTAATGCACATGTGATCTTTTTACTACCTAAGTTATGTTGTATAATTTTGGTGTGGGTTTATAAGACTATTGGTTTCTTTTCATTTGATATTGAAGATTTTGGTATTCAATGAGTTTGATCTTATTTTAATTATGTTTATGTTTTAAATGTTATATTTTACTTATTAGATGATATTTTTCTATCAAATAATGCATTCTTAGTTTTTTTTTTTAAATTAATAAAAAATTATTATTATTTTATGTTTTACATTTCTAAAGTGTTCATCAAAGATAAATGGTCAGTTATCATAAGAGATTGTTCTTTTTAGTGGTAACTAGTAAGACTTGAATGCATGTTATCTAAATTTTTGTGAAAGATTTTTTTTTCAAATTTATTTTCATATAGAAGCTTAGTAAAGTGTCCTTGTGGATAATAGAAACATCCTAATCAAATTAGAATATTCATCCCATTTTTATGTTCACATAAAATTTGTTAAAGCTTAATAAATTGTTCATGTTAAAGCTTACTAAAATGTTTGTGTTTAGGAAGAAGAGGATGGAAATGGTATGTGGTTCCATGAGCGATGCAATGCACGCTAGGGTTACAGAGCCCTAGCCACCTCTCTCTATGCTTTATGCTGCCTTTTTGCAAGTACGGGTGGGTTTTTTTTTGTTGTGTAGGGTGGTGGGCTTGGGGTAGAGCTCAGTGTTGGTTCTTGTGCACTAGTTTTTTCCCTTTGGTGTAGCATTTAGTTTGGTAAGGGGCTTCTCAAGCAGACCTTGGCAGATTTGCTGGCGTGGGGTGCCTTTTGGGTTGGTTGCTAGTGGTGTTTTGGTGGGGGGTGGTTTTCTTTTGGCTATGCCTTGAGGTAGGATTTTCTCAAGGCTTTTTCTTGTGTTTGTGTGGGGCTTGGAGTTCTCCAAGCATGTCATATAGTGAGGCTTTGGGAAGGATAGATATTTTTCCATCCTTGCATGCTAAGGATTTGGATCTCATGAATAAAAGCAAAGAGAACTCTTCAAAGATTAGGGGTTCCAGAGTTCAAAAAGTGAATGGATGCTTGGAAAGAAGTCAAGATCGACCAATCTTGGTGATTCAACTAGACTAGGTAGCTGAAGATGTGAGTTTATGAGCAAGCATGTGTTAATTTGTAAGTTTATGGGGATGTGGGTTTCTCTTCCATTTTTGGAGCCTTGGGATTGTAGGACATGGAATCCTAGAGGAGACATGGAAATTATGATGGCAACCAACAATTACTTCATGTTTTTCTTTTCTATCTTGTCAGATAGAAATAAGGCTTTCGAAGGAGGTCCTTACTTCTACAACCAGGTTGGCCTTTTTATTAAACAATGGCATGCTAGTTTCAATTCTACAAAGGAGCTTCCTTCTAGGGTCTTGATCTAGATACAACTCTCGTGTCTCCTACAAAATTTTTGGAGGAATGGCATCCTGCAAATGATATCTCTTTTACTTGGGAAGCTAGTAGGTGCATCACAACAAAAAAGGTAATCTCTTATGCCCAAATTTTTGTTGAAATTAATTTAAATAATCCTTTGCAAAATTTTGTGGAAATTTACCTTGGGTCCTCTTACTAGACTTAGTAGTTGGACTATGAAGCTCTCCATTTTTGTTGTCGAATGTGCCATGAGTATGGTCACATATAGCGAAAGTGTCATAGGATCAACCATGCAACGGGTGTAGGTAATACCCCTTCTCATCCTGCACCTAAGGGGGATAAAGGGAAAGCATCTATTATGGATGGGCTTATAGAAAAAGAGGGTTTTATGCCTATAAAGGATCGTAATAAGGGAAAAGGTTAAAAAAGAACCCTTGTAGATAGACAGGGTGATGATATCTTTAACAAGTTTGATGCTTTACAGGACTTGGCTCAAGATGAAGGGATTCCTATAGGAATACAGTCTGTTGTTGAACCCTCGGTGATATTCATCTTGATAATTGAGAGACTAATAATCCCATTTTAAATCCCAAGTTGGAGGTCAGGAGGGTTGGATGGATACAAATTTACCCCTTTCTAATCCTAAGGAGTTGGTGGTAAATAAGGGCATGGAGGTGACTGATGGGCCTGCCTTGCCTGGTTTTGGCTCTAATGTAGAGAAGGATGGTGTAGACACTAGAAAAAGTAAAGGAATTTTATCATTCTTGGGCTTGCAACAAAAATCACTTAAAAAAGGTGCTCCAAATAAAATTTCTAAGATAGGGTGCAAGAAAGATCAAGAAAAAGTGAAATTAATTGGGGATACATTAGTGGAATTTGGATCAATGGAAAACATTGATTCTCACTTATCTCATCCTCAAAGATGATTGTTCTATCATGGATTGTAAGGGGTATGAACTTAGCATCCCAAGAAAAAAGGCTATTCAAGAGTTCATTCACACTCACTCTCTAGACATTGTTTAAATCCCTGGGAGACTAAGTTGGTTGTGGAAAGCATGTTAAGCATAACTTGTAAGATCTAGGTTAGAGATCAATGCCAATGTGTGGTGGCTCAAGGCAGTTTTGGCAGTGTTGCCTATTTGTGAGATCCATGCAAAGTTGCTCCTTTTTGGTGGAGCTCTCATAGATCCTCTATTTCTTTGGTAGCTTCAAGTTTGGAATTAGGTGAAGTTTTCTTAGCCTCCAATATCTATGCTCTGACTGATCTTGTAGAGAAATCCTTGCTCTAGTCTCATGTCAGATATGTGCATTCCCTTGCTCCTTAACTTCCTTGGATTTTGGCAAGGGATTTTAATGCTATATATTCTTTCGATGAGAAGAGGGGAGGTTCATCCCGGTTGGAGCCATCTTTTGAGCTTCTGAGGGATAATATGGACTATTTGAACTTGGTTGACATTAAGCCTAACAATGGAATATTTACTTGGAATAATAGGAGGTGCGGGGTTGATGTTATCTTTGAAAGGTTAGACAAGTTCCTAGTTTCTACCTTTTGGGTTGGTGATATCTAGACCACTAGATCTAAGATATTAGATTAGAGAGGTTCTGATCACTGGCCAATCAAACTAACTACAAGTTTCTTTAGATACTCAAAAAAGCATTCTTTCAAATTTCAACTTATGTGGCTTTGACATTCTTCTCTTCATGATCTTATGTCTAACTAGTGGCATAAAGGGAAGCCCACTTATGACACTGCAATATATTCCCTTACTAGAGACTTCAGCTTATCAAATATAAGCTGAAAAGATGGAATAGGCAACACTTTGGTGATTTTTTTCATGCTAAAACTTTAGCTCATGCCCACTTGGACTCCATATCTCATCAGATTTAGGATCATGTTTAAACAAAGGAAAATGAAAAAATGGAAGTTGTTGTGGTGAAGGAACTGGACGAATGGGAGTTATGTGAAGAAACATTGTGGAAGAAAAAGTCTCATATTGACTATTTTTAAGAAGGTGGTAGGAATACTACTTCTTTCCACAACTATGTTAAAGATAGAATGCAAGGGAATCTGATTTCCTCTTTGAGGTCCTTTAAGGGGAATCAAATTTTATCCTTCGGGGAGATTTCAAAAGAGACTATTCAATTCTATTCCTCCTTGTTTACTGAGGAATCACCTCCTACCTGTGAAGAAGAATCCCTCATTTTGGAGTCTATTCCTTCTTTGGTCTCTAACGAGATGAATGATTCTCTGATCAGACCTATCTCTATGCATGAATTGGAAGTGATTGTGTTCTAGATGAAGAAGGGGACAACCCTAGGTCTAGATGGGTTTCCTATAGAATTATATTAGAAGTTTTGGGAAATTATCAAACTTGATCTTCTTGAGGTAGTGCATGAATCTCAAAGGAACAAGCAAATATTGAGGACCATGAATACAACTTTTCTTGCTCTTATCCCAAAAAGAGAAGAAGCTAATTCCTTTCACCTTTTTAGACCAATAGCCCTATATAATATGGTATACAAAATTATCACCAAGTTGATAGTTGAATGTCTCAAGTTGTGAAGCTAAGAAGCTTAATTTCAAAGGAGCAAGGTGGCTTTGTTGGAGGTAGGCAAATTTTAGGTGGTATTATAGTTTCATTCTAAATTTATTCATTTCATAGCGGCCTCTAAAGAGAAGGCACTGTTCATCAATCTAGACATGGCTAAAGCTTACGACCATGTCAAATGGGCCTTCCTCTCTAAGATTTTAAGTGCTTTTGGATTTGGTAGAATTTTGGATTGAATGGGTCATGATTTATGTCACATCATCTTCCTTCTCTATTCTTATCAATAATGAACCCAAGGAACTATTTGGTGCTTCTACAAGCCTTCGACAAGGTGACCCCCTTTCTCCCTATTTATTTATCTTAATGGATGAAGGTTTAGGGAGACTTATTAAATATCATGTGAGGAAAGGTTTGATTCAGGGGTGGAGTTAGGGAAAAAATCTACCTCCTCAATCTCATTTATAGTTTGTTGATGACACTACTTTGATGGGCTTGGCTAGATTTGAGGAGAAAATTAACATAAGAAAGACTTTGGATATTTATTTGGTGGCTTCAAGGTAAGGAATCAATGAGGATAAATCCTCCATTTTCTTCTTTAATAATTTTAAGCATATTCAAAATAGGATTTCTCGAATTCTTAGATTCCAAATTGGCTCGCTTGCTTGGTATTCCCCTAGTTGTTGTCTCTCTTCCCAATGGGTTCTGGTAGGGTGTTATTGATAAGTTTCATAATAAATTTAACCATTGGACTTGCAAGTGGCTTTCTATTATGGGGAGAGTGACTCTTTTGAAGTCAGTGGTTCACGCTCTTCCTATCTATAGATGCTTTATGCTTTTGGTTCCTTCAAACTTCATTAAATAATTTGAGATTCTTTCTCAACAATTCTTATGGGCTAGTGATTTCCTTTTGAAGAAGTGGAGTTTGATTAAGTGGTATTCTATTTGTAGGCTGAAGTAGGAAGGTGGGATTGGTCTTCAACAAGAAAATCTTAGTGGTCAGGTTTTGGTAGCTAAGCTTTATTGGAGGTAGTGAAATAATCAAGATCGTAACTAGGCTAGGATCCTCACTTCAAAGTATCTGGGAGGGGTGGAAAGTTTGGATGTGCCTAGATTTAGCCTTCTAGGTATCTATAACACTCTTAAAAGGGGATCCAAGCTAATTAAGAAAGGATTATTCTAGATTTGTAATAGAGGCTTTGTTCTGGTATAACTCATGGGATGGGCACCCCTTATCATGTCAATATACCATCATTTGCAAACTTTATGTAACATTTTCTTGAATTTGGTTGGTGTAGAGTGGCAGACTTTAAATATTCCCAAGATCTCAATCAAGTGAAAGTGTTCAGATGGAAGGATCCACGTGAATGGATACCTGGAGGTTTGATGGAGGATCGTTGTAAGCTCGTAAATATTTTGAATGCTAGAGTTTGTAACTCTTTAGTGGAATTAGATGTTCTTTCCTAGGGCCCAGATTCAAAAAGGAAATTTTCATTTGCCTCAGGTTATCAAGAATTGGACAAGCAGACTTATGGGAGAGTTTGTATTCCTTGGTAGAAATGGGTTTGGAACAAGTTCTCTTGGCCTAAACGCATTTTTTCTATTGGTTGGTTATACAGAATAAGTGCCTCACTTGGGAGAATCTACGAAAGAGAGGATTTCAGGGTCCTTCTATATGTGTTTTGTGCAACAACAATGATGAGTGCTCCTCACATTTATTTTTCCAGTGCCCCTTCTCTAGAGAGATTTGGCATTGTTGGTGGAAGACTTCAAATCAAGCATGTATTCATGCCTCGTCTTTGGCTAAATTTTGGGGTGGGTTGGGGAATCCTCTAGTTAAGGCTTCCTTTCTCCAAATTGCCAGGAATATTGGACCCGTCTTGATCATTTGGAAAATTTGACTAGAAAGAAATCTCAAGATTTTCTAGGAAAAGAAATTACAAACTCATCAAATTTGGCTGAGAATTATTTGTGTTCTTTAGGAGACTTTAGTAGGTATGATTTATATGTTCTTGTGGATCCAAGAGATGCAAGTGTTGTTCAAGATTTGGGTCAGGTTGGCTGCAATAGGAGCTTTTCTCGAGCTAGGCTGGGTTGGTTGGCAAAAAGCAAGATTCAAAGAGATGGATGTTGGTCACCCCCTCCTCTTGGAGTGTTGAAAATCAATATTGATGGTTCCTCATGTCCAGGATTGGTGGTATTGGAAGGGACAACTCAAGGGTAGTTTTGTTCTTCTTTTCTTTGTATAAAGGCCACTAAACTAACAACCTTATGGAAGCTTTGTCTTTGCTCTATGCTTTGAAAAGGGGATGTTCCCTTGGATGGAGAACGGTCATCTATGAATTGAATTCAGAAGTAGTGATTGATATGTTGAACAAGTGGTAGTGGAATGGTGTGAATTGGCAACTAGCCTTGGTGGTCAAGCAAATCTTTAGGCTTAGTGAGTTACTAGACTCTTTCACCTTTTGCTATATTCCTTGGGAATGGAATAATGTGGTAAATTTCTTGGGAAAATGGGCCTTTGAGAAGATGGGGATGTGGAGTGTTGAGGATTGGGGAAACTTATCTCTTGATTTCTCTTAGTTGTTAGAAGATTTAGTTATGGAAGACATGCGAGAGTATTTGGAAGTTTCTAGAAGGCTTTTACAAGGATGATGCTTTCTTTCCTAAATTGTGGCCCCATGATGGGTTTATGATTTATTTTGTCTTGTATTGTTTCTTTCTAATTAATTAATAATTTTTTACCCCTTTTTTCAAAAAAAAGTGCAAGTTTATTAAAATGTCCTTCCACTTTATGTTTTCATAAAGTTTGTTAAAGAGCTTACTAAATTGTTTATGATAGAGTTTATTGAAGAGTCTTTCCATTTTCTATTCACATAAAGTTTTCTTAAATTTTATATTATGATTCTTGATGCGAATTATGACTCTTTGGTATAGATGCCCTAAAATGCTCTTGGGAGCTACTCACATTTCCACAATTTAGAAGATCCTTTCTATTTTGTCATAACCCACTTTTTGAACTCTATTATTTATAACAAATAATAAAATTTTAGTAAAAAAATAAGTAATAAAATAAAGATAATAATCTAAAAAATTATTCATGTTATTTTAATTTGATAAGTAATAGTTATCGAAAATATCTAATTTATTCAAGAAAAAATTGAGAATGGTAGGGAAAGTTGGTGTATGGGAAAACCAAGTGAATCTGGAATGGTCGATCGAGGAGAAGAGAAAAGGAGTGAATCATGCCCAACGAGGAAAGCATATCCAAGAGTAAAATATGGATAGGGAAGAATGGTGGTATAAGGCACGAGAGGAAGCAGACTACAAATTTTATAGGGAGAGAATATCTTAGTTTGGAAGCTACAATGGCACAAATGGAGAGTGGAAGATATGGAATAGACCCAAGAATTGAGAAAGCTATATAAGTCCTTTCTAATGTTCAATCAACTTGGTGTTCATGAGTGGACACACAATTCAAAGGACAGGTTCCTAACTTAACAGTTCACCAAACCCTCACAAAGGCTTCATTAAATTATCAACTAGAGCTCGTAAGCTTTTGACAGTGATGGCACTATATTTGCATTGAAGGATCCTAACTATGCCCTATATCGATGAAACATGGGTGGTGACACATGTAATGAAAACTTATAAAGGCTGGAAAGGGAAGTAAACTATCAAATTGCAAAATAAGGGAAATAACATGAATTTTTTACTTATGCTACGAGTACCTTCTACTTAATGTTGTAACTGCTAACTATTGAATTTGGACTTGCAACTTACTAACACTACTGACTTTTGACTCCTAACTTCTCTACAGACTAACAAAACATAATGTTAAATAATGTAATTCATGTTACAATATATCATTCATGGAATTCAAGTGAGAATTCAGATAAATGGATACAATAATGTAACATCTAATCTAAGGAAAAAAAATGGATTGGTAGTACCTTGAGTGGCCCTTGCTCGAGTTTTTGCATCCACGAGAGATATCAAATACACACTACTAATCAACAATTCATGACAGTAACTAAAATCCTTTATTGCATACAAACTAAACTTATTATAGTCTGACAAGAATCTTCAAAATATTTCCCATTCAAAGATACATATCCATTACAACTAAACAACAAAAAATTAACAAAAATGAAGTATTGTCTAGTAAAACAATCCAAAACTAGAACTAGAAACTAGATTTTCTCATCAACCATCGATCCCAATATATAGGTGTGGGAGGATTTTTATTCACACAAGGACTAAAAATAGAACATAAATGCATACATCCACTCTCCTTCAAGAATAGGGAAAGGACTATTCTATGTAATTGATAACCATAATTGAAAAAGATAGAAGAAGAGAATTCAAACTATAACTCTACCTTAACGATATGATAGGTACATCCTCTATAAAAACTATCACATCATTAAGCTTTTCCATTCATAGTAGACTCCTTCTTCATGTCATCTTAATTGGTGTTGATGGTGACTCAGTTGGCCATTCAATGATCATCTTTATTCCTTCCTGGAGTTGTTATGTTTCAAGCATTTTGGCTTCTCCCCTGCAACTAGTTGCGGTCTTATGCTATGAGTTGTAAATCTAGTTGTTGTGGGTTATAGTTCTCCTTAGCTACAAAATTTTAGTTTCATCCTAAAGCATACACATCATTAAAAATCATAAATCAAGCACAGAATCATAATGAATTTTATAAACATTCATAAATCCACACATACAAATATCATCATATCATAATTATATTTCCACATACTAAAGTCTGGTTTAAGATACATGAAATATATAAAAGATGTATTATGTCTTTAGGATTGTTTGTGAACTTGGAAAGTTGAAATTATAAAAGTCAAGAACTTAATGAAAGAAAACTAGCTATTATCTAAACTCATCATTCCCCCTGACTAAGCCTTTTGCTTATCCTCAAGCAACTTTTAAGGCTAGAGGTTGTACTGCAGGGTTATTTCTCTAAGATCTACCACAATTCCAATTCCCTTTTTCTGCTTCAGATAGTAGACCTTCTTATCTGAAATCTTTTCCAACCTCATCTTTTCTTCTACTTCTTCTTCCCCTCTCTTCCTCCCTATCCAATGTGGTATAGGAAACAGGAGGATGGGAGGATGAAATACAAATGGAAACCAAGCCACTCCATTTTTCCATGCAAGGTCCATGTACTTGTGAGATCTACGAGACATGGCTACATAATTGTTGAGAGAATGTGGCTCCTTTCTTCTTAATTAGGTGAAAGCTCTTCCCATCTCCTATGTACAAACTAGAAGGATTCATGAAGGATTCCTACTGCTAGTTTCTTTCCTCAAGTGTATAGTCTCATTTCTTGAAATTCATTATTATTTCCTCAACTCCATTATAATCTAGGAGTTTCAACTATTGGTCAATGATTGCATTTGGATTCACTGATTCTTTCCTGAGATGTGGGGCATTAGATTTTTTTGTTTCTTGGTACCTGTAGACACTTAAAAATGTACTTAATGATATACACGCTTGAATCTAGTATATTAACATTGCTTCTTCTTGAAAACCATCATCTTTTCACTTAATTGATTAAATTAGCCTAGCTATTTAATTAATTGCATCATTTTCATCTATTAATCTAATTAATTTACTTAGGTTAATTCCTACCCCTTTCATGCTAGCCTTTCGCCCTATTAAATTGGATAAATTAAATTATCTAATTTAATCCCTAAGTCATCTTATTTAATTAAATAACCCTAAGCTATTTAGTTAAATATCATATTGCATCCCCATTTTCATTAAATCAATTATTTAATGAATATCATATTATTCCTCTAATTTGCATGATTGAAACTTTGTTTTAATTATCAAATTACTAATTAATTCTAACTCTCCCACTTGAAATGGAATATTCCTTGAGAATATTCCTCCTTTGCACATTCCTCCAAAAGGGAATATTCTCATGGAATATTCCTCCCCCGTTTGCACATTAAAATTTGGTTTAATTAACTAAATGCTAATTTTCCTCCAAAAAGGGTATATTCTCATGGAATATTCTTTCTCTCTTCACTCATTTGAAAAAAGGAGTATTCTTCCTTGTAACAAACTTTCAACAAGCTTCTTGAGCAAGCTTTGAAAGTGAAAGTGTGCTTCTTTGCATGATTATAAATTGTTGATTAAATATCAACTTGTATTTTCAACCCTTGATGAGAATCCATGATCCATGCCTCCATTTTCCTTTCATCCTAATCACTAATTGATTCTTTTGATCTTGGCCATTGATTTATTTTTTCCTATTCTATAAATAGACCTTGCATCTATTGAATATGGATCCACTTTTCGAAAGCAAACTTATGTTGTTGAAAATCACTCTCATTTGCATCCATGTTTTATGTTTAAAAGCATTTTAGGTTAATATTTTATGCAGTAGTAGCTTAAAAACATCCATTAATGGCTTCCATGGTAACTTAGTTGCATCCATTTAGTGTATTTTGAAACTAGGGTTTTCGAATCTTGCACACATCTAGAATAGCTTTGCATACACTCACATCAATCATCTTAGCTTTTATCATGTTTTATTAGCTCTCATCATGTTTTACAACACATCTCTCATCGGTTTCATCGGTTTTCTTTAATAAAATTGATTGAAACAAGCTCATTATCCAAGGGATTGGGAAAGGGTCACCATTCCACATCAATGTGACACCACTCCCCCAATAGGATAAGTTTCAATGTCTTAGAGTGGATGTTTATCAAGCTTTCATGTTTATAATGGTAGTTTTAATGGCTTCTTCACTTTGTTTAAATTGAATGATCTTATTGGGATTGATGCTTAGTGGCTTAAATATGTTTTGAATCCTCATGGATCAAGTGTAGTTAATCTATACTACATCATCGGTCACATTTTTGGCACTAGAAGGAGGGCTTGAACTAATCAATTTGATGAATTTCTCTTTAGATTTTTGTTTTGCTTGTGTTCATAGATTCAACGATGCTATTAAAGATTCATCAATGCATCTGGGATGTGTCGCTATATAGTGATGCACTTTGGTTCAATTTCAACAACTCATAATTGATTTAGTGATGCATAATTAAATTTTGTCACTGCGCATTTAAATAGCAATGCTAAAGTTGTTTTTTATCGCAACATGAATTCTTATTTAGCGACGCATTTGATTTGGAAACCCTTTTGATGTTACTATTTACTGCAAAGTGACACATTCGATTTTTCAATACAACAATGCACTTTTGATATAGCGAGACATTTGATGGAAATTCAACAACTCAATTGATTTCAGTGTCAGTATTTATTGGTAAACAAAACTAAACCTGAATTTTGACATGTGTTTTAATTTTTTGATTTCATTTCATTGCTAACATGTCACTGACTCCTGGTTTTTGTATGAGGATTATTGGTTTTGCAGGATTGGGCAATAAAATTTGAAGTGAAGGAGCATATCATCATTTGATTATGATTGTAACAAGTGTTTTTACACTTATGGGGCAATTATAAACCATTTATGATATTTTATTTCATGTTTTAGGACCAACTAGATTTCCTTTGGGTTTAAAATTAATGCTCAAATTGGTTAAAATCGAACCCTCATATCCTCATTTTGCGATGATGGTTTAAAATTGAAGAATCTAAAACACTTCATTTGGTGCTTAAAATGAATTCATTATGCTTTTCAAGGTTAAAAGGAACATGTGTCTGACTTTTTTGTCTATGCTCGTTGTGTGTATCCTCTCCCCTTGAGTTTTGTGTGATCTTGGGTGAAGAGAAACACACAAGTATACCTTTTCTTCTTGCAAGCGTCTATCCTCTCCCCTTGCACCGTTTGGAAATCTTAGGTGAAGAAAATCATTTTAAGCTTCAAACATGTATTACCTTTAGAGGGCCAACCTCCCAACTTGTGAGAGAGAATGACCCAAATGGTGTTTTCATTGCAGTCTAGTATATAAATAATTAGTTGTGACTAAAGTCATTAACTAGCTGGTGTTGTTGTCCTATACTGACGAATGGCTCCCTTAGTATCCTTGTGATGCATTAAAACCCTTAGATATCTCTAAGGGATGGGAGGCCTCTTAATTGAGTGAATCACCATGTGTATAGCACTAGTTTATCCTGAATATAGTCATTAAAAACCTTGTTTGTAGTGGCTAACCATGTCTAATTCTGAAATGTATTTTAAGATAGTGCATAGGAGGCGTACCACTCCCAGAAGTTCCTGTATAAGAGTGAATTTTCACCCCTTATGCAAATTCCCTTTTTTCCTTTCTCCACCTTAGAAAACCAAGTTCAGAGGCTTAATTACACCTAAGCTCACTGCTTTCATTCTACTTGGCGCCTGTTTTGAGCATCGATGGGGGAATTTCTGTCAGGGATGCCCGTGCAGCACGCAGATGTCCGTGTGGCACACTTATGTCCCTGGTAGATTCCTATGGCTAAACTTCCAGAGGCATTACACTTCTCATTGGGAGTCAATTTGTAACGCCTCCTTAGGCTGACCAACCCAAATATGGTCATTTTCTTCACTCTTCCCTTCAAATTCACTCCTTTAGCAATCATTTCATCTTCTACAATCTCTTCACAAGCTAACTTTCATGCCCTTGCACTCACTTCTAAGCATTCCAAGCATTTCTAGCAGCACTCTCACACTTCATTGCAGCAACAACTTCACTCCACTACTTCAGTAGAGCAAGTTTGGGACAACACCATTGCAGCAGAGGCTCAAGTACTCCCATTCTCTCCTCCATTAGCCTTGAGTTCTTTTGGTGGAGATGGTAAGCTTCCCTCTCCTCTCCTCTATTACTTGGTTGAGTAAGCACATTTATTGTTTTGTAGTGTTTTAGTGTTCTTCATTATATTACATTATTTATCATACTCGCTTTCTTGTTTTTTCGTAGAGGTGGAAACACCTAAACGGGGGTCTAACTGAGGCAGGCCCCTATATAGCCACCCAACATTTTCCTCCTCTTTGTGTGTAGGTGGACATGCTTTTCGGAGCTAGCTGGTGAACGAATTCCTTTGTGAGATCATTCTTTCCACGTTAACTCTTGCATTTTTACTTTATCACATTAGAGAATATTTTGTCTACTTAATATTGTTGTTTTGGCCCTTTAGTGGTAGTTAACTAGTCCCTTAGCTTGTTTTCCTAGGTTTTACCTTATCTCTTTAGTTGTCTAGTCGTATGGATGCCAATGCACTTGAGAGACACCAATGCACCACACTTTCGTCTCAAGACCACACTTCCATCCTTGGGCAGAGAGCTTCCTAAGGCATAGTGTTGAACTTGAAAACCGGCTTGCCTAGCCCCATCCTGCATTTCAGGTCTATAAGGTGATTGACGGACTTCATAGTCCCCATCATTCTCATCCCGCATCTCCTAATGTTGCATTAAGCTGAGGTAAGTTAGGGCATCCTTCAGCATCTTGGCCCTCTGTGACCTAAGGTCTTCCACATGGTGGTCCCCCTCTCTTACATTTTTGGTGAACTCGACGTGAACCAATGTTTGTTCATCCGTTGGTGTTGAGACCTCTTCCATGTACTTCATGATTGTTTTGTTCCTAAGTCTTGTGAAGGTTTATGAGCATCACAACCCAATCCACTACTTCTAGGTATATCGTTAAGAGAAGTGTATGACACCTCTCAATGGAAAAGATGAAGGTCTCTACTAGTTTCTCTACAAGCCTTTTATCTGGTCCCATCGTTGGTTTGGCTACACAGAAGCAATTGTCAAGAAAATGAGATGGGATTCATTGATGAGACCGATCACGTCCCTACTCTCCCTACATCTCCTACACTATCATCCATAAACAAGCACGAGGCCATTTAGATTCCTTTAGAATATGTCTCTGCCCTTAGCGAGTTAAAGCATATGATGGGTAAAGATTGAATAGACATAGAACTTTTCACTAGCCTCATCGGTCTGGATGAAGTGTGTGCTCCTTTGAACAATCTTAGCTTTGTACAAGGAGTCACTTTGGAAGAGCATGAGGGATAGTTAGGAGTATCAATGCATCCCATGTCTATTTATATGGCCGATGCAGTCCCTTCTATCAGCATCCCTTCTATCTCTGAACAACCCGAAACTATCAAAGTAAGCAAGGTTCCCTTGGGCTTTAGCTTCACCCCTCTTGTCACCTCTAGTGGTAGAGGCTTCGACGGGATGAGTGGTGGGGGATTTGGTAGTGGTGATGGATTCAATAGCAAAGGCAATGCTGGTGGAGGTAGTTCTAGTGGAGATCATGGTGGTGGCTCCGACGAAGGCCCTATTGGCGGCGGCGGCTCTGGTAGTGGTTCTGGTGGAGGTCACACTGGTGGAGATTCTGGAGGTGGCTTTGGCAGTGGTTCTGGAGGAGGTTCCTCTGGCCCTCTATCTTTTATTGACCCTATTCTAAATACTCTTCTTCAGAATATGGGTAAGATGTAGAGCCAGTTGGCGAGTCTTTCCTAAGCCTCTACCCAGCCTATCTTTCAACCCTTCTTCTAGCATAGCCCATTGTTTGTTGTGATCTTGAACACTTCCTTCCCCCAAGAAATGGAGATCCCTAAATTTGAAAAGTATGGCAGTAAAGGGAACCCACAAACATATGTGTCTGCCTTTAACAACCTATGCACATAATTCTTCCATCATGATTCCTTAATTGTGAAACTATTTCCCCGATCATTTAAGGATACAACACTGGGATGGTACTATTCCTTGCCTGACAATTCTATTTTCTCATTTGACCAACTTGTAAACCAATTCCTTAGACAATTTCAAGCAAACATTGCGCCAATGATGACCTTTTTCGGATCTTATTCGATGCAAATAGGGAGACAACAAAAAAATCACTGATTTCATAGCACGCTATCAAGCACTCCTTTCAAAAATCTTGTATTAGCTGCTCAATTCTAATGTATAGAAGGTATTCATAGGGAACTTACAAAGGCCTTTGCAAGAGAAGTTTTCCCTTATGAAGTACCCTTCTTTCATGCATTTGTGTGCAGCCCTACGAGAGTACCAATAAACCGTTGTTCAGTTTAGGGGATCCTCCTCACGCTCCCATTCTAAGGGAAATTCCATTGTATCAATCTCTGGGAAAGGTAAGGTCGTTACGAATGTAGTAGCCGTTGTTGATGACAATGGCCTTAGACATAACTGAAAGTTCACAAAGTTGTCAAAATCTTATTCTTCTATATTACAGAAATTGTTGAAGGATAACATCATAACCTTGTCGAGTCCTAAGCCTCTTAAGGAGCCTTACCCTAATTGGTATGATGGGAACACTTATTGTTAGTACCATTAGGTTAATGGACATGATACCAAATGCTATATGCAGTTGTGTCATGAGATACAGGACCGCATCGAGGACAGTACCATTCATCTCAATGGGAGTAAGCAAAATGCTAACAAATCAGTGACGAAAGCTAATAGTGAACTGCAGATATACACGGACATGTTTCCATCACATTCTACTAACATGATTATCAATCCCAATGATTATGTTACTCAACCTGAGGCCTATGTCAATATGGTCACGGTGACATCTCTTTCTCTACTAGCACCCAGTTTGCTAGACATAACGTTCACATCACAAGATTTTCCTTTAAACAACAAACCCTCGCCCCTCTACATTCCCGCTTGCCTCAATGGTAACATTGTGACAAGAGTCTTGGTAGACCCCGTGAGCCATGTGAATGTTATCATAGAGGAAACATTAGTATTGAATTTGTTACAAAAGGAAGAATATAAAGAAACAAAATCTTCCATTCGTACACATGATGGTATGTGTCTTAAACCATACATATCGATAACTTTGTTCATCTTAGTTGGACCTAGGGCTATTGACACAGTTTTTTATGTTATTTTGGAGTTGGATTTATTCAGAGTGAAGCTAGGCATACCCTGGCTAGCTTCCATGAATGGAGTCACCTATGTTGTTCACAAATGTTTAAAATTTTCCCATGAAGGTGTCATGCATGTAGTGCATGACACTGGATACCAGCCCTTGGTGTCTTGTGGTGGATATTAGTTGGATCACTTTTGGCCAACCCCAGTCGGTCCGCTTCCTCTGAGAATAGACCTACTTTACAAGAATTATGTTAAGTATAAGACTGGGGGCAAGGAACAGCAAAAACTAACCCTTCTTGTGATACACCAGTCAGTCACCTCCTCTTCCCGAGAGGAGAACTTGAGGCTTGTGTTGGCAACTCCCCCTTCTTAGAAGGGAAAAGAAAAGTCCACACTAGCTCCCTCTCCCTCTTGTAAAGGAAGAGAGAAGGTTTCCTTTCCCTGAACTGCCTCGTCCTTTCCCCTTTCTTGGGAGTATTGGATGAGTAAGCCCAACAGCTATTTGTTGAGTCTGATAATACCTCCTTGGTGCAGACCCAAGCTTAGGATCTTGGATCTTCCTAATGAATACCTCAGACTGTGGTATTACTTATACGATAGAAAGAAAGGCTCCCAAAGGGAATTTGACCCACGGCCTCCTACCACTCCTACTCCCAAGGCAATGAATGGGAAGAGGCCCATTTCTGAGGCTTTTGAGTGAACTCCCCCTGCTGCTTCTCAACCAGCTCCTCCTGCTCTCATTCAGGAATCCGTTCCTCTTCCAAAGATGGCCATAGTGGATGTTCCCATGGTTGAGCAGGAGCCTTCTATCCCTTCACAGCTTCTAGCCTCCAACTCAAGGAGTCGTAGGAACTACCTTGCTTACAAGTGCAAGTGTCATCAAAAGGATCTTTTAGCTGAGTAGGCTACCTCACAAAGGAAGGAGGAAGAGACGACCGCCCATGCTTCAAGGCCTCCTGCATCATCTTCCTCTCCCCTTCTACTTCTCTTCAGTCTAGTTTTGCATTGCTCCGGGCTTCCATTGCAAGTACAAATGTGCCTAACCCCAAGCAAGTACAAGTGTTCATCGCTCCTTCGATAGAGCCACACTTGCTAATATTTGTTCTAGATATCCATCCTTTCCCAAAACTCGTGGATATGACTAATACCTTAGTTGTGTCCATTCTGGTCCTTTCCTCCTCTTCCTCCATGCCTCTATCCTCATCTGTGGGAAGTCTATCTCCTCTAACAAAGAAAAAGGTGGAGTGTGGTCCTTCTAGTAGTGAAGGACGTAGGAGGATCCCACCTTCTCCACAAGGTGGCCCCACACTGACTTGTTTTTTTGGTGAAAAAACTAGTCCTAGCTTCTCCTGAGTTCGTCACTGCTCCCGAGTCATTCGGTGAGCCTAGCAGTGAATCTCAGGTGCAACCTACCCCATCCACTAAAGTTAAACATGACATTCTTGTGGGGTACATGTTTAACTTCGTGGATGAATTTTTGGCCTTGTTAGCAATATTTGTGAAATCGTTGACCTTAGATCCACAAGATCTCGATGAAGAAGACCTTACAGGGGCTTCTTCCTTATCCCTTGTTGTGGGAGGACTGGATTCTCCTCCTCTTAACATCCCACCACTACAAGCTAGTCCTCCTTCCCCTACGATGATCTAGAGTGGGAAGCAAATGACCTCCTGGTCGATCAATGTTAGGAGGAGGCCTCTTCTTGATCTCGTGTGTGTGTGTGTTTTGTGATGTATTCCCCCATGATTGTGTTATGTGCTCCTAGATGACCCTTGTCACCCCTATTGGTGTTTGGATATAGGTGTGGTTTTTGTGTTGTAAATCTTCCTCTATTTGTATAATCATTCTTCCATGTTTGTGCTTGATTTTCGATAAATTGGGGATGATGCAAAGCATTGGGGGCATTTAGGCTTCCCTTCCATGTTGACCCAGTTTTTTATTTTTACTTTGTCTTCTCATGCATTCTTCACATGGTCTTATATAGTAGGGGGTTGATGATAGTTCATTTATATACTATTATTATACATACATATACATATTTATGAGCAGTTCTGACCCCAAAATATCAGACTACCCCTTTGCCCTTTGTTTTTTTTTTCTCTTTATATTTCTCTCTTCTTTGCTTGATTTGTCCCTCTCATGTGTGACAACACACCTTCTTCAACACTTCAATTTTTAGAAAATGCATTTGTTGCCAATGAATCTTTTCTAGAAAATCCTCGCAAACCTTTCTTCATAATCTCATTCTCAACTTGGAGCCATAATAGAACATGTTTCCTTCATCATGGGTTCATAAAGAAAGGACTTGAAAACCTTCCTCCTAAGAGGGAACAACTTTGACCTTCCCCTCGTGTGGGGGCATATTCCTCCTTTCAAATTCCTTGATGAATTGAACATCTTTCAAAAGGATCCCTTGATGATGGATCACTCGGAGGAAGAAAACATCTACTTTTGAATTTTGCATCCCTTGAGTGGACCCCTTCTTCATGACAAGTTCCCAAGGGACCCCTTTGAAAGTCTTCCACATTGTCAACGGTTTGTGCAACTATCCGCTTACTTGCCTACATGGTTGCTTCCTGACTCTATGGAGTCTGCTTTCCTAGGTTTCCTCCATGTGAAAGATCTCTTGGGGGATACCTCCCTATAAGTCTAAGAGCTTGTAGGGTGCTTCCTTTTAGCTTCCTCCATGTGAGAGATCTTGGGGGTGGCTCCCCTACAGGTCTGTGAGTCTGTAGGGCACTTTCCTAGCTTCCTCCATGTGAGAGATCTTGGGGGATGCTTCCCAGGTATCCTCCATGTGAGAGTTCTTTGGAGACACCTTGCTTGTGGGTCTGCAAACCTGTAAGGTGCATACTTCATGGGGCTTCCTTCATGTGAGAGATCTTGGGGGTTGCCTCCTTGTAGGTCCACAAGCCCTTAAGATGCTTTCTTTCTTCAGCTTCATAGTTTTGAGAAGCTATGAAGCATTTCGCTTCCCTTGTACCTTCAGGTTCATCAAATTGTGGTCTACTTCCTTGATGGTTCAAGTATACATTTCTAACCTTACTCTTCTTTGATCTACTTTACCGAAGCACTCATCAGTACTCATGCTCGCTAAAGTGGCAGAAAATTGGATAAGAGTGGATTTTTTACTATTCAACACTTGGCACCTATTTTGAGCATCGGTGGGGAAATTTCTATCGGGGATGCCCGTGAAATGCATAGACGTCCACATAGTGCGCTTACGTCCTTGGCAGATTCCTACGGCTGAACCTGCAAAGGTATTACACTTCTTATTGGGAGTCAATTTGTAACGCCCCCTTCGGTTGACCGACCTGAATATGGCCATTTTCATCACTCTTTCCTTCAAATTCACTCCTTCAACAAGCATTTCATCTTCTATAATCTCTTCACAAGCTAACTTTCATGATCTTGCACTCACTTCTAAGTATTCCAAGCATTTCTAGTAGCGCTCTCACACTTCATTGCAGCAACAACTTCACTCCACCACTTTAGTAGAGAAAGTTTGGGACAACACCATTGCAACAGAGGCTCAAGTACTCTCATTCTCTCCTCCATTAGCCTTGAGTGATTTTGGTGGAGGTGGTAAGCTTCCCTCTCCTCTCCTCTATTACTTGGTTGAGTAAGCACATTTACTATTTTGTAGTGTTTTAGTGTTCTTGATTATATTACTTTCTTTATCATACTCACTTTCTTGGTTGTCTGTGGAGGTGGAAACACCTAAACGGGGGTCTGACTAGTAGGCCCCTATACATCCACCCAAAAATTTCCTCCTCTTTGTGTGTAGGTGGGCGTGCTTTTGGGAGCTAGCTAGCAAGAAAATTCCTTTGTGAGATCATTCTTGCCACCTTAACTCTTGCATTTTTACTTTATCACATTAGAGAATATTTTGTCTACTTAATATTGTTGTTTTGGCCCTTTAGTAGTATTTAGTTGGGTCGTTAGCTTGTTTTCCTAGGTTTGACCTTGTCTCTTTAGTTGTCTAGTTGTACAAATGCCAGCGTACTTGAGAGAAGCTAGCACGCCACGCTGTCATCCCTGGACCGGGCTTTCATCCTCAGGAAAAGAGCTTCCTGAGGCATAGTGTTGAACCTAAAAACTGGCTTGCCTAGCCCCATCCTGCATTTCAAGTCTATAGGGTGATTGAAGGACTTTATAGTCCCCATCATTCTTGTGTCTCCTATAACTGCATTAAGCTGAGGTAAGTTAGGGCAGCCTTCCACATCTTGGCCCTCTGTGACCTAGGGTCTTGTATGTGGTGGTCCCCCTCTCTTACAATTACTTACCATGTTCAGTTTTTGGTTGAGGCAATAAAGCAAATGGGGAAGGGACTCTTTTGCTTGGCATGTCAAGACGGTACATTTCCTTGACATAGCCTATTTTTCCATTCCATCTTCACGGATTAATCATCTCTTAGGGGATGATGGTAAGCCTACTTCGAAATATGTACCTGCTCAAAATAGGATTGTAAATTCTTTTGAGTCAATTAAATACTTGCTTGGTTCCAAAACATTGCAAAAAAACATCAACAATCTTTCTCTAAATTCCAAACCCTTTGGTTTAAGCATGGATACCCTTTGAAAATGCCTTGATATTGATGCTTTTCCTAAGGATTTTCATCCTTAGAGACTTTTAAATATCTTGACTTATGTCTCAATCCATACTTCCCAGAGTTAACATATAGGTAACTATGCCCCTAACTTCATGATTTTCACATAATGGACATTGTGAAATGAATGATGTTTTTGACATAGACATTTACGTTGAAACTTAAGCAAGACAAAGTGTTTGTGGTGAAAAAAACTCATTAAGCAAGATAAATAGACAAAATTGAACCCCACATGACCATTTGGCATCTGATCACTCTGGTTCAACAACCAAACCTTATGTCAGCTATCATTCAACCAAACTTTGAACTAATTGAAGGAGAAAAAATAGACATAATTAGTAGTTTGAGGAGCTTCACTTTTGAAAGAAAGGAAACACCAACCCAATGGAGAAACGCAACATACATCTTAGACAAACAAGAGGAAAGAGCCAATATTTTGGTTGGAAGGCCTATATTACCACCTCTTGCGTGGAAATAGATATCCTCTTTTCTTTGTGCTTATCTTAAATGATCTCTCAAAAAATCAAAATCCCTAAGAGAAGGTCTACATATCGCCACTTCAAACTTAGACATTGTAATTCAAATCATACCAGAAGATGTATCTTAAGGAATCACCGCAACTGAGACAGAGCAATAAGGAGATATTATCTATACTCTTACATAAACGAACAAGATCTACACATTTCACAAGCACTTCTCATTTAATCATTGATTCCTTAGGGTTTGATCAGTTTAGAGGTATAACATGTTTCTCACCACCTTGGTCTTGCAAAACAAAGGTTCACTCTAGGTTAACATTGGTCAAACATTTCATCCATCCCTCGTCAAATTTCAAACATCACTTCACCAAACTTTGCAAGCTTTTGAACACACCAACACTTTGGACTTAGAAATATATCAACCCCAAACCCTAACTTAGATACTTTGTATGTGAAATGAATCCTTTCCCATGCATTTAGTTAAGTTGGTTATCATTTTTTTGACTATTTTATCTTGAAGGTCACAAGTCTACCTTAAATATTTACAAATCCATTAACATCTTTTATGCAAACATCAAAACATCAAACCTTTAAGTCAAAAGTGTTGTCCGAAAACATTTTCCAAGATCACTACCCACATCATTCATCCTTTTCATCTCCCATTATCACCATTGCTCCAAAATGACTTATAGTGTCCCTTTTACCAAGATTTGAATCAACTAGAGAGTTTAAATATTACAAATCTCAACATAACTCTCTCATAGGTGACCCACCATTTATGGTAGAGATAAGATCACAAAACAAGAGAATCATGGAAAAATCCAAAGTCACATTCACCTTAAGTGATACCAATCCTCAAGAATTTGACCCAAGAAGTCACGTTAACCCATCACAACAACCCCCAACTCCATCAGGATCATATGAGATAGAAGATGTCACAAACAATCTGTTTGGACTAATGAAGAATTCATGGAGTACAAACAAGAACATCAAGCCTTAGAAAATGTAGCTCCAATTTCCCCATCTTTTGTTGTGTAACCCTTCACACAAGGCTTGACTTCATCCACCATTCAAACAACTCCATCACTAGGGCTAAGTCAAACACCAACTCCTAGTCTTGCAGCTAATCTTGCTAAGGATTTTGGCCACACTCTTCCATTGGAAAGCAACACACTTGTAGGTACCCTAAACACCAATCCTTCTCAAAAAACCACTTGGACACCAACATTTGGCACTCCTCCCATTCTCAAGAATCCTCTACATCCACATAAACCACTTACAATACATCATTCCACAACAACATTAACATTTCAAAGACAATCATCTTCATCTATCCCCACGAGTACCACAAGTGTTCCCAACATCATGCAAGGTAGTGTGGACCAAGTGTCACAAATAGACCTAAAAGGGAAAGTTAGTACCCTTACGCAAAATCAACCTTCAACACAACATGGGATATCTTCATCCAATCCTCCCATTAATACATCCAACCCATCAGTTTCCCGAAACACATCTATTGCATCCATCATCAACCCAAATCAAAACAACTCCTTGGTCACGAACTCCATCAAACAAGGTAATACCTTGGTCCCACCTCAAATACCGCAAGGTAACCCCCTACCCTTCAGTCAAGGGATCCCTTTCGATCAATTGTAAGGTCTAAACATGTCATTGCCATCCTAATACCTAATGGCACCATCATCATCTTTCCCCTTGGTCCCCCATGTCATGTAAAATTAAATGGGACCTCAAACTTACATTCCTCCATCCCAATCCACCATCTTGCAAGGAATGTTAAACCAAGGAAACCCCCAACCTCTCGTCAACAACCTACAACCATCTCAAATCAATCAACAACCCATGAACATCCAAAATCCATCTCACATGTCCCAACAACCAACTAATCCTACATTGCAATCACATGCCTTTGCTTTACAACAAGCACAACAGGTTTATCAACAAGTTGTGCAACAATAGCAAGCAACCTTAGTAGCACAACAACAACAACAAGCAGCCCTATTAGCACAACAACAAGAACAAGCAGCCTTAGCAGCACAACAACAACAATAATAACAAGCAGCCTTATCAACACAACAAAACTATCAAGCCCAACAAGTAGCCTTAGTAGCACAACAACATGTCCTTGTGGTGCAACAACAATAGCAAGCCCTAGTGGCACAACAACACCAAGCAACCTTAGTAGCATAACAAGTAGCCCTAGTAGCCCAACAACAACAAAAATCCCAATAGGATGGCCAACAATAGCAAGTTCTTGCACAACAACAACAATAGGGTTTATACTATAACACTCAGCAAAACATCACCAATACAAACACATTGGTAACATATACGCCTCCAACACCATCACTTTCACAATATCCTACACCACCATACACACCATACAACACCCCATCATATCAAAATCCCACATAAAATCCATCCACCATCCCACAATATGCAACATATATTCCTCCACCAAACCCACAAGACAATGTAGCCTCACAACTTAAAGTGTTAACACAAGAAATACAAGATATCTACATGGGAAAAATGAAGAAACCCCATACACAATAAAACCTATGCCCATATCCATTCAATCGAAACATCGTAATGGTACCTTTCCCTCCCATTTTTTAGGTGGACCCAAATTTGATAAATACAAAGGGAGAGGAAGTCCTATAGACCATATCAAATAGTTTAACATATTGTGTATGGAGGTCACCTACAATGATTCCTACTTGATGAGCCTCTTTCCATGAAGTTTATCAAGCCCAACCATTGACTGGTTTTCACAATTTCCTCCAAGTATCAAAACCTTTCAATAAATCATCAATAAATTCATAGATGACTTTTCTTTTAATCTTGAGATGGACGTAAACCTAGGAGATTTGTACACCCTCAAACAAAAAAAAGTAGAATCTTTTGCCAATTTCTTACAATGATGGAGGCAAAGGGCTAGTAAGAGCAAGTGACCAATTCCTGATGAACAACAAGTGGGGATCATTATAGCAAATTTCGATCCCAATTTATCCTTCCACTTATTAATGCAGCGGATTACCACTTATTATTAACTTTTCCCTAGATCCCTTAACAACAAGCGCGCTCTAATCTCATAGGGAAATACTCAAGCATACAAATACAACCACCCATCAACTAGTTCCAACAACAAGCATCGTGTTTGGTCTAAGAACAAAAACATGATGAATGATGGCGTAGTAGGTGCTAAGGTGGCCCTAAGTGGTTCAAATGACTAACGCTCAACCAACAATATAATAAACTGCATCACCATAAAACAATCAAATCAATAACACTAAAATGCAACAATGACAAACTCCCAATAGGAACAACTATCCAAAATACAAATACACATAGTTTTCAAAACCAAGTGAAACTATTATGAAGAAATTGGTAGATTCAAACTTGATAATGCTTCCAAATTTTGAAAACTACCAAGAACCACAAGATAAACCATCGTGGTACAATGAAAAAGATCTTTGTGACTTTCATAAAATCAAAGGACACAAAACATCGAATTGTATGAGGCTCAAGAATGTTATCCAAGATCTTATCGAGAATGGAGACATATATGTTGAAGTGAAAACCGGTAACCAAGATCTTAAGATATACAAGAACCCCATGCTAGATCACAACAAAGGAAAAAACAATGGAAAAGGTAAGGATTACACAAATGTGCAACATGTCTATTCCAATGTAGTCTCTTCCTGTGACAATGTCATCTTTTTTGTCACCATCAAAGGACTTGGTGTGGAGTGTGGAGTCACCACATGACGTGGCAAGGTCACCATCCAAGGAGTTTCATCTCAACCTAGGGAACAACCTCCTTTACCAACATCAAACCCTAGCAAATACAATGTACTAGATTAGGTCAAGAATACCTCGTCCAAATCTCTATCTTAAAACTATTAAGGCTATCCCCTGCACATAGGGAAATCTTAGAGAAAGCTTTATCCACATCATTTGTACCTGAGGATATGGATACATAGCAGTTTCTAACTATGGTAAGGCATATCACTATTCCTCATCTTCTCACCTTCTCCAAACAAGACCTACCATTGCAACCATCTCATAACCTTGCTTTACACCTTGAGGTCATCATTCATAAGAACAAGGTTAAAAGAGTCTTAGTAGATGGAGGTTTTGGTTTGAACATTTGCACCCTTTAGTTGATCAAGAACCCAGGATATTCATAGGATACTATTGAGAAAGCAAAAAGTACCACCATCAGAACATATGATGATCAAGAACGGGTATCACAAGGCATCATCACGCTACCCATCCAAGTGGGACCCATCATTGCAAAAATTGCATGCCAAGTGTTAAACCTTGATCTCCCCTATAACATCTTGCTTGGTTGACCATGGATTCACACCCTAAAAGATATAGCTTCAGCCTGTCATCAATGTGTAAATTTTCCTTTTGAGGATGGATAAGTTACTATCCATGGAGATCCTGAGCTCTTTTACGACTACAAGAACCTTGAGGCCAAGTTTACAAAACAACCCAAATCCCTAAAAATGATGAAGGTACTACACCTTCTACCTCATTTCTTGACCCATCTACCCTTGCATCTACCTCAGAAACAAAAACACCCATTGTCAAGAACATTCTCAAAAGCAAACCAGTGATCCAGGATGATGGTTGTGGAAATTATAAACTAACAAAGGACACTTTTGTGTTGGGAGAGCTAGCTCTTTCTCCCAAATCTCATTGGAAACCCACACCTATCAAAAAATTGGTTGAAACATTAAAGATGACATCAACCACCTTCACCAAGTGGGGGCATCTGAACAAAGATGTCAATGAGGAGGATATCTCTAAACTACTATATCAAGATGATCGACCTATACCCGTTCTACCTATGGAAATGGCAATAAAGGTTTACAACTAATGAAGGGATGGGGGTACAACAAGAATGAGAAACTATGACAAAATAACAATGGTTTGCTAGAACCCATCATTCTTGAGAAACATCCAAAGAATCTTGGCCTAAGTTGTACTACAAGCAAGGTTACCCTTATTGGCAAGGGTACTTCTACTAAACAGGCTGAGGCTTCCTCTTGGTTACTGACATCCTATGATACTACCCTAGATGACTTCCCTCTCGATATTGCTAACCTATTTGAGAATAGCTCTCTCTTCATGATATCCACAACATCCTTCACCCTGAATGATCAACCCACTAAAATAAACCTAGTATACCAACAACTCATTGACTAGGACCAATGAGGGCCACCGATTCTAGATTTATTCAAAAATGATGAAACAAAAATTAAGAAAGATGCACCCTCAAATAACACTCTTGGTGAAACTTGAGTTACAAAATATTCTTGACGTCGGATTTATTCGATTGATTGACTATCCTGAGTGGGTTTCTAACCTAGTACCAGTTTCAAAACCCACTAGGGGCATCAGAATATGCACAAATTTTAGAGACTTAAATAAGGCATGTCTGAAGGATGATTTCCCTCTTACTAACATTGGCATCATCATTGATTTAATAGTTGGACATGAAATGTTGTCACTCATGGACGATTTTTCAGGATATAATCAAATCATGATTTCCAAGGAGGATCAACACAAAACTTCATTCACTTGTTCCATGGGAAACATATTGTTGGAACATGATGTCGTTCAAGCTAAAGAATGCAAGAGTGACCTATCAAAGAGAAATGACCCTCATCTTTCATGATATGATCCACAAAATAGTCAAAGACTATGTGGATGATATCTTGGCCAAATCAAAGAAAAGGAGTGGGAACATAGAGGTATTGGGACCCATCTTCAACAAGCTTGAAGAGTATAAGGTACGGCTAAACCTAAAAAAGTGTGTCTTTGGGGTTACATCAAGGAAGCTTCTTGGCTACATCATGTCACAAAGAGGGATAGAAATTGATCCAGCAAAAGTAAAATCCATCCTAGACATGGAACCACCACAAACATTGAAACAAATGAGAGGGTTACAAGGAAGGTTGCAATCCATCAGAAGGTTTATAGCACAATTATCAGACAAAATCCACCCTTTCTCGTATCTTCTTCATAAAGGAATAATGTACAAGTGGGATGAGAAGTGTGATAAATCCTTCCAAAAGATCAAGGACTATCTATTGACAACTCTAGTGCTCCTGTCGCCGATAACAAACAATCCATTGATCCTATATATCTCAATAACATCAACAACACTAGGTGCTCTTTTAGCACAACATGATGAAAATGGAAAGGAAAGAGCCATTTATTACATCAACAGGACCTTGGTGGGCTATGAAATGAACTATTTTTCCATTGAGAAAACATGCTTAGCGGTAGCTTTTTCTTCACAAAATTTTAGACATTACATGTTGTCACATCAAATCAAGCTTAACGCAAAGATCAACCTGTTGAAATACCTGTTATCTAAAGCTACCCTCACTGGGAAAATGACCAAATGGGTAATGATCTTGACTGAATTTGAAATAGAGTAGATTGAGTGCAAGGAAATCAAAGGACAAGTGATCACGAACCAGCTAGAAAAAGCACCTATCTATGCAGAGAACCCTTTGATATCTGAATTCCCTGATGAATCAGTGTTCCTTGTCAATGCAACAGATCAGTGGAAAATGTACTTTGATGGATCATTTACCCAACATGGATCAAAGGTGGGCATCCTATTTATCACCCCTTAAGGTGATTGCATTCCAAATTCATACTAGCTATCATTTCCATGTACTAACAATATTGTGGAGTATGAATCCCTAATAACAAGTCTAAGGATAGTAGTTCAATAGAAGATACAAGAGTTGAAAGTATATGGAGACTCACAACTAGTTATCAATCAAGTCAATGATGACTACCAAACTAAGGATGATAAACTCACTCCTTACAAAAAGATGGTAAAGAGTCTCAAGGACCTTTTCATTGATATAAATTTTCATCAGATTCCTCACATGAACAGTCGAGCAGCAGATGCCATGGCAACCATTGAAACATTGTTAGACATTCCACACAACATCCTTCAATGTGAATTCTTAGTAGAACAACTTCTCATAACCAAATTTTGAAATCCTTGAATCTGAATTTGTGTGTGTCATTGTTGGTCCTAGTTCCCCATGGTATCATGATATTTTCACCTACCTTATCAGAGGAACCCTCCCATCCAATATCACCTCCAATCTTAAAAGGACCTTTGTTAAAAATCCATCTCAATTTGTGATCCTAGATGATACCTTATATCATCAAAGCATCGAGAGGACATTACTACGATGTCTTAACCAAGAGGAAGCCTTGACCATTTTAATAGGAGTTCATGAAGGAATATGTGGTTCCCATTCTAGTGGTATGACTTTAGATAATAAACTGTTGAGGATGGGGTATTTCTGGCCAACCATGGAAATGGAATCCCATCAATACATGTAGAAGTGTGTCTAGTGTCAACAACATGGAGATATGATTCATGCTCTAGTGCAGGAGTTACAACCAATGGTCATGCCTTGGCCTTTCTCGCAGTGGTGGTTTGACCTCATAGGAAATATTACTCCCACCTCATCTAATGGTCATAAATTCATCCTCGCAGCCACTGATTACTTCACCAAGTGGGTCGAAGCCATTCCTATTACCTACATAATGGGGAAGAAAATTTCTAAGTTTATCTGAATTACCTCATCTACCATTATGGTGTTCCACAAGCCCTTATTTCTGACAACAAAACACCTTTCAAGAATCAGGATGTGAAAGAGCTATGTCAAAGATTCAACATCCAACATCAATTCTCTACCCTGTATCACCCCCAAGGCAACGGTTAAGTTGAGGCTACAAATAAGACCATTCTAAAAATCTTAAATAAAATGGTCAATGAAGTTGGTTGTGACTAGGATCTACAGTTAAATCTTTCCCTATGGGCCTATCAAACTAGTATTTGCACACCCACAGGTGCAACCCCGTTCTCCTTGGTCTACGAATCAAAAGCCATCTTGCCTATTGAGGTAGAGCTTCCTTCACTGTGAGTGTCACTTCAAAATCTAATCACTAATGAAGAGTACAGAGTATCTTGGCTAAATGAGTTAGAATTATTGGATGAGTGTCGTCTTGATGCCCTTAATCACTTGCAAGCATATCAAAACTAACTAAAATGGATCTATAACAAGAAGATCAAGAGTCAGTATTTCCATCTACTAGGGGATCTCGTCCTAAAGCAAAATCAGAAAAAATTTCCAGATCAAGACAATAAAGGAAATTTTGAACCTAACTAGTTAGGTCCATTTGTTGTCACAGCAAGCTATGAATCAGAAGCATACCAATTATCAACACCTGAAGGTAAACCCTTGTAGGAACCAACCAATAGCCTGCATCTTACAAAAAATTATGCCTAGGCTTGAAGGGTGTAATTCTAAAAATACAAAAAAATACAAAAAATAATCAAAAATCCAAAAAACTAAGAAAAAGGATTGAAAACAGTAAAGAAAAAAATTGTCCTCTAGTAAAAACCACTTCAGTGGTGCTTTGGGCAAGTACCTTGGTGAAAACCTGGAAAACAAGCACCTTGCATAAATAAAGCACCTCCATCCATCTTTGGCTCTTCATCCTATCATTCTTTCCATCGCATCCATCCATGATCCAGATGGATACTTTTCATCAAAAATTGAAGTGTTTCATATGCTCTAGAAATTGTCGTCAGGTCAAAGTGCTCAGAAAATTGAACCCAATGCAACTTGAACAGAGCCAAAAGGAGCTCATATGCTCTAGTTAAATGCATGATCAAATTTTGGTCAAATAAGAGGCTAGATGTAGATTCGGGGTCAAAATTTGATCGTCTCAAAAATGGTCAAAGGTGGCATCACATCAAAGAGCTCGTCAACACGATTCTAAATTGATTTGAATTAGGATCTATGAAAATTTCTTAGTGAATGCTTTAAAAATTACAATGCTTGATTTTAAAGCCTTTAAACATAATAACATAATTAAAATGCTTAAATGAACAAAGTAGTAATAAAGTGATGAACATAATAGAAGAGAGATAGAAGATAGAAGATGAAACACAATTGATAACGAAGTTCGCCAATATGGCTATGTCTTTGGGCCCCTCTCCAACAGAGTGACCGAACCTTGATTATGCTCCAAAGAGAATTACAAGGCTTCAACTGACGAGTTACAAGTCCACCTCCTTCTAGCACAGTGGCATAATGCTTCTCCATTGCACAAAAATGAACACTCAAGTCTTCAGGATGATTCTTCTTAGTCGTCACATCTCAACTTGCATCCTACCCCCTCTTTTATACACAAAATTTATCCAATATGGCCCATAACCATATGATTTTGAAAATCATCCCATATCACCCATTACAAGTAATAATCTTCAAAAATCCCCCATAATTACATGAGAATCCTTATTAATCTTTCTAAAATAATTCTACCTCTTTTAATTATGGGCCCTTATAATTTTGGACTTTACAAGACAAAGTTTTAATTATGGCTTATGGCTTATATTCGCAATCCATACTAAATCCCTTAAAATCTTATTGAAATCCTTAAAAAGCCTTTAAAAATATTTTAAGGCCCCTTAAAATCTTGATTAAATCGAGCTATTTTGAAATTTAAGGGTTTGATAATTTATTTCCCTTGAATAATCATATTTAAACTATTCTTAGGGAATCTTTGTTCATATTTAGAATAAATCGGCTTTGAATTTTATGCAAATTCATAGTTGGGTGCATTGGTAAGAGGGTTGGTTTTTTAGAGGGGAGGTCGGCAATTCAAACCACCTCCCCTCTACATTCAACTTTTGAACTTATTAAATAGAAACTAACTTCTATCATATCCTAAGAATATAGGATGGTTGAATGGTTGAGCTTGAAGCTTGTAATGGGGAGGTCACAAGCTCAACCCCCACAAACAAATTTTGTGAAGTGCCACATGGCACCACTTGATTTGTCGATAATTGCCATGTCAGCCTACCACATCGGATGCCACATGTCGAGATTGGAATATTCCATGTATTTTCCATGTCACCTTCACTTGCCACATCATCATCATCATGTCATCATTGCACTGCCATGTCATTATGCTAATGTCAGCATGGTCAACCCTTTTACTATAGAACTTTGACCAACCATATCTTACATGTATGGACTCTAATTAACATGATTCAAGCAGCATCAAAATCATTTCAATGATCTCTTCAATGTGATGCCACCTGTGAGCATTTTTGAGACTATCAAATTTTGACCCCGAACCTACATTTCGCCTCCTGTTTGACCAAATTTTGACCACACATAACTGGAGTGTACGAGCTCCTTTTGGCTTCATTCAAGTTGTGTTGGGTTCAATTTTTTGAGCACTTCGACCTAGCAATAATTTATGGAGCATATGAAACACTTCAATTTTTTATGAAAAGTATCCACCTGGATAGTCCTCCCCACTAGAGAGCTTTTGGACCTCTGAAAGCTACATTTATTTAGATATTAAGTGAGGGCATGGCCTCCCCACTTGTCCTGTATCACCTGTCCATCTGTACACCTGGCTTATCACCACAATCAGGATTTCAATAATATTGTTGAACATATGCATCATTCTATCACTTCCATAAGCATCTACATCAACTGTTTCAGCCATTAACCAATAAACACTAACTAATAACAAGCTAAATAATAATACAGATACAAAAGAGAATGAAACAATAATATGTCTATCTTTCACAAAAAGAACATTTTTACCCAAGGGAACCTCCAAAATCCCAACTTTAAGTTTAGGACTTGGATCATTAATGCTTTCATTTAATGTTTCCTCATGTTGTACTATTGGTGTATCCTGCAACATTTGATCAACCTTGATTACCTCAAGTTCATGTCTAGAACCACTTGAATTGACAGACATAAGAGACAAATATTTACTTGCATTAATCACCCTTTTCAACTGCCCTATGTTTGAAAAAGATCCACTAGTCTTGATCCTATGAGAATGTACAATATACTCAATGTCATCTTTAAACAAATGATAATGATTAAATTCCCTGTAGAAAATATCTTTTCTATCATACAAATATGGGCTACCCAGCACTATCCCACAAACATCTAGTGGAACCACATCAAACTACACCTCATCAACATACTTGCTTGTGATTGTGAATCTTAAAGTACATTCTCTTATTACCTACAATTCATTATTTTCGCAAACCCAACCTAGTGGATAAGGTTTCTGATACAATGTAGTTTTTAATCCCAAATTCCTTACATCTTCTGAGATTAAATTAATTTGAGATCCACTATCTATGAGAGTATCACTTTTAGTGTGCTTAGCAATATCCCTTATGTGAAATAGCTCATTTATTTTCTTATCTTCAGGGACAACATGGACTTGAGAAGTAGAAGAATAGCTAGCAATAGAAACATTGGTAATAGAATCCTTACCTTTTAATCCCATTTTTGTTATCTTAGTTTCATTTTTAGACTTTGTACCAAGATCCAACAACATTTGTGGATTCCTTCTTACCTTTTTGTCTACGAGCCCATTTCGGCTTTAATTCTAGATACAACTACCAGTAGTGATCATCATGGCCTTTCTTGCCACAATGAGAGTGTGTGAATTTATCATCCTATTTTTTAATTGTAGTTGTCTTCTTCCCCTTTTCTGAATCTTTTGATTTACCTTCAAGCTTAGATGGCTTCTTATTAATTAAATCACTCTTACCTCTTGACTCTAAGTGGGTGGCTTGTACACATACTTCATCTAGGTTACTAAGATTCAAAACCAAAATGGAATGTCTTAGATAAGAGTGAAGACCACCTATGTACTTAAGCAATGTGTCCTAGGTGTACAATGGGACATTCAATGCAATAGCCCTCTTTCTAAATTCATGGGTGTACTCTTGGAAAATTTGACTTTTCCCTTGCCTAAAAGTTTTTCAATCCATCATTAACTGTTGCATATGGCCTAGGGGATAAAATTGTTTCTTAAGAGCATTAACAAATTATGCCCAAGTTAAGTTGACTCTACCATGTTGTGAAATTTCTACTCGAGTTCTACTCTCCTACCAAGTGAGAGTTGTTCCTCCCAACCGAAGAGTAGCTAATTGGATCCTAGAAGCATCATCAAAGAGACTTTGAACTCTACAATACACTTATCCTTCTTCTCTATCCACTAAGTAATTTTCATAGATCCTAATTTAGATCAATCCATCTCATCATTCATCCTATTTATTCCATCACCGACTCGTGTTCGTTTCATAGATTGATATTGTGAAGTATTGTATTCCCCTTTAGAACTACTTGGCATATTCCCAAGGTTAGTTTGTCCTTGATACCCCATTTCACTAAGAAATTGTCATAGATCCTAATTTAGATCAATCCATCTCATCATTCATCCTATCTATTCCATCACCCACCCATGTTTGTATCATAGATTGATATTGTGAAGTATCATATTCCCCTTTAGAACTACTTGGCATATTCCCAAGTTCAGTTTGTCCTACCTATATCGATGTATTCTATTACATAACATTGGAGGAAAGTCATTATGGATCGGATTGGGTCCTTGTATATCTTAAGGTTATTTGAAATCTCACCGAAAATCCAAAAACATTCATAAACCCCATCAAAATCCAAAAACATTCAAAAATTGTAAAGTCAAAATCCCAAAAACATCCAAAACACATCAAAATCCCTAAATAGGTCAAAATATCAAAAATACAAAAATAGAACCATGTCAAACTACATTGTCTTTAAGCTTGAACATAGGCAAGGCCATCATTGATGTGCCCTCGAGATACCCTAGGTCAATACTTTAGGAGTTTGTCATAATAAATTGACAATCCATCAAGTGTTCATATTTCATCAACAATAAGTTAAGTCAATCGAACTACATGGTCTCCACATGTATAACATAGGCAAGCTCATCTTTGATAAGCCCCCAAGGCCCCTATGATAGTCTTTTAGGTTAGGTTCTTGGTAAAATCTTAGAAAACCCCAAAACATTTGGAAAACTTAGAAAAACACAAAAACATTTGATAACTTCGAAAAATCCCAAAAACATTTGAAAATTAGAAAAGCCTAAACAGCCTCAAATAACCAAAAAAAAACCTTAAACATTCACAAAAACATTCCAAAAGACCAAAAATAGCCTCAAAACATTTTCAAAAATACCAAAAAAATCAAAATATTCTAGAAAATCCAAAACCATCCATCTCATTTTGCTTTCACCAGCAATAAAAATTCATCCATAATAAATCAACCATCATCTTCAACCTTTGGTAAAACAAATAGAAAGAAAGTATCGCAAGTCGTAAAGTGAGAACTTAATTGTCGAAATCTAGAGTCTAAATTGTAGGTAAACGGATACATCCAACAATGGACATCAACATCAAAAATCACCTTAGCTATCTTAAATTGGCAAGAGATATAGATAACATTGATTGTTTTTCTTTGATATTTTTTTATGATTTATCTTATTGAACCATTATGAGGACCTCTCGATGATGTCTCAATGATTTAGAGAGAAAGTAATGGGGCATTGATGATTATCTTTTATTTGTTGTGCTTGTGGGTATTCTTGTACAATAATCTTGGTGCATACTTGCTTAGTTGTGTGTAGGGAGGTTGTTTGGAGTGTATTGTTGACTATAATGTATGCTTTGGTCCGATGTATTCTAAACTTCTAACCTACATTCCAATGAGGTTTTTGTATGTCAAAGTGTGAACAAGAACTATCCTATTATTTGTAGATCAAAGTTCATTACACTAGATACAACGCCATCCTGGTTTTCAATACCAAGATGCATCAAGTTTGTGAAGCATTTTTTCATTGATCATTTTTTATTTTTGGCTTGTATATGTTTTTGGCTTCGGATGTGTCTGTGCTCGAGTAAATTTTCAGAAAGGTGTGTAACACGCCATGTAGTGGTTGCGCAGCTTTCATTTTTCACCTTCCTTTCGACAAAGATTCAGGACACATGTCAACTCATCAGGGATTTTCTCAAGGAGCTATATTCATGAGTTCAATTTTTTTCCTGTTTGACATGTCATCTCTTCGTTGCGAGCAAGTTTTCACTTTTATAAAGTGATCTTTTTTGGGAGTTTGTCAGAGCTTGCTATCCTTTTTTTGGTTTTCGGGATGGAAGCTTTGAGTCAGTGTCGTTGGGTTTTACGTGACTGGTCAACTGGACTTTTACCAAGTTATTTTCTAGGATTTGATCATTTTTAGATAACTATCTTTGCTAAATATCTAAAGAGCATTAATGCAGCAATTGAGAATTAATGAGAAAATATTGTTGTGACCTAACTAGAGATCTACGATCAGATCATGTGCTATACAATTTCAAAACCTGATAGTAATTACTTTCGTGTTGTGGAGGTGTTTTCTTCTTTCTGCAGCTATAAATGAGAGGTGGCGACTTAAGGAAAAGGTTGGTTCCAAGTTTCAATTTCCTTTGCTGAGGAAAAGTTTCTTTAGTTTTCTTAGGTTTTAAAGAACTATTTTCAGAAGTAGAGTTGCATAACTACTTTTCTCTGGCATGTTATATTGTTTATGCTTAAACTATTATTGTATTGGCATCCAACCTCTATTTTAAAGTTCATTTGATATTTAAGTATGAATTATTTGGAAGAAATCTTTGAGACTGTGCATGTATGGACTTTATCAAGCTTTCCTTATTTATGCTTTCATTCTGAATAAAACATTGTATCAAGCTAAATTCAAATAGTTTAAGTTGTTGATTTTGATGTTGTAGGCTTATATGGTGGGATAATAACTTGTGAAAACTGGATTATGTCAATGGACTTCTCTATTTTTCTGAAGGGTTGTTGTTTTGTTATATTGTGTTGTAGCAGAGAGTTTATGCAATTTCTGATGTTTTTTTGTTAACCTTGGAAATTTTATGTTTGATCGAACCTTAATGAACATTTCCTGTGGGAAGATTTGAAATTTGCACTGTGCTTGTTGTTAGCCTTTGTTGTTCATTCTCTTCCCAACAATGAAGGGTTGTGGCATTTTGTGTTTAATTATATCACTCATAGGAAAGATTGGGTTTGAAATGTTGTACAATCTTTGGTGCATCACCATTTTTATGTTTTATGTTTACATTTCATTCTACCCTTTTCTCCAAAACCCAGAGAAGAGCTGACTTTCTATAAAAATCTCGAAGGTATTGAATGAGGCACAAATTAGTCCCCCACTCGCTGAATTTCCCATAAGACTATTGGAGAGGCGCAGGCTTTGATGATCAATAGTTCTTTTTCTAGCACACCTAGTGGGATACAAAGTTCTCCAAATGCCTGATTGAAAGTCAAAAATATTTCTTAAATCGGGCTAAGGAAAGAAAATGGAATTTTCATGACCAGATCCAAACAAGAGCATCTTCAAGAGGTCATTTCCAGTACTCCCAATTACCTTCCTCGGTACCTAGGAGAAGAAGACTTACAGGTTTTGTACCACCTATAATGAGCAATAGAGTGAGAAGTAAGAGCCCAATATCTAGAGCCTTATCTACTCCACCCGGAGGCTCAACCTTCCAAATCAGAATACCTATATACTCGATTCATAGGAATCTTTTCCCTATGGCTCATGTAGCTGCCCCTACTCCTAGAAATTTTATAACCAGCGATAGCGGTAGTCCGCTACAACCACCTACGCCCCCAAATGTATGGCCTGCCATACACACTAATGCCCTCAAAGCTATTCAAAAAAATTCCAGAGAAGATTTCAAAACCCCCTCTAAACACTTTCAAGATATAGTGGAGGTATCTAGGGTACATAACATGGAGGAGGAAAATATCGCCTTGATGATGTTAGCTGCCTCTTTCAAAGGAAAGTCCCAAGATTGGTATTGATCTTTTGCCTTGGGTTCTATCATCTCCTAGGATCAGCTTGGAGAAAGGTTGTTCAAATGCTTCTCAGAGAAAGGAGATTGTTCTTCATTGCTACATCAACTAATCACCATCAAGAGAGCCCCACAAGAGGCCATAAGTGACTTCAACACCAGGTTCCACAAAACCTAGCAAAGGATCCCTATAACTACTCGACCCCAGTCGTGATGGTGTCTATGTTCTACTTGAAGGCTCTTAATTTGAACATCACAATAATGATAACCTCCATGGGAGGGGATATCTTTCCTGACGCATATGAGTTGGCTATGCATACAGAAAATAGTCTGATCAATGTCAGGAAGCTTCCACCACGACCTTTGATGCTTGTATTTGTAGAAATCCCCAGTGATCCTGAAAAAGAAGCTATTCCAAGCACTTCTACTACATAACTAATGTCGGCTATGTTGTGGTCTATGTATGTGTACCCCACCACCTAGACAAGCACATCGGACTCTTCCTCTATTGCAGTGGACATCAGCGACATGAAGAGTCTCATGTAGAATTTTGCTAATGAGTTGGTTATTATCAAATGATAGTAACCAACACCTCTGAAGATAACCACGAAGGCCTATGGCAGAGGAAAGTCATCTTATCAATAGAATACATACCAAGGATGCTCTAGAGGAGGAGGTCAAAAGACAGCGTCTACAAACCAAATAGTTTCGGTCACCATGCCACTACATACGATCAAAGACAGCCCGAGTAAAGAGTTAGTTCTAGGCCAGAACAATTTGGTGGAAGACGAGAATGTACGGTGCTTCCCATGCAATGATAGTCATATGCCCTAAAATTTTCCAAGGGGGAATATGCAATAGAAGATGGTGGAACAAAGAAGCAAGGGCGTGCTACCGAATGCAGATGAATATGAGTCCTCTGAAATGGAAAATCCCCATTTTAGAGAATAAATGCAAGGAATCTACTTAGAGCAAGAGCTGGATATTGCACCCAAACAAGCACTATTTTCATGGATGGAAGAAGATGTGATGTTCATGAATGAAGCTCTAACGACTAGTACTCCACGAGTATAGTTGGATTACAACACAAGATCCAAAAGAAGGCTCATGAGAGAATACGCGCAACAAGCTTTTCCATGTCCACAACCACGACAACCGCCACCGCAAGAAAAGTAGGCTCTGTTGTCCACTGTCCAACCTACTCCTCAGCCACACACTCCATCGTTCCTAGAGAAGGATACAATCAAAACATTGAGCCCATTCACGATGGAACATTTTCTTCTGAAAGCAAGATAAATACCACCATTCAAGCCCAAGACCCAACCAGTCAAAATGCTCAATTTCGTGGAGAAAATGAAGAAGGTGTTAGCCAATGTATCTCTGTGGGACATCATATCTATCCCCGAACAAAATACATTGCTTCGAGAAGCATTAAAGAAAGAAGAGAAAATACTGCATACAAACACGACTCTATCATGTTGTCAAAGCAAAGACAAAGGATCTATGTCAAAACCTCAAGATCTGAAAGAAATAACTAATGTGAATGATGTGGGTAATGCAAAAGAGAAAGAGGTAAGCAAGCCAAATCCCATACCTTTCTTTTTAACACTTATTGTGGGAGATAATATTTTGCATAATAACATGATTGATTCGGGATCTAGCACAATGGTCATGCCAGAACAAGTGGTTGATGCCCTAAAACTTAAGTATGAGCCCCTTGAGAAAGGAATCATGCAATTAGAGAGGAAGAAGGTTCCGACCATTGGTCAGATAAAAGATCTATCTCTAACCCTCTTCTCATGTCCAAGCCAAATAGTCACACAAGAAATAGTAGTGATAGACATTCCCCTCTTCTTTGGAATGTGTCTTTCAAGAGATTTCACTATGAAGCTTAGTGAATACTTAAAGCTTGACTAGTCCCACCTAATATTGAGAACCAAGCACGAGGTGAAGATGAAGATTTTGTCTGAATCTTTGCATCCCAAACGCATAGTGGACAATGCAGTCCTATGCTTTGAAGCGGTGCATACCTCCTTCTCTCAGTATGAGAGATATTGTGTAGAGATGCTGGAAGATGGAGAAGACACAAGTGATCAAACTCCCAAAGAAGAGGTGCTACTCAACCAATTCATTGACTCTGGCCCATTCGACAACTTTCATGCAACAGGGCTAGGCACCTATGTGATTTTTAATGATGATCAAGTCCTTCTAAAATTGATGAAGGATCGGGAGGAATATGATGATCCAAGTGATAATCATCTATGGAACTTATATCTTGATAGCACCAAATGCAAAGCTGGCTCTGGAGCAGGCGTCTGATTAATGTCTCTAGCAGGATCGGAGACCCTCAAAGCTTACCATTTTTAGTTCTCATGCTCAAATAAAGATGCAGAATATGAGGCCTTGGTCCATGATCTGACCCTTGTAGAATGGATGGGCATAAAGAGAATACAAGCTTTCAGAGATTTAGAGTTAGTGGTGAGTTAGGTCTATGGGCAAGCAGCTGCGAATAACACAAGAATGAAGTCGTGTAGACATTGAATTTGGGACTTTATTGAGAGTTTTGAAGCCTTCAATATACAATTTATTCCTTGATCTCAAAATGATGTCGCTAATCAAATGGCCTCTATTGGTTCACAATTTGAACTAGTTTTTGATTTAACCAAACAAAATGCAGTGCAAGTCATCATCTAACCCACAATCCCCAACAATGATCAAAACTGGCAAGTTTTTGATGTTGGCATTCAGATTGCTACCTTTATATAGAAATTGGGAATAGTTTTAGACTATTCACAACTAGGAGCAAAATTTCCCAAAGAACAGGTTATCCAGTTAAAAGGAAACAAGCTTCCTCTAGGATTAATTTCCCTTGAAAATCTCTTCAATTATGAAGATGCAAGAAATGAAAAGTAGAGGTTCACTGCGGACATTAGGGACTATGAAGAGCTGGATGTTGGAAGCAGTAGAAAGTTAAAGGTCGGAAGGGAAGTTCCCCACAAGGACAAGAAAAGACTGAAGGATCTATGTTTCAAATATGGAGTTATTGCCTAGACCTATGATGATCTTAGAAGGTATGAACCAGGCATAATTCAATATACCATTGACTTGGTGGAAGGATCTAAGCTGGTTTAACAAAAACAAAGGTCAGTCAATATGAAGGTTGAAACATTGATGGTGCAGGAGCTCACCAAATTGGTCGAGTCAAAGATCATATATCTGATTAAGCATTCCACCTGGGTGTCAAATTTGGTACCAGCTCAGAAAAAGAATGGCGATATTAGGCTTTGTGTTGATTTTTGAGATTTGAATAAAGCCTCGCTAAAAGACCACTACCCCTTTCCATCGATGGAGCAGATCCTGCAGACTGTGGTCAAATTGGAGATTTTTTCATTGTTGGATGGCTTCTCAGGCTATAACCAAATATATGTAAAGGAAGTTGACCAACATAAGATAACATTTACCACTAAGTGGGGAATGTTTGCATACTCAAAAATGTCATTCATACTTTCAAATGTTGGTGCGACTTTTCAATGAGCAATGGATATTGCTTTCAAGGGATTAATCAACCTGATCGTCTTAATATATCTGGATGATCTAACAGTCTTTTCAAAGTTGAAAGATGATCACTTCAATCATCTAGAGAAGGTTTTCTAGAAATGTCAACAGTTCAGGACTTCTTTGAATCCCAAAAAATGTGTTTTTGGAGTACCTTAAGGTAAGCTACTTGGTTTTGTAGTGTTAGAGGAGGGAATAGAAATAGAGCCAAAAAGGGTGAGATCTATAATGGAATTACCCCTGCTAGTAAATCAGAAGGGACTACAATCTTTTTTGGGAAAGATCAACTTTGTCAGCAAGTTCATATCAGATTTCACAAGCATTGTGAGACCGATCACATTGATGCTTAAGAAGAACCTGATTTTCAAATGGACCCTCAAGGGAAAAACAACTTTTGAGCAGATAAAGATAGCCATTTTTGTTGCTCCAGTATTGGCTAACCTTGAATTTTCCAAAGACTTTCTACTCTATGTGTATAGTGGCCAACATAGCATAGCTTCGGTGCTCACCCAAAAGGATGAGGGAAATAATGGAGAGCTTCCTATTGAATTTCACTCAAGGACCCTTAAAGGTTATGAGGCCAGGTATAATTTTGTAGAAAAGTAGGCTTTTTCTATTACTAAAAGCTTAAAGAAGTTCTACCACTTGGTTTCAACCAATAAGATCACTATCCTCATTGCACATCCTAGTGTGAGGGAGTATATCATAGAAGGTGAGATAACCGAAAAAGAGGAAAAATTGGATCACCAAGATCCTAGAGTATGATGTGGACATTAAACCAACCAAGCTGGTTTGGGTAAGAGGTATGTGCGAATACATTACATAGGAATTAAGTTTTGTAGCTGAAAAGGAGACTGATCAGGTCTACTCAAACCAATTTGAGTCTGATGAATCTTGGGTGGCAGATTGGACACAGTATATCCAAAAGGGGCACTACCTGACTAGCCTCTTGTCCCATAAAAGGAGATACTATCGATTGCAAGGCACTAGGTATGTATTAATTGAAGGTGTATTGTTCAATAGAAATTATGATGGTGTCCTTCTCTGATGTTTAGACAAGATGCAAGCGAAAAGAGTTCTTGATGAATTCCATCGCAGTCCTAAGGGTGGACATTTCTCCGCTAAGACTACCGCCTTAAAGATAATGCGATTGAGATATTATTAGCCCTCTATGTTTTCTAAAGCACATCATCTGGTGCAAAAGTGTACTCAGTGCCAATTCTTTGTTGGCAAAAGGAAGAATGACCCTTTGCCCCTGAGTCCAATTGTAACTAAGGAGTCGTTTGCTCAATGGGGTTTGGATTTTATTCAAATAATAAATCCTATTTCCAACACTAGCCACAAGTGGATCCTTAAGGCAACCAACTACTTCACAAGGTGGATGGAGGCCGTAGCCCTAAAAAATTTCAGAGGGTGAAATTGTCAATTTCCTTGAAGAGCCGGTAGCCAAATTTGGCCCACCCAAAACCATCATATTTGACAATACTTGAGCTTTTGTAGGATTGGGGATGTCATATTTTTCTATCAAACATGGGATTTTCCTTAAAACTTCATCAAACTACTACCCACAAGGAAATGGGTTAGCGGAATCGACTAACAAAAACCTAATTAGGTTAATCAAGTGTATTGGGTCGAAGCGACATAGGGATCGGCACAAGCACTTGCAAGCTACTCTATGGGCAGACTGGATTACTCCCAAGAAAATTTTGAAGACCTCCCCTTATGAACTAGTGTACGAAAAAGAGGTAGTGTTACCTGTTTCCATAGAAATTCTTGCCTTACAACTACTGAAAGCCTTGGAGATTGAAGAAAGCAGCAGAATGGAAATACGGTTAGCGGAACTCCTCAAACTAGAGGAAGACAAAGAAAAATCTTATGGAGCCATAATCAACCATCAACAAACACTAAAGCAATGTTTCGACAAAAAGACCTCTAACCTAGAATTCAAAGAAGGGAACCTAGTGCTAAAGTATGATGAACGTACTACGAAACGAGGGTAACACACAAAATTTGAAATGCTATGGAAGTGACCCTTTCAAATCAGCATGTGCAAGGAAAAGAATGCATTCAAAATTGAAGATATGGAAGGAAACGTTTTAGATATACCAATGAATGGTATTTATTTGAATTTATTCCATTATATGCAGTTCTTTAAAAAAATTAACAATTATGTACCATATGTAAAAAAATTTGTAAATACGTTCTAATTTTGAGAATGAGCCATTGAAAAATAACATAGAAGAGGCAAAAAGTTTGTATTATATTATATTCATCAAAAATTCACAATGTAATACAAATTTGAGGCTCATATTTAAATGTAAGGCTCTCTTGAGCAAACCCAAAAAGAGTTACAAAGCAAAAAGATGCAAAAAGGAGGAAACATGCAAAAAATAGTAAAAAAAAGCCTCAAGCCATTGTCTAGGAAGCCAAAAGGGCTCATCGTCAGATTTTTCTTCTTCTCCTCCTTCTTCTTCTCTGTCAAGACACAAAAATGGGTTGAACACACAACACACGTGGGCTCCACACGTTGTAGACTAAAGGCCTGGTCACCGCGGCTCTACACCAAAAACTTGAAGTGCTTCCTCTAGGTGAGCCCTGGAACACTCTCCACATCATACTCTCGTAGCAGGTAGGTAGTTGTTGGTTGGGAAGATGAGCAATGCATCTCAAGTTCCATGGTGAAAAAGTTAGAAAGGAAGGGCAACTAGCATACATATATCCCATAGTCTACATGCATACGGAGATCCATGGCACTCGAGATACCAAGGCTAGGGATAGCCACTTGTACTGTCTCGCCAAGCCCTTACATTAGTGTAGCATCAAACATCTGGTGACACAATTTAATTATCATAGGTTTGGCAATGTTCAAGTCGAGCAAGGAGGCGACAAAGTGGGAAAGAACATTGTAGTTGCTCCAAAGCTAGTTCTTGTCGTCAATGAAGTCCTAGCCAACTACCCACCTAAACGCAACCAAGGCAAGGCAGTCGCATCTCTTCACTAAGCGCTTAATTTTTTCACTAGTGACCTCTCCCACAAAGTAGTATTGTGGCCTTTGTGGGAGAATCTAAATAGGAGTGCCTAAGCCAGCCAACATTCTAAGAAAGCAACGAATTGTGGCAGAATGGGAGACCATGAAAAATCTTTCTAAACTTAAAGGCTATATTTTTTAATTAATATTGCAATAAGGTGGCATAGTTATATATAGAAAAGATAAGCTCGAAAACCTAACCAACAAAAGGTCCATTTTTGGCTAGATGACAATGAGAAAATATCAAAGCAAAATGGAGGAAGGTAGATAAATCATACGAAGGATCTGACAAGAGGTCTTAAGAAATAAATTTGGGCATTGGGAGTAAATGCTCTCATATGTCGATTGTTGGCGTGTGTCTTTTACCATCATTAGCATCATCCAACTTACTTATGTGAAAAGACATGGATTAACATGCTAAGTTCTAACAAATTAATGGGAATGTATTTTCAAAGGTACCTTGCGTCACTTCAACACATTTCTCATAGCTAAAAACACGTGTTCTGATGCAATTAATTTATTTGTGAAAGAAGTGGCGGGGAGAATGTACTAATTCCATTCTCGCGGTGTTTTCGGCATTCCTAAGGGATACAGATCTCAAATCCAAATGTATCGCCTTGGTGGCAGCATTGAATGGATCAATAGTAACGGTGTAGCCTTAACTACATGTACAAGAGAGGAAATTAATTACACTCAAAAGTATATTTTTCCAAAGAGTAAAAGAAAAGTGGCTATTTTCATTAAGGAAACTCTCTACAACTTCCTGATACAACCATGGTGGAGCCATCAACCTCTGGTAGAAAATTTGTAGCCTCAAGTAGAAGGCCTGGTTACACCAATATTTTTGGGTAGAACTCATTCGCAATGCTCCAGTGCCTAAGAAGCATCCATTTGAATTCTATAAAACAGTGTAGCCAAATAGACACATCCCAAGAGAGGCGGTACAAAATATCACCAACAATGTTTTCGACCCTAGGTTGTCAGCTAACCCTAAAAATTTAAGGGAGGGTGTGTTTCAAAGAATAGTGGAGCATGAACCGTCTGAGGGTTTCACATTTTGGCTCTGGAATTATGGCCTTCCATAGTTCATACTACATGTCATACACCCATGCCCAAAGCTGGTCAACGCATGTGCCAGAAGATTCAACAAAAGGATAGGAGCCATTGAGGGTAGCAGGATCAAAGTTTCCATTTCTACTGAATCCATATGGGATATGTTGTGTATCCCTACGACTTGGGGTGTTGAACATTTTGATGAAGAAAAAATGGACATCTTCGAGGAAGAAATGACCAAGAAAACACATTTTTATGAGGACAAAGCAAAGGAAAGGCCAAAGAAAGGTCATCTTTCTTTTCCTCTTTCATGCAGAAAATTCAAGAAAGACACGCAGTTTGTATTCTCAATGTCGGCCTTGGTTTTTGGCCTTGACAATGATGGGGAAGTCCATCCTTTTTAGATGGGCCTAGCTTTCATGCTCAAAAGGGAAAAGAAACAAAAATATTATGATTTTGCTGATGTAATAGCCAAAAACATGCTAGAGCAATTGAAGAATTACAATACTGAGTCTAAATTGAGGTATTCTCCTTTCTTGGCTCATTTAGTTTTGCATCACAATTCTGAGTGGCTGGAGAAAAATATACCAGTGTCTAGGTTAGATGTAAGAGGTTGTTTTGAGCTAATTTTTGTATGGACCCATGTACTTTCAAAAATAGGGGATTATTACTAGTTTGTAGATCATTTTCTAAGGCCAGTGCTTGAAGATTTATTGCCACACCCTATGGGTTGTTTCTCTCCTGAGGTCACACAATGGATGAAAAATCTGTTGATCCCTATGGATTATTTCCTAGGAGAAGATTTTTACATTTATCAGATTTCATGGTTTTGTCAGGGAACCTTTTCGACTCCCTAGATTTGTAACGAATAGAGTTTTCACATTGGAGGCATGTCATTAGGCAGCCCTTTTCGACCACATCTATGGTGCCAAAAGAAACAAAACAAAGATATATTTGCTTCCCCTTACAATTTCCAATAGTTAGGTAATGTTGAACAAGCAAAAGACTGAGGGTGAGCACCAAATCTACTGGCAGCCTTAGGCTTAGTTCTCATTTGTGACAAGTGGGACTACAACCCAATAAAGCACTTTAGTTTGAAACATGATAGTCCGGAATATTTTGAGAGAAGGAGGAATCTGACTCAAGAAAGGTTGGAGGTATATATTGACTTGGCTCGCATTCCACTCAAGCGACCAAAATGGTTGAGTTTCTATGTGTCGTAGGTGGAGTATCAGAAGAAAATCCTAATGGGAAAATCCCTCAACACGTTGTTGAAGCACAAGTGATGGTTGGAAAGAAAAAAGGTAGAATTTTGGAGATTCTAACAAGAGATGAAATGCTTGGGTGCCCTATTTGGTCACTTTCATCCATATGACAAAAAGTTTGACATTTATGATTGAGAGATTGACTCTAATAATAGCAATCTAGAGACCAATCATGAGATTGACAAAGAGAAAATTTCATGTTGTGCTTCTCTTCCTCAAGAATCTGATAATTGCAGAGGCTTGAAGAAAAGGGACTCACAAGCCACATCCTCTGCTAGTGCCCGAAGCAAAGGAAAAAGGACCTAATAGTCCCCAAGAGGATCTATTACAGTCGTCAAAGGCCAAGTTTCAGAGGGATTGGCCGCCAGAGGATCGAAACATACCAGTTTTGGTCATGCAAAAAGAATACGAGTCCAAGATCTAGGTGCACCCGATGCGTCCACTCGAGGAGAAGAAGAAGCAATTTTTTCCTATAAATTTTTTTGACCACTACGGCTTGGTAGTTTTTCTCCCTCTCTTCTTCCTACCTCTACATCTTTGGTTACTCCTCCGCCCCCTCCTATGGAAAGGAATCCTCCATCCTTGGACCCTAAGCTAATAGTATTGAATACACCCCCCACCATTTTTAATGAATCTTCTAAAACTACCCTACATGCCAAACAACCATCATCTGCTTCAGCTGCTATTGATTCTTTGATTGCCTTGTCAAAGGCCCCCATTGAAAGAGCAAAATTTTTTGTGTTTCCCTTCACTCCTAGTCCATCCACTTCTGGGAAGGCACCTTTCCTTTTTCCCTTTTCTCTTTTCACCCCAACTGGTTTTTCCCCTATCTAATCTCAATTTGGTATCCCACCTTTTTCCATGATAACGCTCCCTTTTGCTTCCCCGCATGCTCATACATCCAATTTTTTTCCTTTTGTCACCCTTTTTGGTCTCCCTCCTAGTGCTTCCATTGCAGCACAGAACATTGATACCCCTCAAAGTCTCCAAGACCATTTTGATGCTACCAAGCAGGCCCAACAAGTCAGAAAGAAAAATATACTATTAAAGAATGTCACATTTCCAGTCACCAAGAAGATTGAAGCTTGCTTCAATGAAGAGTGGAACTCTCTACTAATCACTACCATGAAACTGCTTATGTCCAAGCCCAAAGGGAAAATGTAGATGGAGGACTATGACAAGCCATGGGCCTAGATTTGAATGAAACTCACCTATGTGAAAAAGTGGTCCTAGCTAAGGCCACTCAGAAGGTGGTATATGCAGACTAAGAGAGGCTGGAAAAAAATTGAAGTGCGAGGAAGAGTTCATAAATGTGAAGGAAACAGTGAGCAGGCAGCAGAACAAGATCCAGGCTAGAGATGTTGAGATGGTCCGCATAAGGAAAATACAAAGTTAGCAAGGGGAGACATCTAAGTTGCTTGTGGAATCTTAGGATGAACAGGTTCAGCTTTATGCTAAAATTGAAAAATTGAAAGATGAGTTGGCTATTGAGTGCTAATCGAATGCATAGTATCGACACGCTCAGGAAAACATGAGAAGAGAGTTGGATGGTGTCCGATCTCAAACTTTTGATGATCTTTAGAAGGCCCACACGGAAGCAAAAAATTCAAAACAAGAGATCAAAAGGTTGAGCTCAGAACTGAAAAAATGCCCTCAAAGAAAGAAGTCAAATGGAGGAAAACATAAGAGCAAGAGAGGCTCAATTTAACTAGGAGCTAGTTGTTGCACGAGGATCTGGGACCCTCCCGATAATGAAAAAGTTGATGGGAGCAAATCACAGTTGTTGTTTCCATTCTTAGGCCTGCTTTACAATTCTTAAGGGACGTTTAGGAATTAAATATGAAGGTTGGCTCGATGGTCAATCAATTTCCACAAATATGTGCTCCCTGACTAGTGGAATCGTAAAGCTTGATTTCAAAGTTGTGTGTGGCCACTGATAAGGCCCTAAAAAGTGCAAGGATTCCCAATCAAATAGTTGTATCTATCAAAGCAAACAAGATCATCAACTACCACAAAGTCATGGTGAGGTGCAAGGATTGTCAGATGTTGCTAAACAAGCAGGTCAATGAAATCAAGGAATTTAGCATCCTAGTTGACTTCAGGCTACCTCATCTTCTTTCACTAGATGGAGATGTGCTAACAGTTGAGTAGGTCACAGATGTGATTTGACGCAAGGTCCAAGCTTCTATAAAACTCCATGGTTCAAGTGCAACACCCATGGCTGATGATATTAAGAGCGAGATATTTCCTCTTTCTCGACTCTATTATCACCTTGGGGTGGTTTCTTCTAGATGGGGATTTGTTTCTTTCAAAGAATTTTTTGAGCTAGAGCAGGAATATAGGCATATTCGTACTCTCGTCTAATCGACCGATGTAGATTGTGAGGTGTAGCATTCTGCTTTCCTCAAACTCTAAGAATTACTAGAGGCCTAGGTTTGTGCCTCTACAAGCGAAGACCCCCTATGAGTCACCAAAACTGTGAAGCATTTTTTCCTTGATCATTTTTTATTTTTGGCTTGTATATTTTTTTGGCTTCGGATGTGTCTGTGCTCAAGTAAAGCTATCGAAATGGTCCATAACACGCCGCATAGTGGCTACACGGCTTTCATTTTTTTCCTGCCTTTCAGGAGAGAGTTGGGACACATGTCAACTCGTCAGGGATTTTCTCAAGGAGCTATATTCATGAGTTTGAGAATTTTCACCTATTTGACACATCATCTCTTCTCTCTAAGAAGTTTGCACTTTTATAAAGTGGTCTTTTTTGGGAGTTTGTTGGAGCTTGCTAGCCTCTCTTTTTTGGTTTTTAGGATGGAAGCTTTGAGTCGGTGTCGTTGGGTTACATGACTAGTCAACTGGACTTTTGCTAGGCTATTTTCTAGGATTTTATCATTTTTAGATAACTATCTTTGATAAATATCTAAAGAGCATTAATGTGGTAGTTGAGAATTGATGAGAAAATATTGTTGTGACCTAACTAAAGATCTACGATCAGATTGTGTGCTATAAAATGCCAACACCTGGCAGTAATTACTTTCATGTTGTGGCAGTGTTTTCTCCTTTCTGCAACTATAAATGAGAGGCGGCGACTGAAGGAAAGGGTTGGTTCCAAGTTTCATTTTCCTTTGCTGAGGAAAATTTTCTTTAGTTTTTTTAAGTTTTAAAGAACTATTTTAAGAAGTAGAGTTGTAGAACTACTTTTTCTGGCATGTTATATATTTTATGCTCAAACTATTATTGGATTGGCATCCAACCTCTATTTTAAAGTTCATTTAATATTTAAGCATGAATTATTTGGAAGAAATATTTGAGATTGTGCATGTATGGCCTTTATCAATATTTCCTTCTTTATGCTTTCATTCTAAATAAAACATTGTATCAAGTTGAATTCAAATATTTTCAGTTGTTGATTTCCATTCTGTAGGTTTATATGGTAGGATAATAACTTGAGAAAACTAGATTATGTCAATGGACTTCTCTATTATTTTGAATGGTTGTTGTTTTGTTATATTGTGTTGTATTAAGAGAGAGGGTTTATGCAATTTCTAAACGTTTTTCTGCTAACCTTGGAAATATTTATGTTTGATCGGACCTTAATGAACACTGCCTGCAGGAAGATTTGAAAGTCTACATTGTGCTTGTTGTTGGCCTTTGTTGTTCGTTCTCTTCCCAACAATAAAGGTTTGTGGCATTCTGTCTAATTATATCACTCATAGGAAAGATTGGGTTTGAAATGTTGTAAAATCTTTGGCACATCGCCATTTTTATGTTTTATGTTTCCATTTCCTTCTACCCTTTTCTCCAAAACCTAGAGAAGAGCCAACTTTTTATAAAAATCTCAGAGGTATTCAGTGAGGCACAAATCAATCCCCCACTCATTGAATTTCCCATAAGAATGTCGAAGAGGCGCAAGCTTTGATGATCACCAGTGTCTATGTGTTATATCAAACATAAGGAATGAAGGGAAATCCCAATCCCAATAAATGAGAAAACCATCCCTCTCAACACCATATCTAATAAAGTCTCGGTGGATCATGGACTTGTTGGACTTTTTGAATCAATCTCAAAATCAATGGTCAAATCATTTTATTCTTCTATCTTCTTTCCACACTAACTTGGTATCATGACAGTAAACAAAAACATCATCATACATCTATCCTACATCCACAAAATCATCAACATTCATACATCTTGCATAATCACAACATATCATCATAATAAACACAAACATAATCCACTACATCATCATTATCATTTAAGTTGTTTTGAATAATATAGATTTTTTATTCTAAGCATCTTAATACATTTCATTATCATTCATCACATCCATATCCATACATACATACATCATGACATCATAATCGCATGGAAAAAGTACACAAAAATAAATGCATCCATCCATACATCCTACATAAGCATATCATATCATTTGTATCTCATAACATGTCATAACATCCATTCCATAACATATCATAAAAAGATACTAAAAAATAAGGTAACACATCCATTGCATTGCATTGCATTACATCCATACATATTGATAACGAATAAATATAACATCACATCATATCACATGCATCCATACATCCATCAAACATGAAATAAACACACATCACACCATGGATCTGAATCATCTCATATACATATATCAAAAAATTACTGTCATGGTACAATATCTAAATCAGTGTGTATATCAATCAAAAGTACAATATCCACAAGGCTTTAAAAAATGAGCTTATGAATGTATGTATGTTAAATGATCAAGCGAGTAGTCAGAAAAGTGACTAAAAAATGGCTAGACCTAGTAGTTGCTCAACTCCCCTCTAGCTGATGGTTGATCCTCAACCCGAGGAGGTGCCCCACTCCTTTGTGAAAAATTAGGTTGCCTCATCTCTCGAGGAACGTCTCTATAATAATGTATCCTATAATACACAACCTTTGTGACTACCTCTCTATACATCTAAGTAGACACTGTATGTCCCTGAGAGGCCACTGTGACAACCTCAAGCTATTGTCATCATCCTATCTCTTGATCTAGTTATAAGTCCAATTGTTGTTGCAACTAAACCTCATGATCTCTTTGTGAATTCATATCCTATATTTGTTGCTATAGTCGATCCCTCTCTACCTATAGTTGATCTCTCTCAGCTGTAAGAGCCTACATTTGAGCCTATAACTATTGATCTAGCTGTTGAGGTGGTGGAGGAGGTGGGGGTACCCCCAGAATGTGTCCATCCTATTGACTAGGATGATGCCCTGGGTCCTGGTGATCCTAATCCTGTTGTTGATGCCCATCCCCTGGCACCTATGCCCTATCCTACTCTGGTTGTTGCTACCCTCGGCCTTGGCCCCCATCTCTTCCCCCATCTTAGCCTCTTCCTCTGCCTTTGCCTCTACCTCTTCCTTTGGCTCTACCTCCGGGGTATCCCCCACCGAGTCTGTCAAGTGCATAGGTGGCCTAAACCATGCATCATAACTTAGGGTAGTCCCCACATTTGGTAGGCACTGATCATATGCCTAAGGCTAGGCAACTAGTTGTCTAAAGTCATTGACTACCACTATGGGGTCAATCTATGCTCTGCACTGGACCTCTCTCTAAGATCTCGCAAACATAGACATGTAATCATCATGAGGTACATCATGTACCTCCCCGAACTGTCTGGAAATGTGGTTTAGGAGGTACCGCTCTATCATAGTGTGCTCTCGCCCCTACATATAGCGATTCTGGTGAGCAAAATAAAAAAAATTGTTGGTCATCATACCATGTTGGAACTTGTAGCCACTGCCTCTATCAAAATACAATCATGTCATCAATGACCCTACGCCAATATAGAAGACTTTTCAGCCCTATGTGTTGTAGTGTCATCAGAACCCTGTACTTGAAGACGATGGGCTCATCCTCATGAATATCCACCAAAACAAGTGGCCTCAAAATGACAATGTACTCATATGCCTAAATGTGAAGCAAAGTCACACTTGCTTTGATGCTCTTGCCTTCGTAGTAGATGACCTTATGCATATCATGATATAATGAAGCAAGTAGAATTAGACCCCATGCATACATAGTGGCTCAACAGATCATCCCGTTCCATGCTACGCCCTAGCCTGGACTGAAACCTCAACCTCGTCAGTCTGGTTCAATCACACCACAGATGAGTGCAACCACAAACAATCTGAAAATGGGTATCCGCCTGCAGTACAAATCCAAATCATTCTGCGAACTGACTAGTATGATGTCAAATCACAATAATGAACAACATGTGTCTCTCCCGGCATCGGTATCATAGATAACTCACTCCCCATGGATAGGAAGTGGTAGGATCCACCACACATCCTCAAGTGTGATGGTGGCCTTGTCAGTGGGCAAGTGGAAAGAAGAGGTCTCATTGTACCACCTCTCAATAAGCGTTATCATCATGGCAAGATGGTTCTACTCCTCGAGCATGAACGCAATGAACCCTAATCTGAGCATCCCTAGTCGCTCCACCTCCAGGTCATCAAAATATTGGGCCACTTCCAAAATATCAGAATAGTGCTCCTGTGACATCAATGGTAGAGGATCCTCCTACATGCATCACACACACAACATCAATTTTCCAAAAAAAAAAAATGATCAAAATCTGATACTTTGTATCCTAAAACATCAATAGCGTCATTGAAATCAATAGTTTTGCTATTTTTGGTGTGCATCGATGCAGCAATTTGGGTGGTGCATCGCCAATATAGCGATGCACGTTACATTACTCAATAGCGAATTGTCATTTGCATGCATCACCATAAATAAAAATTGAGGTGCATCACCATTTGGTCAGTGTGTCGCCCACCACTTTTGAGTGTCACTCAAACTAAAAAACCTATGCGTCGCTATATTGCAATCATGACCCCCAAATTAAATGCGTCGCTCAACCAAAAAAACCTTGACACATCACTATACAGCAAGTGCGTTGCTAAAAAATAAATAGCAACGCTTCTAACACCTTTTTTGCATTGTTATATAGTGATGCTCCTAAAAACCTAATTTTGACGCACTATTAAATACACCTAAATCCGAAAATCGATGCAATTTTTGAGTCACATACCCATGGTCCTACATCTGCTCAGTGCTGGTACTCTCAAACCCAGTCAAAAAGGTGAAGTGGAAGCACACAATGAGCCATCTCACCAAGGTATCAGAGCTCCAAATGCACAAAATCACTAAAGGGTAAATGCACAAATGAATTGGAAGTGCAACCTTTTCAACTATTTAAGCCTAAAAATTAGGGTTTTTTTGCCCTAATTTGAGCCAAAAGCTAGGATTTTGACCTGTTTTACCTATGTTCATGCTTTCCAAACTATTTTGAGCCATTTTTTGTATTTCTAGGGCCACTTTTGGCATCCTAGGGCATATTTTGACACCTAAACCTATATTTTACCTTTGTCGAGAGATTAACCCAAAATTCAAAATTGTTGCCCAATCTCTCGAGGGGGCTAGGAACCAGCTTATTCCTTCCATTAGGGCAATAGTAGGGCATCCAAAAAATTAGAATTTATTTTTATTTTTTGATTTGAGTTCAGCAGCATTAATCCAAAAAGCGTCAATCTTTGAATTAACGTAACATGTACCTCACTTCAAAGAGGGGTAAAATGTAGACACTTAAAAATGCCCTGAATGATATACACACTTGAATTAGATATATTAACATCGCTTCGTCCTGAAACCCATCCTCTTTTCGCTTAATTGATTAAATTAGCTTAGCTATTTAATTAATTGCATCATTTTCATCTATTAATCTGATTAATTTAATTAGGTTAATTCCTACCCCTTTCATGCTAACCATTCACCCTGTAAAATTGGATAAATCAAATTATCTAATTTAATCCCTAAGTCCTCTTATTTAATTAAATAACCCTAAGCTATTTAATTAAATATCATATTGCATCCCCCTTTTCATTAAATCAATTATTTAATGAATATCATATTATTCCTCTAATTTGCATGATTGAAACTTTGTTTTAATTATCAAATTACTAATAAATTCTAACTCTCCCACTTGCAAGGGAATATTCTCATGGAATAATCCTTCCCCTTTTACACATTAAAATTTGGTTTAATTAACTAAATGCTAATTTTCCTCCAAAAAAGGAATATTCTCGTGGAATATTATTTCCCTCTTCACTCATCTGAAAAAGCAATATTCTTCCTTGTAACAAACTTTCAACAAGCTTCTTGAGCAAGCTTTTAAAGTGTGCTTCTTTGCATGATTATGAACCGTTGATTAAATATCAACTTGTATTATCAACCCTTGATGAGAATCCATACCTCCATTTTCCTTTCATCCTGATCATTGATTGATTCTTTTGATCTTGGCCATCAGTTTCTTTTTTCCTATTCTATAAATAGACCTTGCATCTATTGAATATGGATCCACCTTTTTAGAGAAAACTTATGCTGTTGAAAATCACTCTCATTTGCATCCATATTTTATGTTTAAAAGAATTTTAGGTTAATATTTTATGCAGTAGTAGCTTAAATGCATCCATTAATGGCTTCCATGGTAACTTAGTTGTATCCATTTAGTGTATTTTGAAACTAGGGTTTTAATATTTTGAATCTTGCATGCATATAGAATAGCTTTTCATACACTCACATTGATCATCTTAGCTTTTATCATGTTTTATTAGCTCTCATCATGTTTTACAACACATCTCTCATTGGTTTCATCAATTTTATTCAATAAAACTGATTGAAACAAGCTCATTATCCAAGGGATTGGGAAAGGGTCTCCATTCCACATCAATGCGACACCAATCCCCCAATAGGATAAGTTTCAATGTCTTATAGTAGATGTTTATCAAGCTTTCATGTTTAGAATGATAGTTTTAATGGCTTCTTCACTTTGTTTAAATTGAATGATCTTATTGGGATTGATGCTTAGTGGCCTAAATATGCTTTAAATCCTCATGGATCAAGTATAGTTAACATATACTACGTCATCGGTCATAGGACCCCTATAGCATTGTTCCACTTTGGTACTCATTTCTAATGTAGGAGGCCCAATCTCTTATTTTAATGTCTCCCACAAACATCAGTGGATCCATTAAGTCTCATTTGGTAGAACATAATTATGTAAGTAGAGCTCGCATAACTGGTCTTGCATGTCTAGTGTAGAAATAAAGAAAGTATCTAAAAATATAAATTTTATGTTCATGGAAATAGGTAGATCACTAATCAACTAGCTGAATTAAAAACATAAATATTTTTCCTGTAGAGATAATGCATAAACCCTTATAGGTGGCTTGCATTTCAGCAACTATGTTGTTTTATCTGCTATCATCTCAATTTTTACTTTCAAGTTTTTCACTTTTATCTCATGTTGCTCAAGTGCCATAGTGTTATTGGATATTAATTTATCTTTTTCTTTCTCCTAATCCTTTTTCCTTTGAGATAACTCTTGGGTTCTTTTTCACAATTCAACACCCAAGGACGTTACAGTTTCCCCAGTGGAGGTTCTGACCTAAAGAATTGGGCCTTGAGATACTAGTTCTTTGTTTCCTACTTCAACCATAGAAAGTTGTGCAAGTACCTCCAAATTAGAACCATGCTCAAACTTACAGAGCTTTTCCTCCAATTCCTTGGTCCTATAATCCCACTCACTATCCTTTTGTTGATAATTTTTTAACAATTCTTCTAGTTATTTTATTCTTTCCATTGCTTCCTACAATTCTTTGCTAATATTTCTTTATTCAAGAAAAAGGTTTTCATCCTTTTCTAAAAATTGTTCATCCCCTATTGTACTTGTATATTTACAACCCTTTAAATTAGGGATTCTTGTGGGTCTCCTTATTTTCTTTACCACAAAAACATCCTCTAAATCAAATTCAAAGGTACGTATATAGTACCAAGACTGAGCAACCGATGTATTTACATTTCCAAGGGAATTCCCCTTTGATTCTTTATCTGTCTCTACCATTACAACATCCTCTTCCTACTTTTTAATTGATCCTCTCATGGCCATTTTTCTCTTTAGGCGATGTGATTTCCTCTTGGTTTGTGTGGGTATCTTCTTCCCTTTCGCAGGTGCAAAAGAAGAGGCTCCACTTTTCCTTTTCTTGCCTTTTTGTGATTTTCTGGAAACATGGGTTTCTTGTTTTTTCCTCTGTTTCAGGTTGCTCAGTAGAGGCTACAAACTATGTTTCCTACAAGCCTTGCTCCTTTGGCTCTCCTGTGTTGTAGGTAGGTGATGCAGAAGGGGAGCGATAGGGAATTTCCCTTTCTGGAACAGTGGGTTCTTCTATTATTTCTAGAACAGTAGGTTCTTCAAGGATACTGTTGATATTGTTACAATTAAGAAAACTTTCCCATGAAACATTTGGAAATTGAGTCCTAAGACTCCTCTTTATTAACAGTGTAACCAAACTTGAAAATGAGACAATGTTGTATTGTTTCTTCTCCTCTTATACTTAGACAATATTCTCTTTAACAGATTATACAATAAATTAGGAACATTGACATGCCTACCATGGTGAAGATGACTTAAAAGTTTAAAATGAAATGTTCATAACAAAGATTATTTGTCATCACATGTCAAATACTTAATTACATAGGAAGAAAATGAAGCCCAAATCCAGGGTAAAGACAATCATTTAGTACTTTGAGAAGAGGAATCCAGGTTTTCTCTTGGCTATCTGAATTCGTCCCTTGTAGCAATAGTATTTTCCCTAACTGGAAACTCTTCTCCTATCTTTGGAAATTTGGATACTTCAGCAATTGTAGCTTTTGAAGCATCTACCCTTAATCCCCTAACAACTACTTCATCATTCTGCAATGTGGCTATGAACTGTTGGGTCATAACCTCATTAAACTTTGTGAGCTTTAGAATATTGTAACCAGCTAGCTTGCTAGAAAAAGGGAAATACTAGCATGTCTTCCAATATTTGGTCATGTGTTGTTGGTTCTATGTGTATTATATCACCTCCCATGGCATGTTTCAATAATTAAACTCCTCAATTCTACCATGTTCTTGCTCCACCACCTCAATTAACCACTTCTACTATGCTAGAATGATGTTATGTTCAAATGCACCTTTCAATTCAGGTACTTATAACCCTTTCCTCTCCTCTAAATTTTGTTTCTTTTGAAAATGGAGGAAAATAATGAAAAGGTTTTGTAAAGAGATTTTAAAAACCAAGAAAACTAAGGAATACCCCTCCCCCAACTAAAGATACTAAGTTTCCTCACTTAGTAGGAATGGTTTTAGCATAGGGTTAGATGAAAATTAGTGGAAAATGAATTAAGATATGTAGCATTGTAACATGCCCATTGTTCTACTCAAAATAATTTCCAATGTTTTAATCACATTTGAAATAACTATGTTGCTATTCACATTGCAATATTTTTTTCTTTTTAACAAGAAGATATTGTGCACATTTGATATAACAATATTCCAACTTCCTCATTTCATTTCAACAAAATTTTACCATCTTTCCAAATTATTGACTTCATTCTCAATATAACATGTCACACTTTACAAACTTCCACAAAATGGATACAAAGATACATACATGGCTCTTCTGAGCTTTATTGGAAATAGTATATATATTGGTCTTGATGTCGCTGCATTAGTGCATACATTTTAGATGTCCCTATTCCTTGGTGTATACATTCTAGTTGTCCTCAATACTAGCATAAACATCCCCAAACCTTGACCGCCAATTGATAAGGAGAAGCATCACTCAAGTGCTTTTTCTGCCAACTACAAACTTAATGCGGTCCCCCGCACATCTACCACATATGATAAGATGGCCCTACCCTTTGACAAATATTTTGGTATGGTAACCTTCCTAAGCTAGTTTTGTTTCCTACATAATTAGAACTTCTATACCCTCTACAATCCTGAACTAGTATGCATAAAAGGAATGCAGTGAATTGGTAGTATAACAAGCGAAAATTACACTACTTTGGCCAAAGTATTCTTCACTCAGTACTCCGAATGAAAGTCATCCTATTCACATACACTACCCTAGCTTGGTTTGGATTTTGATCATTAATATACTATGCATAGATAATTTCCTTCCGTAGGTAATCTTTAACCCTAGAAACAACCTATTCCCTTTTCCAATTCATAATGATACTTCTCCTAAGTATTCACATGCATAAGCTATACCCTTTATTGGATAGTCTAATCCCAGGAATAATCTATGAAATTTCCTTATTACTCAAAACTCATAATCTAAAGTATAGTTACATATAAGCTTCATCTTATCATAAATACTCATCAATAAATGACTCCATTCAGGAATATGTCACAATGATAAATGATTCTCATCAAGAGTATAATCGCATTAATAAATGACCTCAATCAAAGAGCAATCATATCAACAAATGACTCATTCAAAAGTATGGTCTCAATAACAAAAGACTCTATTCAAGAGTGTAATCTCATCAGCAAAAGATTATTCTAAAAGTATATTTTCATCAATAAAATGACTTCACATCAAGAGTGTAAACATTTAATCAAGTAAAAATTCCAACTCAATAGGATAATCCACCTATGGCTCCAACCAAATAGAGATTCACAAACTCAAGTGATCAACTTAATCACATAGGTTACTCTCAACCATGGTTTACCTTAATCCTAAGATAAAATCAACAATCAACGATCAATCCATTCATGTAGGTTATTTCTCAACCTATGTGCTTCAAGAAAATATCAAATAAAGAACCCAACCAAGTAGGTTAATCTTAACCTATGGTTTCAATCAATAATAAAGTAAATTTCTCAACCCAAATAGGTTATTCACATCCTTGGGTTTCAATCAATAATAAAGTAATAATCAAGTGATCATTTAAGTATAGGTTAACAATATTTCGTCACATCCTATCAGATCTTTTATATAATCAATATTATTGTATTGCTAAACCTTATTATCCCAATGTTTCCTGGCATTTATAAGCTTATAGTGTCAAGTCACCTCATGTCATAGATACATTTCACATTCCTTATACATGTAGTGTAGACTATCTATGTATAGAAACATCATCAACTAAATTTCCATATAGGGTATATAAAAATATTAAACTAAAAGATAGGTTTCTCAAGTATCAAACAAGACCATGCAAGTATAACAAGAATCAAATATACTCAAAATCATTGCTTTCAACATAGTAATCAATACTATTTAACCTTTCCTACATAAAATACAAAGGTTTAGATACTAGCATTCCTGTTAAATGTTGTACTCCAATTGACCAACCGGTTCCTTAGCTAAATCCTCTCTACGAATCAACTTGCTACTATTTCCACTTATCAATTCCTCTTCACAGAATTTCCTCACAATATCTCTCACTCTATTTTCCTCACAAAAAATATCAGCTCAGATTATCCTAGATAAAAATAGTAGCATGCAAGTGAATGCATGTGTCAAATGAGGTAACTTTTGCCTCTATTTATTAAAAATTATGAACCTTTGCTACCTACAAGAAAGCTATTCAAAACAACACTTCTCAGCTCAATAGTTTGACTCAGCAAGAAACCAAAGAAGGTGGAAGCATAAATCAATGCATAGGTTACACATACTTGGCCAAGTTTCACTAAACAATACAACAAGAATTAAATTCAAATAAGTAAGATTAACAATCATACAAATAGACTCTTTCTATGCCCTCAACATAAGGATTGTGGATGGTTGTAGGGGAGAAGTCAAAACAGCCAAGGAGCAACACTTTCAAAAGGGAATGAAGGTGAGCATTTATTGATCAGTCGTGAGTCACCACATAATACTGTTTCTCACCAAATAAGACCACCAGGAAGAGAAGAAGTCTATTCTTAGCAAGATTGATTTATGACATGATTATTCTTAGGAACACATCTCTTTCATAGTAGTTAAACATTAGGCATAGAGTACTAAATTGGTTTCTCTACTCCTGCTTCATAGTTATTATTTTCTATTTTAGACTAATTCCTCTTCCTATCTTTGAGGGAGAGTGGACAGTTGCTTTATGATTTTTTTTTCAGTCCTAGAAGAATAAAACTCCTCATAGACTCTATATAATGGGAATTATTGTCAAGGAGTAAATCTAGTTATTAGTTGATCGATTTGATAATTGATAAGTTAGTTGCTCATCTATTCCTAGTTGCAACAATAGATGTGTGTTATTGAATCAGAAATCTTCAACAGGTTCTTGTTGGATTGTATGTAAGAGTTCAATGTTTATATGCAATAAAGGGAATTAGTTTGATATCATGAATTACTAAGTAATTAGGTGTTGACAACTTCTATGGGGGAAACAACTCAAGCAAGGGCCACTTGAGGTACTATTAATCCACTTCATTTTCTATTGTTAGATTAAATGATGCATTATTGAAATTGGTTAAGTAGTTTCTAGTTATATGCATGTGTTACAATTCATGAATGTCATTCTATAGTTGTGAATTGAATTCTATAGCTTTATATTGGTTTCATACTCCAGAGGAATTAGCTAGTTTAGGACACTACAGTTTTTAATAGTTGGCAATTACACTCTTAAGTGTTAGGTACCCATATCATAAGGTAACAATTTATATTTATTTTTCCCTATTTTGTGAATTAGCAATTCATTTCACTTTCCATATTTTACAGTATTTTATACATGTGTAATTTCCTATACTCCGTTGATGTAGGATGTGTATAGATTCCATGAATCTATATATTATGCCATCACTGCTTAAATTTTACGAGTCCCTAGTTGATAAATAAATGCAACCTCTTGTGAAAGATGAACTATTCACATAGGAATTCATCCTCTGAGTTGTGTGTAGACCTAGTAAGCACCAATTTGATTAGACATTAGAGAGGCTCTACACTAATTTTGTAACTAAACCCTAGAATGAGTTGAGAATCATCCCAAGCTGGTAAAGCAAAATGAGGGTTAGAGGAGGACATTATTAGTCAACTCCCAAGTTCTTCAAAGAAATCTAAACATGCACAAGGGTATGAAATTCTCTCAAACAAATTAATTGATATAGATGAGGTAGTTAGGGATGCAGTCATTCTAATTCAAGGTTGGTACCTCTTATAGTATGGTTATAGAAGGTGTAATGTTGCAAAACCTATTTCAAACATTTGAAATTTGGATTTGGGTAGATTAGTGGTGTCAAAGGTGTTTTTTGATGTAGATTTGATAAGATCCATTGTCAAGAATTATGATGCTAAGTCCATAACAGTTTTGAACAATAAAGGTGGTGTGTTGACTAGAGTGGATAGGGATTTCATATGTGAAGTGTTAAACCTAAATCTATCTACAAACATTATAATATATTTTGATTCACTATACAAAGAATATGCTAAGGATAAGCACAATTAAAAAGTTATGTGGTTACCTCATCTCAAAAGGAGAGATAAAAAATGAAACACTTGTGAGATTTACTAAAGATGAAGTAGAGCCATTTAATTATGACATCTTTGAGGATTACTTCATAAACATATGCTTTCCCCTATGTCAATTTCTAGGTGTGGATTGAAATACACAAATTCCTTTGCATTTAATTATTATGGCAGTTGATATCCAACATATAAATCTAAATAGGAGTTTTTATTTTACTACTTTTATTACAGAGGGAATTCATAAGAGTGTGATAGAAATTAAAGGAGATAATAGAGTTATATACTTTAGGTGGTATTCCCTTCTTTACCATATTCTATTATATAGTGGGAGACCTATTTGGAGTCCTGCCATGCAACTCAAGCTCCAAGATGTTAAAGGAGTACCACATCTTGTTTAGGGGTAGACACATATATGGTATATACATTTTCCAACATCAAATTACATTATATTAGAGGGATTTTTTGTGTAGTTGGTAATGGATAATTTGGGACATGGGAATGCTATCAAATTGTTAGAAAGGGTGAAACCTTTTGGGACACAAGGAAAGAACACCTGATATAGGAATTGACTATAATTGGGGAGATTTATTTCTCCATTCAAACACAATAGTTATCAGAATAGATGGTGCTCCGGTGAAACCACATATATTTCTTAGAATTGTGCCTGATAGAATTGTATTTTTGGAAATCATATGGCAATTAGATGAAACTGATAAGTTTCACCTTATGACAAGCAAGAAGGGATGATTTTTTACTTCCAAAATTGTGTTTTTTAATTTTATGACTATTGTCAAGGAAGGGTTAGAGTTGATATATCCCTTTCTACAACTTTACAGAATGAGGTTGGATAAGAAGAGAAATTATGACCCAAAACACTTCATAAATCAAGACAGAGAGAATTGGAAGAGCGCAATTCTATCATGAATTTGATAGAGTTGAGGAAATAAATTAGGAATGTTGTCTCATATACAAAGGTGTAGAGGAGAAAGAATGCAAGGGTAACAATTATTAAAAGAGAAGAACATAGAAAAGGGGATAAACCTAATTACCCAAGAGACTACATAGAAATCAAGGACAAAATTTTCAGAATCTAAACCATGCTTGACAATGTTGCCAATATTCATCCTAGGGTTCCTACATTACCTCATAGGTCAATCGAAGAGGAAGAAAGGCCAAAAAAGATGGATTTGAAAAAACTATGCATCAAATTGATATGCAAGAGGTATCAAATGTCCCACAAATGGCTCCTCCATAAAGACTAAGTGTTGGAAAGATCTTGGTGGATTACTCAATTGAATTTTCAAACAAAAAAAATTGGGGAGAATATGCTAGATCCTAATGAAGCAAACTAGGTCCTCTCCTCTCCACCTAGGATCCAAATTGAAGATCCATCCCAGGATAGAATGCTCATCAATATTGTATAGGTGGAAATGTGATAAATGATGTAAGATAATTGGCATGTACTAAAAATATTTCTTATGATTAATTTGTGAAGTCTAAGGAGTACAGATATTTTTGGATCAAAAATGAGATAAAGGACTTCTTTCAAAAATTAAATAAGTAGAGGGAGAATTATACCACAAAAGAGATGAATGAAATCACTTAGAAAGTCATGCAAGAGGTGGAATTTCATGTGAGCAACATAACTTCTAAAGATGGAAGAAATATTATACAGAAAAGTGGTTGCTTATTATTACCAAGATGGGCTATGGATTTTTCATTACACTTGATACTATAAAAAGGTAGGACACAAGTGAATAAATTCTGAAATCCAAAGAGAAAGAAAAGCATTTATACTTTAGATGAGGATTCAGTACTATATTTGAGACTCTTGCAACATGGGCAATAGTGTTTGAATCTTGAGTTGTTTGTGAGTTGTTCAAGGGTGTTGTCATTGATGTCAACCCCTTGTATGAAGAGAGTGTCGGAATTTTTTTGGTGTTGATGATTTCAACCCCTATCATTGGAGTTGTTAGAAGCCTAGAGTTGTTATTATTGATTTCAACACAATGTTGTTGGTGTTGTCATTGATGTCTTACTTTGGTATAGGTGCAGAAGTTGTGTTTGGAGAGATAGTTGTATGTGTTATAGTTGATGATAGATGTTGTAGATGCTAAAAATGTGTTATAGAGATGTTAGTAGTGTTGTTGATGCAATTGGTTCACTTGCTTTCCAAGTGTTTTTGAGAAAATTTGAATAAAAGAGAGTTCAGTGTGACAAAGTGGTGTTTAGTATTCTACTTTGCATTTCTTCATGGTTGAAGATATGCCTACATGGTTTGGATAGGATGGTTAGAGGTGTTCATAGGTTCTATATCCAAATTTTTTAGGTTTTGGATCGTACTACAGTGGAAGATGTGTTTGACACTATGTCTATCTAGTGAAATAGGGTGTCTAGGAGAAATGAGATTGCTCTGTATTTCTTTGGAGTGAATATTCTTGTCTTGTAGATCTTGGAAAATGCTTATATATTATGTATCTACCTTCCCTTGAAGTTTTTGGTGTTGTGGTGTTCCACAAGGTTGTTTAGTGAGTTGGATGTCTATGCCAGTGTGTTTGGCTACATACAATAAAGGTGTTCTTAAGTTTTAGGTGGTTGTAGTAGTTGTGGAAAATATTCTAAGATGTTGTGAAGTGTTTTTGTGTGGTCTGTGAGATGTTTCTAGACCTAGAGAGATGTGTTTGGAGTCATTTGTTAGTGTTAATGCAATTTTGGCCAACCTAGTGTGCTAGTGATAATTGTGGAGGATGTTGGATGTTTTGGTTGTGTTGTTGATAGGTGGTTGTCATTGTTGTCAACACTATTAGCATTGATGTATTGTAGGTTATATGTCGAGGATATTAAGAAAATTGTTAAAGAAAGAGTTGTAGGTTGACAGTGGAATAGTGAAGGTCATGAAGGTGTCTTGCTCAGTTCGTTGATGATCAATTGTTGTGGACTAAAGGGTTTATTTCTGAGTGTATCTAGTTTATCCACTGAAATTTTTAGAGGTCCACGTGAAGATTTAATCCTGTTATGAATAGTTGTGTTCTGACAGTTTTTCTATGGTTTTAGTTAGTGTTCCTGATTGAAGTTGATGTGATTCCAGTAATTTCAGTTGTTGCAGATGCTTCTGTGATGATTCTTGGTGCTCATGGATGGTTCTAGATCATGCTCTATCTTTGTTGCACATCCACATTGACCGGTGTGCTCGTGGTTGGTGATTTTTCTCTTGTGTGTTTGGGTTTTTATGTTCTTGGCCGGCATGGTGGTTGTAACGTGTTGTGGATCCTTGGAGATTTAAATTTGAATGTTTGGTGCACTTGAGAATATTGTTTTAAGTCTTCATTATATTATGGCCAATGGTGTTTGATTCTCATTGAAAATTTACTTGTAAATTTGGGCCGACATTGTGTATATGTTTTATATTTTATTTTGGCTAACAAACTTGTTGATGTAATTCCATGTTGTGCATATATAAGAATAGTTTTTTGTGTGAAGTTATGTAGTGAAGAAGTTCCAAAGAAAGAGCAAGTGTGTGAATAGTGATCTAATCATTCGATTACAGAGCAAAGTGTGAAGAATTTTGATCAAAGTGTGAAGGAGTGTTTCTGTGCTTAACCAGAACTGTAATCAAGCTTTTGTAGAAGCTATTTTCTCAATTCATACCCTACGGATCTAATCCAAATTTCTGTAAGACAATGTGTCTTCTTTGGGCAGTGATCCATCTTGTATTTGAGCAATGCGCTTGAATGCATGTGCATTCCCATTATTCTTCATTATACTTTTAACAGGGTATAATATTGTGGACTGACATTCATCGTGGTTTTTCCCCTAACAAGCTTTCCATGTAAAAATCTTGGTGTTCTTTGTGTTTTTGATGTGTCAATTGTTTGTGGTTTATTGTTCATTCATCAGATCTGAGATTAAGTTAAGTTTGAAAAGTTTAAATATTTTTTTGACAACTAATTCACCCCCCCTCTCAGTTGTTTGTCCTTGTTTTTCCAACAATTGGTATTAGAGTTGGTTCCTCTAAAGAAGTTTAAAAGCTTGAGGTGATCTGAGATGGCATCATACAAGAAGGACAGTCCTAGATTCGATGGAACAAACTACTCTATGTGGAAAGCTAGAAAGTGTCATTTGAGGTGTATTGGTGAACCCTTCTGGAAGATTACAAAGAACAAATATGTTATTCCTCATAATGGTCCTTCCACTCCTGATGAGATTAAAGAGGTTGAAATTAACAAATGGGCTATTGAAGCTTTGTTGAGTGCTCTGACGGATTTTGAAATGACAAATGTGATGGATCTAAAGACAACTCATGAGATCTGGAAGAAGCTAGAGACTTTGTATGAAGGAGATGCACTTGTGAAGGTCACTAAGCTACTGAGTTTGAAAGGCAAGTATGAAACTTTGAAGATGGGTGAAGATGAAAATATTTTGTCTTTTATGCAAAGAGTAAATGAACTTGTGATGGGTATTAGATGTGCCAATGGTACCTTGCATGAACAAGAAATTGTAGCTAAAGTACTCAAATCATTGCCTCCCTCTTACAAATCAAAGGCTTATGCTATTGAAGAGCTCAGAACAGTAACAAATGTGACAAGAGATATGCTGATTGCTAAACTTGTTGCCTTTGAGTTGAGTTAATTTGGTGATTCTTCCCACAAGACTGAATCTGCATTTAAGGCCTCTATATCTAGAAGAAACAAGCAAAGATATGATCCAGGAGAGAGTTCTAGAAAGACATTCAAGTATGAGGAAGAGATGAAACAACTTGAAGATGAAGAAAGAGAGGTAGAAGAGTTGGAAGCACTGGTTGTGAAGAAAGAAGGCAGAGGACAAGGTAAGTATAAAGGAAAGTTGCCTATTAAATGTTTCTCTTACAGTAAAATAGGTCATTTTTCTTCAAGGTGTCCTGAAAGAGTTCCTAGGTCTAAGCCTAACAAACCTAGATTTCAAAAGAAATGTTATTATGTTGAAGAAGGTGTGACTGATGAAGAATCTGATAAAGAAAATGGAAATGAAGATGGATGGGTTTTCATTGCTATCAAGGAAAATGGTTCAGTGACTACTAAATCTGCTAAAGTTGAGAAAGCTCTTGCAACCCAAATTGAAGAAAAGGATGAGTGGGTTATTGACAGTGGATGCTCACATCATATGATTGGTGACAAAAATAAATTTGTAAGTCTAGAGAAATATGATGGTGGGGTTGTAAGATTTGGAGATAACAATGCCAGTGTGATTCATGGCAGAGGATCTATTTGTATTGGTGGTAAATATAACACTGATGATGTCCTTTATGTTGAAGGCTTGAAACATAATCTGTTGAGTGCTATATAGATGGTGGACAAGGGTTACAATCTTCAGTTCAAAGATGGAAGATGCAGGATACTTGGAAGCTTTAGAAATGTAATTGCTTTAGGTACTGTTGCCTGATTTTCACCTACGGGCTCAATCAAGCAGGGGTCTATTTTTCAAGTATTCATAAAGACCAAATGGATTAACTTTTACCTCAGGTTGCCAAGACATCTCGGTCACTGTGAAGTTTTATATCTCCCTCCGCATGGGAAATGGTCTCGCCGACAGTTGTTCACAAGGTTGGAGTCGGCGAAGGAATCTGCACTTGGGGAGATGTCTTGTCGACCGCTGGTGGTCTCCGCGAAATGGTCTAAGCTCACCGAAAGATGAAGTCTTCGGCATGAAGTCTTGCCAACCCGTGGTGGTCTCACCGAAATGGCTGGCATTGGGGAGAAGTCCTACCTAAAGATAAAGGTCTCAGTGAAAGTTGGTGCTCTCACTGTGATGTCTCACCGACGGGGTGAGGTCTTTCCGAAATGAAAGGTCTCGGTGTAACGTTTCACGGTCAGTGAGAGGTCTTGCCGACTCGATAGGGTCTCGCTGAGTGGATATTTGGAATTGGTAACACTCTTGGCCGTGGGGTTTGAGTTTGGCATGACATCTTTCCGAATGATGGTGATCTCGCCGAAGGAATCTGCGTTCGGGGAGAGGTCTTGCCAACTGCGCGAGGTCTCGGGGAAAGGTCTTCTCGAACAGGCAAAGTCTCGCCGAAGATGGAAGGGTTGGGGAGATGTCATGCTGACCCGATGGTGTCTCACCGAAGGTTTATTCCTTTGGTATGAAGTCTTCTCGACTGATGTTTGTCTTGTCGATAGCGATGGGTCTACTATAGACTTTGGTGAGAACTCTTGCCGAATGCAGATGTCTGGGCAATGAAATGGCGATATCAGTATGACTCATCCAACTCAATATAAAGTCCCACCAACAGTCCCAAGCTATGACGACCGTCCTGTGATGTATACTCGCATTGGGGAGACACGATTAGTGTCTCACCAACATGCAATTTTGTTTGAAGGACCTTTGACTGCCCGGTAATTTACGTGGCACGAGTTTAGCCAATCAGAAGGAGCTAAAGATGGACCATTGGCAATTTGACTATTGTGACTACCTCTGTGGAAGATCAAAAGAACGTAAACAACATCAAATTACTCTGAGATCAAAAGCGATGGAGCAACTCGGTGAAGCAATGGTGTGGAGATCTAATGGGAAAATCTGATGTTTCCAGAAGAGGTCAACTTGAAGAAAGATCTGAAACAGGAGGAAAGCCAAAGGGGAAGAAGCCATGAGTCTCAAAGATAGCTGGGATGTCTGCTGGAAAAGGTAGAGCAACATTTATGATAAGGCTTTAAGGCATTCAAGGCAGCTCTAATGAGTTTCGAAGGCGGACACGAGGGCTGCAAGTTAATGCGATTGTTCCAAAAGATCTGGAGGCCATTCCCAGAGCGATCCTTCACCGACATGGATAGCAGGGATACATATTTAATGCAGCATTAACTTCATTAAAAAGATCTAAGGGTGGATCTTTTTGGAGGCTGATATTTTTGGTAAGCCTTAGGGAAGGGGCCGAGACTTTTGTATATATGGCATTTTTGCCTCTTTGTAAAAGAGTTTGGATTATGCATTCTAGAGAGTTAGTGATTTTTTCTCAAATCCTTTCTCAGCTGATGTATGCTTTGTAACTCAATTTTGGAAAGGAAATTCAGTAAAGACCTTGATTACTATTGATATGAAGCTTTTGCCTACCTCTTCTTTGCATTTTTGTGTTCAGTTAACTGATTGATCAAGCTTTTAGTGAGGTAATGTTTATTTCCTCCAAGCTTTGTATCAGATTTTAGAACCTTTTATGCATAAAGTATGTTTTCGCAGGTTGCAAATGGTGTCAAAAGATGTAAAAAATGAATTTTAGACATGAAATTAGCTTTCCTTCTAAGAATTTTAGCACTAGAACCTATTTATGAAACACTTTTGCAAAAAATATATAGAAGTGAGTTGTGCAAATTTATCTTCAGTCATTGCAAGAAAGTGTATTAAAACTAGTTTCAAATCCAAGTAATATCAGTTCGGTGTATCAACATAGGGTTTAGTCTTCATTTTATGCACTCCCTCTCCCTTTTCCTTACAAAATCAGTAGTATCGATGATACTGCCAGCATAGGAAGCTGGCCTTTTTTCGGAGGTCTAATCTTGTATAAGTTTTATATTTTTAAGGTCATTCCCATGTTAAACTGGATTGTCGAATTTTACATTCAATAGGGTGCAAAATCCAAGTGCTAACAAGTACAAAGACAAGAGGTAATATTTTTCACTTGAGTGTTGCTAATGAAATTTGTTTAATTGCTCAAGTAGATGAAAGTTGGTTATGGCATAAGAGGTTGTGTCATGTGAATTTTGATAACATTGTCAAGGTAAGCTCCACTCAAGAAGTAAAAGATCTACCTAAGCTAGTGAAGCCTACTAACACAATATGCAAGGAATGTCAAATGGGAAAATAGACTAGAGTTTCTTTTTGGAGCAAACAACATCATTCTAATGGAGTACTGGAGCTGGTGCATATTGATATGTGCAGTCCCTCCAGAATCAGAAGTCTACAAGGAGAAAGGTACTTTATGCTGCTTATTGATGATTACTCTAGGATGATATGGTTTGCTTTCTTAAGAGAAAAATGTGAAGCATTAGAGAAGTTCAAAAGTTTCAAAGCTATGGTAGAGAATGAGACAGGTCTGAAGATTAAATTCCTAAGGTCAGATAGAGGTGGTGAGTTCACCTCCTAGGATTTCAATTCTTTTTTGTGAAGAGCATGGAATCAAAAGATAGTTATCTACTCCCCAAACCCCTCAACATAATGGAGTTGTAGAGAGAAAGAACAAAACAATTCTGGATGTTGCTAGAACAATGATGTTGGAAGGAAATGTGCCTCACATCTATTGGAGAGAAATTGTAAGCACTATTGTGTACACTCTAAACTAGGTAAATGTCAATGGTATTTCTAGTAAGAATCCTTTTGAGCTATTGGTTGGTTATAATAGAAGAATGATAAAAATGGTTGAAAGTGCAAATGTCAGAGTTGACAAGGACTCTGCTAGATCATCTAGATACGGTGGATATGATTCCGATGACCAGCAAGATAGTACAGACAAAAGGAAGAATGCTTGGAAATAGAATCAAGTTCAAATGGTTCTAGTAAATCAAGAAAGTAAGGAAGGAGAGAGAATTAGAAGTGTAGAAGAAAGAATAGAAGAACCAAAAGTGTGAGAGAATCCTAAAATTCTGAGGTATGTAAAGCTAATTCATTCTGAAGATCAAATTATAGGAGATAAGAATAAAGGTGTGCAAACTAGAAGAAGGATTGTAGAAGAGTATTGTCTGATTTCCAAGACTGAGCCTAACAATTTCAATGAAGCTTGTAATTATGAACACTAGATGGAAGCTATGAAGGAAGAACTAATGTAGATTGAAAAAAATGATGCATGGATTCTTATTCCTAGACCTAAAGATAAAAATGTGATTGGTACTAAATGGGTCTTTCAGAATAAGCTGAATGAACAAGGTGAAGTGGTTAGGAATAAAGCAAGACTAGTATGTAAAGGGTATTCACAAATGGAAGGTATTGATTTTGAAGAAACCTTTTCCCCTATTGCCAGGATTGAAGCTGTAAGATTATTTCTTTCTTATGCCACATATAAGAGCTACAAAGTCTATCAAATGGATGTGAAGTCAACCTTTCTGAATGGTGAGTTAGAAGAAGAGGCATATGTTGAACATTCAAATGGATTTCAACTGACTGATAAGGAAGGCATGGTTTTCCGATTGAAGAAAGCTTTGTATGGACTCAAGCAAGCCCCCAGAGCCTAGTATGCTAGACTAGATAAATACTTACTAAAGCTTGGATTCAAAAAAGGTACTGCTGACAACAACTTGTATTTTAAGTTGGATCCTGATAAAGAGTTGATTATTGAAGTCTTTGTTGATGACATTATTTTTGGAGGTGATGATGATCTATGTATGAAGTTTGTTGATGAAATGAAAGGTGAATTTGAAATGAGTATGATTGGAGAGATCAAGTTCTTTTTGGGATTGCAAGTCACTCAATTAGATAATGGGATTTTCATATCTCTGTCTAAATATGTGAGAGAGTTGTTGAAGAAGTTTGGCATGGAAGACTCAAACCCTGTTAGTACACCCATGGTAACCGAATGCAAGTTAACATAGAATGATGATTCTCCTAAGACAAATCAAACAAGATACAAGTCAATGATTGGCAGATTTCTCTACTTAACTCAAACAAGACCAGACATCATGAATGTTGTGTGTATGGTTGCTAGATATCAAGCTGATCTAAAAGAATCTCATGTGACTATTGTAAAGAGAATTTTTAGATACCTAAAAGGAACAGTTGATTTTGGGCTTTGGTATCCTAAAGATGATTATCTTACCTTGAGTTCCTATACTAATGCAGATTGGGTAGGAGATGTAGATGACAGGAAAAGCACTAGTGGTGTTGCCTTCTTACTAAGGAAGAAGTTGGTGTCCTGGTTGAGTAAAAAGTAGAATTCCATTTCCCTATCTACTATTGAGGAAGAGTATATTGTTGTTGAAAATAATTGTACTCAAGTGTTGTGGATGAAATAGATGTTGAAAGCTATCAGAGTAGCATATGATGAGCCTACTGCCATATACTGTGACAACTCAAGTGCAATAAACATATCGAAGAATTTGGTGCTACACTCTAAGACCAAGCATATATCAATCAAGTTTCACTTCCTAAGGGAGAAAGTGAGTGAGAAAGAAGTCAGACTAGAGTATGTGCCTACCAGAGAATAGATTGTAGACATTTTCACCAAGTCGTTGCTAAAGGATACTTTTTAGTATCTCAGAGGGATGCTAGGGGTGATTACCCCTCTTGATAAGAACTAGAGATACATTTACTTGCATCAATTTGTGTGATTCATAGCTATATATTGATCTAGATTGATGTTTTTATGGATGTTACTCAGGGGGAGTAGTCAGATGTATAGATATGTGGTTCAGAGCTTGTAAGTGGAAAGATAATGCTTATGTTTTCCATTGATGTCAAAGGGGGAGAAGAGCAATGTGAAAAATCTTTGTGGGGAGAAGAGTTGAGGAAAGAAGATTCAGAACCTAAGGGGAAGTAAGTGTAGTTGTGTTGATGGTATTTTTCACATCATGTGTTGCCATCAATGCCAAAGGGGGGAATTTTTGGATGTTGTGGTTGTGTTGTTGATATGTGGTTGTCATCGATGGCAATGCATGATGTGAAAAATACCGTCAACACAACTACACTTACTTCCTCTTAGGTTTTGGCTCTTCTTTCCTCACCTCTTCTCCCCACAAAGATTTTTCACATTGCTCTTCTCCCCCTTTGACATCAATGGAAAAGATAAGCATTATCTTTCCACATACAAGCTTTGAACCACATATATGCACATCTAACTACTCCCTTTGAGTAGCAGCCACAAAAACATCAATATGGATCAGTACATAGCTATGAAGCACACGAATTGATTATTTATGTAAGTGTTGAAAAACATGTTGTTGTAGATTTGGGTCCTAGTTAAGTTGTGGCATGGTTTACCTTCACTTCTTTATACCTTCAAAGTGTTTGGTGCTAACCTATTTGATGTTACATAGTTGAGGTGCATATGTTTCCTTAAGTTCAACCTAATTGATATTGTTTTAGGTCAATAATGGTATAAATACAAGGTTATTTGTTGAGTGAATTAAGTAGAGAAGGTGTGTGATGCAAAATATGTGAATGTGATCAAGTGTGGTGATTTGAGTGCGATATTTAATGCCTATGACTCCTAGATGTAGTGAGTAGAAGGAGTCTACATTTGATTCTATTGAATGAGTTGTTTGTGCTTCAGTGGAATTGTACCTATGACATAAGAGAGATGCATTATTAGCAATTCAAATTGGAAGTGAGCCACCCCTTCTTCTATCTTATTTTTCTGGATAGTAAGTCCTTTGGCAGTGAACCCTTCTTTCTTTTGGGTAGTGAGCCTATTGTATTTGGTGTTGTTATTACTTTATATTGTGAGCTAATCCTCACCATGGTTTTTCCCTTCTTGGGTTTTCCACGTAAATATGGTGTTCTTATGTGTTTGATGTGTTTGCATTAATGTTTCATATGTTTACATTCTATTAATGCATAATAGGGGTTGAAGGGCTAATAAAGATCTTAATGTTAATGAGGGTTTTGATGTTTTAAAGCGTACAATTGATTCACCCACCTCTCAGTTGTCTTGTGCATCTAACAATTAGTATCAGAGCAAGGTTCCTTGGAAGAAGCTTAACAACTTGAGGTAGATCCAGATGGCGTACATGAAGGAGCCTCCCTTATTTGATGGGAAAAATTATCCAATTTGAAAAACCAGGATGGAAGGTTTCCTTATTTCCCTAGGGTTTGGAGTTTGGAATTCAATTGAAGATGGATATACCATGCCTACTAATGGTTTGGGAATTGATGATGAGATCAAAGTATAAGAAAACAATGTCAAAATAAGGAATGCTCTCTTGAGTGGTCTTTTTTATTCAAAAATTGTGAAGGTTATGAGCTACAAATCTACTAAAGAAATATGGAAGAAGATGATAAGGTCAAGCAAGCAAAGATGCAAAATTTGAATACTAAGTTTAAAACCCTATGGATGTCAGAAAATGAAGATATTGCAAGCTACATCCATAGAGTGGATGAAGTTTTCAATTCCATCAATGGCCTTGGTGGAAAACTACAAGAAGATGAAGTGGTAAAGAAGGTATTAAAAAATCTTCCTAATTCTTATAGTCATAAAGTTTATGCTATTGAGGAAGTTCAAGATTTAGATCATTATTCTAGAGATCGGTTGTTTGGTGCTTTAACTACTTTTGAATTGAGAGAGTTTGGTCAAAGTGATTCAAGAAAAGGGACTAATTTTAAGGCTAGAAAAATAGAGAAGGAAGGTGGATTAAATTCGGATGATCTTGATGAGATAGAAGAAAATTTTGTTAGGAGATTGAAAAATGGCACTAGAAAGTACAAAGGTAATTTTTCTTTCAAATGTTTTAAATATGGAAAGATAGGTCATTACTCTTCAAGATGTCCAACTAAAGTTTCAAATGACAAGTATAAGGATAACAAAGGTAAATTTTTCAAGAGAAGTTATTATGTTAAAGAAGATGCTAGCATATTTGATGATGAATCTGACTACTTGGATGATGAAAATGATAAATGCTTGTTCATGGCTCTGAATGTTGGAAATAGTGCTACTAACTTTGAAATATGTATGAAAGAAATTGCTCTAGAAACATGTCACAACATCAAAGGGACTTTAGTGACTACTTTTCATGCTAGAGAGGAGAAAAATTGTTGGTGTAAATAAAGTCTTGTACCTAGTTCATTCATTACTAGGAGACTTATTTACATATGTTAAGTTTACTTAGGTCATAGGAAGGAATCTTTCTAGAAGGTGTTAGTTGTCATTAGTTGTTATCTTATCTTTTGACTTGTAACACATGTGAACCTAGGTAAGTATGATTAGTTGTCTCATGTCGTATGATTAAGACACCTATCATACTCCTATGACATCTTGTATCTCACCTTGGCTATATAACCAAGGGGTCTCTACTATATTGTACATCACAATTATATCATTGAATCATATTGATAAGAATACAATTTATTCTTGTCACATTATATTCTCTCTCTCTCTCTCTCTCTCTCTCTCTCTCTCTCTCTCTCTCTCTCTCTCTCTCTCTCTCTCTCTCTCTCTCTCTCTCTCTCTCTGTGCTTTCCATTTGGTCTCACGATCTTGGCAGCCATAGCCAATTCTAGCATGGTATCAGAGTGGGTTGGGTGCCATTGGATAGTCTTTCTTTGAAGAGAGATGGTAAATCTTGAAAATTTGAGCATGCTCTTCTCTTGCACCGCATGATGATCTGGAGAATCAGAAAAAAATTATAGAAATACCAGATTTGGGGGGTTCCTTTTTTGGCTCTTTATTGTAGGTTTAAATTAGAGCTTACTAGTGAAAATTTGACCTCACCATTGCATCTGGATGGTTTGATAAAGTCGATTTTGTCTTTTGTTTATTCCAAATCGGATATACAAGGCCAAATCTATGAGGGTTTGAAGCTGAAGAGTGGTTGCCAGATCCAAAAGGTAGCTGCATTTTTGGAGCATTTAGGGTCAAATCCAACCCTGCATTTGCATCCAAAAGGGCCAAAAACTTTAAGATCAACTGTCAATTCGTCCAAATTAGAGCAATTGTCTGGTGAGTAGTATAGCCCCCCAAGTTGTCATAATTGCAACATTAGGTACGATTTTAAAAAATATATTTATATTATATTTCATGCCATTACTTTTTTGAAAAAAACTTTAGAAAATTCAAAAAAATTTAAATATTCTAGAGACGTGATGATGTGTGAGGGCTCTCCTAGTGTCACTCGCAATGATGATGTTTTTGCTTCGGTTGTGCGTAAGGATGGCAAACCAAAAGACAGTGATTTGTAGAAATGAACAAAGGGAAAATCCACATGTTTCCCTGGTTCGAGGCATGGTTGACACACTGTTGTGGTGGGGGAGGAATGGAAGAGGTATGATATTTGATTTGGGGCATCTAAGGACTTGGCGCCATCTTCTCCTCCTGTACCTCGAACCTTCGATCCTCTAACTGCTAACATTGTGAGGATTGCTTCTAGCGCAACACCCATTGGCCCTATTGATGGATGTAAAAATAGGGCGAATCCATTTCATGTGTGTTTGGATTTTTATCGTAAGCATGCTACGTAGGAAAACCCTAATCTTCCCAACCCTCTGGTTCCTCCTACTCCCTCCCGTCTACATAAAAGGGATAGTGGCTCTCAATTTGGTGGTGATTGTTTCTCCTTTAGGGATTTAGTTGTCTCTTTTTCCGACAAGCCTGTGGACTTTTTCATCTCAAATGGATGTATTGAAGCAATTGTGAAGGATTTGGGTATCCGCTCGATGGTTCTGCAATACCTACACAAGCATCCTTTGGTGTCCTCTATTATCAAATGGATCAAATGCACCTAGAGTAATTTGACTCTTTTGTAGAATCTTTAGATTTTGGTTTTTTTCTAATAACCTTTTATTCTGCGGAGGACTGTAACTTTGTTTTGTAGAAAGGGCCTTGGCTTCTAGGGCACTCTGGCCTCTTTATTTCTCCTTGGTCACCTGTATTTGACCTGGCTACAGTGAAGATTACACTTATTCCTATTTGGATCGAGCTTTACAACCTACCCCTGGTTCTACGCAATGTGGATATGCTTAGCAATATGATCAACTAGGTGGGGTCCTTTTTCAAGCTTGATTCAAATGAGGTGGCTTCAAATCACAAATTCTATAGGGTGTGTGCAATGGTGGACATCTCTAAACCCCTCACTCATTCTATTCAGATCCATTCTTCACATGGTGTCTAGACTCAATTTTTAAACTATGAGGGTTTACCCTTCCATTGCCTCTGTTGCAATATGCTTGGACACAGGATTGAAGAATGCTCCCTCAAATGTTTGGCAAGGGTTAGGAATGTTTGCTTGAAGAAGTGGGTCAAAAAAAGTTGTGCTTCTGATACTGAGTTCATTTGCAGGAATCATGGTAAGTTCTTTGATCCTCCACAAGAGGTAGAGCCCTCTTCTCTTCCAATTGTCCCTGTCGATGAGAGCCCACCTGATTCTCCCTTTGGGTTGGAAGAAGATGGCTCTGAATCTGAAGGTACCTTCCCTTTCATGGAGGACTTGGAAGAGAAAATTCATGACTGTTTTGATGATTTTTCTCTAGATCCTCCCTAGAAACTTGGGATTTCTCATTCTTTAAGTGGCAAATTAAAACTTGATTGTGGTTCAAAGTAGAAGGCTGGGAGGAAGTCTGTTGTGGAAAAGCTTCACACTGAAGGTTTAGAAGTGGTGGAAGTTTGTTCACAGCAGACCTTGGAGGCACTTCTCTTTCGAAACACTTGTAGGGCATAGTATTTTGGGTAGTTGTGCTTTGCTTTCTTTCTTGAGTGTTACTATATCAATTTTGTAAATTTGTTTCAGTTATGTTTTCTTTTGTAGGTCTTTTTAGCTCTCCTCTTTTTGTTCTTCTGGAGACTCATGTAGCTTTCAGCCCCTTCTTTGTTGCTTGGTAGCTATTTGTATTTTTTATTAATTTTTTAATAAAGGTAGTGAGCCCCTATCCCCACAGCTTACAAATCAAAAAAAAAGAAAAAAAAAATCAAATATTGTACTTTGCAGATAGAGTACTCTTAGTACCCTATATACGTCATCATATGTACTCTGCAGTCTTTAACCAAGTCCCACCTTGGCCACATGGCAAGCTTGTATTGGTTTAGGCAGACCCCACCTACAACCTACACCGGTGCTCATTCAAAGAAAATTCATCCAGTGAATTCAAAGAAATCCAACTTATTTAATAAATTTCAGCATAAAAAATTAATAACCGGTGACTGGATTAAAGAAATTTGGTGAAATTTTCAAATTGGCAGTCAAGTATCAAATCATCAGCGATGAAAAAAATTCAATCTCTATTTTTTCTTCCAAATATTTCGTAGATATTCCTACAAAATATTCTGAAACCACAAGGGGCAAGTGACATTCTTGAGAACGTCAAATTTAAGCAAGAAAGCATAGGGAATATTCTACAGGAGGGGAGAATATTCTTTTTCGATGGCCAAGAGGACATCAAATTTAATCACGTAAAGTGTTGACATCATCACCACATCAGCATTGACATTAGCATCTTAAAAAAAAATTGCCCCCTCATGGATGAGCTTTTCATTTTTGCAGTCCAACTTCAGAAGGCCATATCTTACTCATTTTGACTCCTTTCTTAAGCAATTTTTTTTTAATTTGGGCTAATTTTTTGCACTTTTCACAATGGTGCAATCATATTTTGGTTTTAGTTTATTTTTTTCCAAAAAATTCAGATTCTCATAGGTGTTGTTGCTTCATCCTCATTTTGGAAACTTTGGGAGCTCATATCTTGCTCCTACAGTAAAATTTTTGGGTGTAGTTTTTTTTTCAAAGTGCATAATTTTTCACATACTTTTTATTGGTATGATCAGATTTATCTCATTTTTTAATAAAAATTGTACTTGATTCTGTGGCCAAATTTGGTATTTGCATGTACCATGATCAAAGACCACTTCGTTATTTTTGGCAAGTGGCAACTATAAACACACTACTCATAAAGTTCCAAGCTCATATATTGTTGTGGGGTTTCATGATTGAGTGATTTTGGGGGGTAATCTTGCAATGATTGGTTGCATTCTTTTGCTTGGTTTGTGTTCTTGCAATGGGGAAATCTCAAATTGAACTACTAACTCCACATAATTATGCTACCTAGAGAAAATCAATATGGAAGTATCTCATGGGAAAAGGTCTAATAGACTATCGATAAGGAAACCATTTCTCAACCTACTGATGCTAATGAATTGGAAAGATGGGAGATTAATCATGAGAAAACACTTGGATGCATATATTCATTAGTCTCATTTGATTTGCAATTTCATATTGAATCATGTAAAACACCTAAAGAGGCTTGGGAGACTTTTGAAAAATTATATAGTAAAACAGATAAGATTAGGGGATATCATATTGATAATGATTTGATGAATCTTGATCCAAAATGTTTTTACCACATCCAAGACTTCATCTCCAAAGTTAAGCAACTAAGAACACAGTTGAAGGAATGTAGCATTGATAAAGAAGATTTGCAATTGATTTTGAATGTGTTATCCAAGCTTGGTCCTGAGTATTTAGTATTTTTTTCTAGCTTTCATACCCATCAACTTTCTATGGGAGCATCATATGTTGATCCTAAGTTTGATGACTTTGTGAATCTCCTAATCCAAGAGGAAGTTGAGTTAATGAACATGGGTCTAATCAAGTCTTCCAAGTGACAAGAATTGGTGGTAACTGAGTCAAAGGTATAGAAAGAATCTGGGAATCATGATAAGAAGAAAAAGAAGAAAAAGAACAAGCCACATAAAGAATCAGAATCCTCAAAAGGAGAATAATCAAAGAAGCAGAGGCCTTTTTGTGCATATTGCAAGAAGGATGGATTTGAAGAACACTATTGTTATAAGAAGGATATTAATGAGTTGAAAAATATTCTCAAAAGGAATCACATTGATCTTCCTTCTAGAATTTCTAAATCATATTCTTATCCTTCTACTTCAAAATAGTCTAAAAAGGATAAAGGTAAAGCATATACATTAGGAAATAAAGGACAAGCTCTTTGTGCTTATTCAGATCCAAGATCAGGGAGATGGCTTCTAGATTCAGGAGCATCTCATCATATGGCATCTTCTCAGTCTATATTCTCTTCTTTTCAACCTTGTACTATCTATCTTAATGGGAAACAATACGTACATGAGTGTAATTGGGAAGGGATCTATTAGTTTTAGGGACAACACTTTTTAGGATGTTTTGTGTGTTCCTCATTTGCTGAATAATCTTCTTTCCATATATCAAATTACACATGGTGGAGATGGGAGAATTGTGAAGTTCACAAGTGATTCAGTCATCATTCGAGATTTGGAGAGTCAAGAGATCATTGCTACTGAGGTGGTTAATCATTCATCTCAATTGTATACCTTTGTAGATTTTTCTTTTGATGGTGACATTGTTCTTTCGGCTGTTCATCATACTTCTAGCATGAACCATGATTCAAAGGAGATTTTTGGCTTCTTGAATTGGGATTTCTCACATCAGATCTAGTTCTTGAGTCATGCATTTCATCTCCTCCATCTACTGTTGCAATTGATGATGCTTGTGATTCAACAGTTTTGGTTCCTTGTGATTCAATGCAGCAGGATATACATTGTCTTTTAGATTTGGCTACTTGTGGTGGCTTCTTGACAAGTGTTTCAGACTTGTTTGTGGAGTCTCATATTGCATATTTGGGGGACATCATCAATAGCATTCATCTTCTCTTTGATGAAGATGCTTTGTCTGCAGTTGTTGTGAGGGAACACTTTGACCCTCTTTTTCAATCTCTACATGATCATTCCTTATAGTTTGATGTGACTATGGATACTTTTGGACAACATTTGGAGGAGGATTCTTTGTCTTTAGAGGGGATCTCTTTATCTTTGGATCATGTTCTACATTCATCTATACTAGATTCTGGATTATTCTCTTAAGCAGTGTGGCCTAGAATGCCTATTTGGAGTGTGTCAGCTTTTGGCATCCACATGGAGACACTTGAGCATGCCTCAAAGACATCATCACATATCATTCATATTCTTGACATCCTGCATGCATCCATGGTTTTGTTTCTTCCTAAGGGGAGGATCATTGTTCGACACTTTTAGATCATCTTTAGCATTCAATGTCGAGCTTCTACCATCATTGCAAGAGACTCAACATTGAGGGGGGGTTGCCTTATCTCTCTTCTACTTCTCTCTTATGGGGGGGTCTTTTTCCACATGGGGTTTTGGCCTTCTCATGTATCATTAAGAGCATTTCATTTATTGTATCTTTTATCTCTCTTTTGGGGAGGAGTTTTGTCCCACTGGGTTTTCTCCTTTTCCCTGTTTGTGATAGATTGCATTGCATATGTACACAGGTACCTAACACGGCCTAGTAGCTCAGACCCATCTTTGTGTCATTTGCATAATAATCTGCTACTCCCTAAGTTGCACTTAAGGGGGGGTGTGGGTGTAAATAAAGTCTTGTACCTAGTTCATTCATTACTAGGAGACTTATTTACATATGTTAAGTTTACTTAGGTCATGGGAAGGAATCTTTCTAGAAGGTGTTAGTTGTCATTAGTTGTTATCTTAAATCTTTAGACTTGTAACACATGTGAACCTAGGTAGGTGTGATTTGTTGTCTCATGTCATATGATTAAGACACTTGTCATAATCCTATGACATCTTGTATCTCACCTTGGCTATATAACCAAGGGGTCTCTACTACAGTGTACATCACAATCATATCATTGAATCATATTGTTAAGAATATAGTTTATTCTTGTCACATTCTATTCTCTCTCTTTATTCTTTCCATTTGGTCTCAAGATCTTGGCAGCCATAGCTAATTCTAACAAAAATCACTAGATAATTGATAGTGGATGCTCAAATCATATGACAGGTGATAAGAGTAAGTTTGTTAAACTTCAGAAGTTTGAAGGTGGTCTTGTTAAGTTTGGTGATGATACATCTGCTAAGATATGTGGAAAAGTTTCAATTAGTTTTGATGGCAAGCATAATACAAATGATGTTCTTTATGTCAAGGGTCTCTGGAATAATATTTTGAGTGTAGGACAAATGTGAAAAAAAGGATATAATCTTGTATTTCAAGATGGTGGTTGTGAAATCAGAAAAGGAAGATCTAAAACTCTGATTGCTACAGGAATAAGGACAAATGGAAATGTTTATCATCTTAAAGGTATTAATGGTAAGTACTTTATGACACAAATTAATGCAAGTTGGATATGACATAGAAGAATGTGTTACATCAATTTTGATAGCCTAGTGAGGATCAGCTCTACTCAAGCTATGAGAGATCTGCCAAGAATTATAAAGCCTATCAATGCAGTTTGCAAGGAATATCAAGTTGGGAAGCAAACAAGAAAGAGGTTCAACATCAAAGAATATTCTACCATCGGACCTTTGGATTTGCTGCATACAGACCTATGTGGACCTACAAGACTAAGAAGCTTTCAATGTTGTAGGTATTCGTGTTGTTAATTGATTATTACTCTAGAATGACTTGGGTAACTTTTCTATAAAAAAATCATAAGCTTTAAACAATTTTAAAGCATTTAAGGTTATGGCTGAGAATGAAATGGATATGAAAATCAAGTGTTTAAGGTCTGAAAAAGGTGGAGAGTTCACCTCCAATGAGTTTAACAATTTTTGTGAAGATCATGGGATAAAGAGGCATTTATCAACTCCTAAAACTCCTCAGCAGAATGGAGTTGTGGAAATAAAGAATAGGACAGTTCAGGAAGAAACAAGGACAATGATGAAGGAAGAAAATATAGTGGATGTCTACTAGAGAGAAGTTATACATACTACAATATATATACTCAACAAAGTACAAGCAAGAGTAAACAATTCAAAGATCCTATGAACTATGGTATGGAAGAAATCCTACTATCAAATATTTTACAGTGTTTGAAGCAAATTCTATATCAGAAGAGATGAAGAAAACTTGGGAAAGTTTGATGCAAGGTCAACTTAAATAATATTCCTTAGATATTCTATAAGAAGCAAGGGTTACCAGTGCTACAACAAGAGGCTAAAGAAGATAGGTGAAAGTTCAAGTGTCAAAGTAGATGAAGAACCACATAAAAGCTTAGTATTGATAGAAGGTTATGAATATGATGAGTCCTATTGCAGAGAAGAAGGAAAGAAGAAGAAAAGGAAAAGGAGATGGATGTGAAGTCTGCATTCTTGAATGGTGGGTTGGAAGAAGAGGTATACATTGAACAAACAAAAGGATTTTAGTTATTAGATAATCTTAATATGGTTTGTAGATTGAAGAAGGAATTGTATGGACTTAAGCAAGCTCCCAAAGCTTGGTATGCAAGATTGGATAGGTACTTGTTGCACTAGGGATTCAATAAAGGTACCGCAGGTAGCAATATATATTTCAAAGTTGAAGGAGAACAACTCTTAATTGTGGTAGTGTATGTTGATGACATAATCTTTGGAGGAAATGAAGGTATGTGCAAGAGATTTGCAGAAGAGATGTAGAAAGAGTTTGAGATGTCTATGTTCGGGGAGATGAATTTATTCCTTGGGCTAAAAATCATTCAGACATAAAAATGGATATTCATTTCATAGTTAAAGTATGTCAAATAAATGTTGAATAATTTTGCAATGGAAGGCTCTAAATAGATATGTACTCCTATGGTTACTAGTTGCAAGTTGAGCAAGAATGATGAAACTCCTAAGACTTATCAAAGCTTGTATAGATCAATGATTGGTGGAATAATATATCTAATTGCTACTAGACCGGATGTCATGTATGTATTTTGTATTGTGGTTAGATTTCAAGAAGATCCTAGAGAATCACATGTGGTAGCAATAAAGAGGATATTCAAATATTTCCAAGGCACTATGGAATATGGTCTATGGTATCTAAAAGATATTGATTTCTCTTTAAGTGCCTACACAAATGTAGATTGTGCAAGTTGTGTGGATGAAAAAAGAAGTGCAAGTGGAGGTGCTTTCTTTCTTGGAAGAAGATTGGTTTCATGGTTGAGTAAGAAGAAAGATTCAATATCTTTATCTACTACAAAGGCAGAGTACATTGTAGCAACATCTTATTGCACACAGGTGTTTTTGATGAAGCAGGCATTGAAGGATATCAAAATATCATATGATGAACCCATTTCTATCTTGTGTGATACTACAAGTGCTATCAATATATCAAAGGATTCGATGATGCATTCAAGGACAAAGCATATCTCAATTTGGTATCACTTTCTAAGAGAGAAGGTTGTAGAAAATGAAGTGAAGCTAGAGTGTGTGCCTACAAAGGATCAAGTTGTTGATATTTTCACGAAGACTCTTTCTAAAGATACTTTTGAGTATCTCTAGCAGAAGTTAGGGGTTATTTCCCATCCTTCTTTCAAATAGATGTATAAGAGTGTGCATCATTCTTTTGGAGAAATTCAAGATTATTCTTTTGTTTCAGACCGATGAAGGCTATCTCTCAGGGGGAGTAGGTAGTAGTATTTTCGGTTTGTGAATTCAGATGGAGCATATTTTATGGCCCTAAGGGGGAGAGTGTAGAAAAGTGAGTGTAGTAAAGAGAGAATGCAATTGCTTGCTATTGTTGCAAGTGGTGTCAAAGTGGTGTATGCAGGTGTTTCCCTTTGAATGTTGTCAAAGGGGGAAAGCAAAAGAGTTCAATACAAGAAAGAGAATTAGATGATTCTATGGCACTTTTCCATGGATGTCAAAGGGGGAGAAAGTTGGTTAAAAAACCATAGTGCAAAAGAGAATATGGTTTGAAGACCCCAGGGAGTGAGAGTTGGTGTTGCAAGAGAAAAAGCCTATGAAGAGAGAGTATGAAGAGTAAAATGTTTCCCTGGTTAAGGGGAGTACTACTTGTTACAGAGTTGTTGGATTCTTTTTTTGTTGATGGTTTTTCAAAAAGTTGGTGTTACCATCAATGACAAAGGGGGAGATTGTTGGAATCTTGAGTTGTTTTTTGAATGTTTAGGTGTTGTTATTGATGTCAACCCCTTGTATGAAGAGATTTTTGGAATGTTGTTGGTTTTGATGATGTCAACCCCTTGCATTAGAGTTGTTGGAAGCGTGGAGTTGTTAGCATTGATGTCAACACAATGTTTTTGGTGTTATCATTGATGTCTTACTTTGGTATAGTTATAGAAGTTATGTTTGGAGAGATAGTTGGATGTACTATAGTTGATAGATATTGTAGATACTGCAAATATGATGCAAAGATGTTAGTAGTTTTGTTGATGTAGTTGGTTCACTTGGTTTCCAAGTGCTTTTGATAAAATTTGAATAAAAGAGAGTTTAGTGTGACAAAGTGGTGTTCAATGTTCTGCCCCTCATTTCTTCATGGTTGAAGATATGCCTAAGTGGTTTAGATATGATTTTTAGAGGTGTTCAAAGGTTCTATATCCATAGTTTTAGGTTTTGGATCATATTGCAGTGGAAGATGTGTTTGACAGTATGTCTTTCTGGTGAAACAAGGTGTCTGGGATAAATAAGATTGCTCTACATTTCTCTGTAGTGAAGATTATGTATCTACCTTCCCTTGAATTTTTAGGTGTTCTAGTGTTCTACAAGGTTGTTTGGTGAGTTTGATGTCTATGCCAGTGTGTCTAGTTGCATAGAGTAAAGGTGTTCTTAAGTTTTAGGTGGTTGTAGTAGTAGAATTTTTTTTGATAATGTGGAATATTATGAGATATTTTGAAGTATTTTTTTTTGGTTCCTGAGATGTTTATGGACCTAGAGAGGTGTGTTTGGAGTTTCTTGTTAGTGTTAATGTAGGTTTGGTCTACTTGGAATGCTAGTGATAATTGTGGAGGATGATTATTGTTTGTGAAAGTGTTGAGAAGCGTGTTGGTGTAGATTTGGGTCCCAGTTAAGTTATGGTGTGGTCTGCCTTCACTTCTTTATACCTTGGAAGTGTTTGGTGCTGACCTATTTGATGTTGCATGGTTGAGGTGCATATGTTTCCTTAAGGCCGACCTAGTTGAGATTGTTTTAGGTTGAGAATGGTATAAATAAAAGGTGAGTTATTGAGTGAATTAAGTAGAGAAGGTGTGTGATGTGAAATATGTGAATGTGATCAAGTTTGGTGATATGAGTGTGAGATTTAATGCCTATGACTCATAGATGCAATGTGCAAAAGGAGTCTACATTTGAGTATGTTGAATGAGTTGTTTGTGCTTCAATGGAACTGTACCTATGACATAAGAGAGATGCATTGTTAGTAGTTCAAATTTGGAATGATCCACTCCTTCTTCTATCTTTTTTTTGGACATTAAGTCCTTTGGAAGTGACCCCTTCTTCATTTTAGGTAGTGAGCCCTCTAATAGTGAGCCTATTGTATTCGTTGTTGTTATTACTTTATATTGTGAGCTAATCCTCACCATGTTTTTTCCCTTCTTGGGTTTTCCATGTAAATTTGGTGTTCTTATGTGTTGGATGTGTTTACATTGTACTAATTCATGATAAGTGTTTAAGGGCTAATAAATATTTGAATGTTAATGAGGTTTTTGAAGTTTTAAAGTGTAAAATTGATTCACCCCCCTCTCAGTTGTCCTATGCATCTAACAAATAGCTCCAAAAATATAGAAGCCACAAGTTTCCAATAATGTTAGGGAGGTTGCAATAAATATTATTATCAAAATAATAGTATATACAACTCCACCCCAAGCTAGGCCTCTGGTGGTTAGTACAACATTATTTAGTAAAGCTAGAACTGAAAAACTACAAGAAGGTTTTAATAAGCTACAAAAGGATCATATTAAGTTTTTTGAAGAATATAATAAGGTGAATTCACTCTTACCCCTTCCTCCAGGAAATATATCAGAGCTTGCAACTCCACAATCAAGCTCAGTGGATACTTCAATTCAAGATAGGGAAATACTATCATTGAGAATAAAGGAGCTAAAGGAGAAACTAAGTCAAATCAGAGAGCCAGAGAAGTTAGCAAAGGAAGAAGCAAATAAGAAGATGGCTAATTTGGTGGATGATTTATTAGCTCAAATATTGTCATGCATCCTTCATAAGCTAGAGGACACATGGGTTAGATAAAACAATTTGAGAAAATCACATACTAGCTACATGTAACATAAAGGGATGAGAAGAAATATTGAGTGCTTGGATCCCTAGGGCAACATCCATGGAATTGATATATAAGTAATCTAAATTTAGTCTTGATGCCCCTATTAAGATAATGAGAACTTATGAGTTTATTGGGTTATTGAATGACATATATATACATATCAAATTAAATTAGATAAGCAACTCAAAAATAAATTGAATTCTTTTGGATTTACAAGGAGATAGCACAGATGGGAGGTGAGTTATTGTGGGCCCGTGGCCTTTCTACTTTCTTCTTCGTGCATGCCTTTGCATGCTTTTTTATGTTGTGTGAGCAGGGTGTTTGTGGCGTTTGGAGTTTGGGATTGGTGTGTTGCATTCGGGGAAGCTCTTTCATTGCTTGTTTGTGGGGTTCGATGGTGCTACTTTGCGGGGTTTGTTTTCTTTTATCTTATTTTCCTTTTGCTCTCAGGTTCAGTTTGTATGGAGTCAGGATTTGGTTTGGGTGGTCATGTCGAGCTATCTTTTTTAGAAATGGTTGTGGGGTTGCTTCATCTCCCTCTCATCATGCCAATGCTTTGATTTATTTAAATAATGATTTAAATGGTGGAGGGCCTTTGCAGGGCAAGCCTATGTGTGAATCAAAATTTAATGGGTGTTTGGAGAGGAGCTCATCTTGGCCTATTTTGGTTTGCAAGTTTATGGGCATTCGTGTATCTCTTCCTTTTTTGGAGTCGTGGGTCCATAAGACAAGGAACCTTGAAGGCGATATGGAGATTATGCAGGCTGTCAATAATTATTTTGTAGTGACATTCTCCTGTATGGCTAATCGGCATAAGGCCTTTGAAGGTGGGCCCTATTTATACAATTAGGTGGGGCTACTTATCAAACCTTGGCATATAGGGTTTAATCCAGTTGAGGAGCTCCTATCAAGAGTGTTGGTGTGGGTGAGGCTTCCATGGCTTCCATTAGAGTTTTGGAGGAATGAAATTCTTCATATGATTGCCTTGCTTCTCGGAAAACTAGTGGGACCGTCTCAACAGATGATGGACAAAAAAGTAATTTCATTTGCTCACATATGTGTTGAAATTTATCTCACCAAACCTTTTCTAGACTCGATGGAGATCTAGATTGGTTCCACTTCTTGGATTCAACAACTAGATTATGAGGCCCTTCCGTTTCGTTGTTGAATTTTTCATGAATATGGAAACCTCCAGAAGAAATGTCTTAAACTCAACTCATTAGGTGGGTCTACAGGGGTTGCTTCTTCCAAATTTCCTTCTCACCCACCTCCATCTACAAATAAAGGAAAATCCCCTACTTCTAGGGGTGAAACTGATAAAGATGGATTTGCTCTTGTTAAGACTCATAACAAGAATAGAGGTCTAAAGAGAGCTTTAAAGGATAGGAAAGTTGATGTGTCCTTTAATCATTTTGAGATTTTGGATAATATGGATCACCTTGAAGTGAATAAAGTGCCTACTTTAGATGTTCTTAACGAGATCCATTTGGGGCCTAGGGATATGCCTTCAAGTATGGAGGAAGTTGGGTTGGCTTCTCAAATGATTATTGATCAAACCCATCTTTGTACTAAGGAGGTGTCTTTGCTTAGTGATAATGAGTTGGGAGATGGCTTGGTTTTGACTTTACAGGACTCAACAATAGAGGTAGGGCATATGGTTCCTAGTAAAAGTGAAAAAATGGTTACTCTCTTGGGCTTGCAATAAAAAACCTTTAAAAAAGGTAGTTTAGAGAAATCCTCTAAGGTGGGGAGAAAGAAAGATCAAGAAAAAATTAAAGCAATGGGGGATAATTTGGTGGAGTTAGGGTCAGTCAAGACCACTGACTCTCATTTATCTCACCCCCAAAAATGATTTTTCTCTCTTGGAATGTGAGGGGATTGAACAACATCCCTAGACAAAATGATATTCGAGAAATGATTAAAGCCCATTCCCCTGATGTTTTGTTTATTCAGGAAACTAAGTTGTTAGTTGAGAGTATAGCCAAGATCGCCTCCAAGCTTTGGTGGCAAGGTTAGTGTTGGTGCATTGGGGCTCAGGGAAGTGCTGGTGGGATTGCTTGTCTTTAGAACAAGAAAAATATTTCCCTGCTATGGTGGGTGTCAGGTAGGCACTCCTTATCCATGGATGCTTCAAGCTTTGAATCAGGTGAATTAATTTTGCTTTCCAATGGCTATGCTCTAACTAAATTGGTTGGTAAAGTTAACCTATGGGATCATACAAGGTATGCATGTTCTCTTGCTCCCTTGGTCCCCTAGATTGTGGCTAGTGACTTTAATGCTATTGTTAGTCTAGATGAAAAGAGAGATGAATTGGATCATCTTGAGCCTTCCTCATTAGTGTTTATAGCTAATATAGCCTTGTTGAACTTGATTGATATTAAACCTCTCAATGGTTTGTTCACCTGGAGTAATAGAAGGTGTGGGGTGAATTCTATCTCTAAGTGGCTAGATAGGTTCTTGGTTTCTAGTTTTTGGATTGGGAACCAGTGGATCTCCAATTCATAAATTCTTGAATGGAGGAGATATGATCATTGGCCCATAAAATTATTAGTGCAAGGGAGGATTAGTGCTAAGAACTCCTCTTTCAATTTCCAATTAATGTGGTTGTGTGAGCCGTCTCTTCAGGACCTTAAGCAAGATTGGTGGGTTAGAGGTTTTCCTTCATATGGGACCGCAATGTATACTTTCGTCAAGAAGCTTCAATTTGTGAAATTTCAATGAAAGAAGTGGAATAGGGATTGTTTTGGAAATGTATTCAAGGAAAAATTAGCAGTGTAGCTCCTGATGATGGATCATGGAGTATGATCTGAAACGTTGATACAAAAACATGACATAGTTTTAATCTAGAAATAGTTGACATTTAATTATCATGGACTGTGCAAATCATATGCTTTTAATTTTAAGCACAGCTCTGTTTGGATCTCATATCGAGACAAAATAGAGATCATGGGATTACCCAAGAGTCCCTCAAAGCTAAAGTTGAGGCTCTAAAGGTGTTATCTAAATGGGAACTACGGGGTTGAAATGTTTTGGAAACAAAAATCAAGAGTTGACTGGATTTAGGTGAGAGATAGGAATACTGCCTTCTTCTATAATTCTGTTAAGGCCAGGGGTCATGGAAATTTAATCTCTTCAATTGTGTCTTCTCATGGTGTTCAATTATCCCCTTTTCTGGATATTTCTCAAGAAGCTATTTGGTACTTTTCTTTATTCAGTGAGGACTCTCCTGAAGATGAGGGGGCTATGAATCATGTTCTGGCTTGTATTCCCTTGGTTATTTTCACGGAAGAAAATGTTGCACTCAATTGCCCTATTTCTTTAGATGAGCTAGAGGAGACTATTTTTAGTATGAAAAAAGGTAAGGCTCCTGGTCCAAATGGGTTCCCTGCTGAATTTTTTTAAGAATTTTGGGAGATTACCAAGTGGTATCTTTTGGAGGTAGTGTAGGAATCCCAAAATAGTAAACAAATGTTGAAAGTAATAAACTCTACTTTTTTGGCTCTTATTCCCAAAAGAGAAAGTGCAAATTTCTTTGATCTCTTTCAGTATATTTCCCTTTGTAATGTGACTTATACAATCATCTCTAAGATTATTGTTGAGAGATTGAAGCCATGGTTAGCCCAAGTTATCTCAGAGGAGCAAGGGGGATTTGTGGTTGGAAAACATATTTAGGATGACGTTGTCATAGCTACAGAAGAAATTCATTACATGGAAATTTCTAAAGAGAAGGCTATGTTTGTTAAATTGGATATGGCTAAGGCTTATGACCATGTCAAATGGCCATTTCTTCATAGGGTTCTTTGGGATTTTGGTTTTGATGAGGATTATATCAACTGGGTTATAAGCTATGTAATGTCAGCTTCTTACTCTGTGTTGGTTAATGGTGTGCCTACCTCTATTTTTAGTGCCTCTAGGGGTCTTCGTCAGGGTGACCCTTTGTCACCTTATCTTTTCATCATTATGGTTGAAGGTTTGGGAAGGCTTATAAAATCCCATTTGGGCCATGGTCTAATCCAAGGTTGGTGTTGGGGAGAAGGATTGCCTCCCCAATCACATTTGCAATTCGTGGATGACACTACACTCTTGGGTGTTGCTAAAATCAGGGAAGCAAACAACTTTAGACAAGTTTTGGATATCTATCTTGTTGCTTCTGTTCAGCGGATTAATGAAGGGAATCCCTCTATTTTCTTTTTTAACACGCCTCTCATGCAATCTAGGATTGCTCATATTTTGAGGTTTTAGATTGGTAATCTCCCCTTTGTATATCTAGGGGTTCCCCTTTCTGTTGGTCCAATGCCAAGAGCACCTGGCAGAGTGTTTTGGATAAGTTTAGGGGCTATGTTAATCACTGGACTTGTAGGTGGCTATATTTTGTTGGGAGGATCTTGCTTCTTAAATCTATGATCCAAGCACTTCCTATCTACAGGTGTATGGTTCAAATTGTTCCTATTAGCTTTATCAGAGATCTCAATGCGCTTTCTAGACAATTCTTATGGGTTAGAAAATTGGATTTTATGAAATGGATCTTGGTCAAGTGGGATTCTATCTATAGACCTCTTTAGCAAGGTAGTTTAGGTCTTTGTCGGGCTACTATTACTAGGAAGGCTTTGGCTATGAAGCTTTATTAGAGATGGTGCTCTAATCAGGATCACAGGTGACCCATAATCATCAATGCTAAATATTTGAGGGGAGTTGTTGGTGAAGATGTTCCTAGGTACCCCCTACTTGGTGAGGGGTCCATGATTTGGGACATGCTTAAAAGAGGTGTTGATTTAATTAAGCAGGGTCTGTTTTGGATTTTCCACAAGGGTGATGATGCTCTTTTTTGGTGTGACTCCTAGGATGGTCATCCTCCAATCTTGACCACTTTTCCCCACCTTAATAATCTTGGTTTATGATTTTGGGAGGCTGAATGGGTCAAGGTGAGTGATTTCAAGGTTGTGAAGCATTTGGATTAGGTGGAGGTGTTTGAGTGGAAAGAGCCCCACTTGTGGCCCTCGAGGGGCTCGGATGTGGATCAGGCTAAATTGTCTCAAATTCTTGCTACGAGGGCTTGCATCTCCTTGTAGAGGAGAGATGTCTTGGCTTGGGCTCCTAATCCTAAAGGGGTGTTTACAGTGGCGACTAGTTATCAAGAACTCGATAGAAGGAAATATGGAGAGGTTGAAATCCCTTGGTGGAAACACGTTTTGGATAAGTTTGTGTGGCCTAATTGTAACTTTTTCCTTTGGTTATTTGTTCATAACAGGTGTCTTACTCGGGTTAATATCCAGAGGAGAGGCTTTCATGGTCCCTCAATTTTCTTCCTTTGTGGTAATAGTGAAGAGTCCTCTTCACACATGTTCTTCTAATGTGTCTTCTCCAAAGCTATCTGGTATTTCTGGTGGATGGTTTGGATACACTCTTGTGTGCATTCTCTTTCCCTTATAGATTTTTGGAGATCCCTGGGAAGGTCCCCTGCTCTCTCTTTCCCTCTTCAAATGGCCTGGACTATTGGACCTTCATGTATCCTTTGGTAGATTTGGCTAGAGAGGAATCGTAGGATCTTTCAAGATAAGCAATTGATAAAGATTCGGGTTTGGAAACAGATTCTTGGTATGCTTCAAGAGTCTATTTCAACCAATTGTGAGGTTGGGGATCCTTTGAATGATGGGGAGGTAGTGGTGTTGTTGGGTCTGGGTCTGAATGGGATGAGTTCTAGAAGGCATAGTTCTAATGGGAGGAGACACCCCAACAAGAAAATTTAGCGAGATGGTAGATGGTCCCTGCCTCCTAATGGGGTCTTGAAAATTAACATAGATGGATCTTCCAAAGGTAATCTAGGTTTTGCTGGTGTGGGTGGTGTGGGAAGAGATAGCTTTAGGACTGTCATCTTTTTATTTTCCAAGTTTCAAGGTCACGAGTCTAATAATCTCATGGAGGCTCTTGCAATCCTTATGGCCTTGGAAAAGGCTTGGGCTCTTGGCTAGCGTAAGGTTATATGTGAATCTAATTCTCAGATTATGATTAATTTGTTGAATAAGCATAGCCTTGATGGGGTGAATTGGAAATTGACTTCAATTGTGCAGCATATTCACTAGTTAAGCACTCCATTTGAGGTGGTGTCCTTCATCCATATCCAGAGGGAGTGGAACAATGTTGTTGATTGTTTATCTAAATGGGCTTATGAGTTCGAAGGTGATTGGAATGTTGATGATTGGGAGCATCTTCCTAGTGATTATGCCAAGAAGTTGAAGATGCTCATTCAAGAGGATATTCATGGTTTTTTATTTGGCTTTGGTTCTTTGGTTTTTGTTTCATTGGTCTTTTTTGATTGGGTTTCATTTGGGCCTCGATTGGATCTAGCCCTTTCCTTGTATTCTTGGAGCTTATTTGATTAAATAAATTTGTACCCTTTAAAAAAAAATGATTTCTTTTGAAGAATTGGAAGGGGAATTGATGCCTAAAATTTTGGATGATGATGGAGAGATTAAGGCATTTTATAGGTGAAAGCCATATTTTAGTAATATTTATCCTTCTTCATGTGCTTCCATTTTTTCCAATGATGAACCAAATTCAACCATGTTAAATAGTATATGGACAAATCACTAAGTTTAGAGTCAAGACTCGATAATTGTATCAAGGAAACAAGGGTTATCTTAGATGTAAAATATACGACACATTTGAATAAGGTAGTCAAATTTTTAGAATTCAAATGGTTGTAAAAGGAGATATATGCTTCATGGTTTGAAAAGTATCAAGAGTAAATCAACTTGTCAGCTCAACATAGTCATCATTCTTTTTCATCAAGCTCTTTGAGATTACATGTAGTTGCAGATGTGTCATATTTTGTGTAGCGCACTAACCCTTTCTATGAAGTAAAACTTTCTAATTTTACCCTAAACGAGTAAATAAACAAGTAACATGTTAGTGTGAACAAAAAATAAATAAAAAATTTATTGATAATTTCCAATCAAGATGCAAAACATAATACAACATGAATTCCTTTTTATTTCATAAATACATCTATGTAAGAAAGCATACAAATACAAACATAGCTCAAAGATATTTTGAACAAATAGTTGTAGGATAGTCCAAGATCCTTCCTTTCAAATCTTGGTTCTTCTATTTTCTGCTATGGAGGAGAAGCATCACTCAGGTGCTTTTCTGCCAACTGCGAACTCATAATGCAGTCCCCCACACATCTACCATTCGATAGATGGCCCTTCCCTTTGATGAACAGATTGGTAGAGTAACCGATAACAACAACCAACTGAGCGTAGTGTTGTCTCCTACATAACTAGAACTTGTAAAACCTACAATCTTTGTCTAGCATGTAATACTAGATCACAGTGAACTAACAGTGTTTAGTCTCGGTAGTCACACAAAATAAGGTGGAGTCTTGGACATACACAATACTTTGGCCAAAGTGTTCTCATTCAGTACTTCGAATGAAGTCATCTATCACATACAATACTCAAGATCAATTTGACTTGAGGCTATCTTAAGCTACACATAGGTATTTCCTTTAATGGATAGTCCATCATCCAAGATAACCTACAACCATATTAATCTACTTGAAATAAACTTAATTAATGGATAGTTCATCATAATGGATAGTCTGTCATCCCAAATAACCTACAACCATATTAATCTACCTAAAATAAACCTACTTAATGGATAGTTCATCATAATAGATAGTCCATCATCCCAAATAACCTACAACCGTATTAATCTACTTGAAATAAACCTACTTAATGGATAGTTCATCATAATGGATAGTCCATCATCCTAGATAACCTACAACCATATTAATCTACTTGAAATAAACCTACTTACTTAGTAAGTACACAAGTTAGGTGTTTCCTTCTATGGATAATCCATCATTCCAAAGATAACCTATATACTTGGATAACCCTACTTACTTGTAAGTATATAAAATTCTCTCCCATTTTGGATAACCTCTCCTAGGAGTATGCATAAGCTATCCTAGTTAAAACAATAACTTAGCTAAATGCACCATATGTGCTTATCATGTTCAACCATACCTAGTATATAATACCTATGATAACACCCATCTCCTAATATGGAGTACATAAATACATAATATGAAAACAACATAAAAGCTTCAACTTTATTTTCAAAATAGTCTACTTTCACTAATGCATAATTTGGAAAGACATCTCATCCATGCAAGAAAGACACATCATTCAAAGTAAAATAACAAATAATAAGGGATCCTCATGATTGTTATCGCTTATCCATACTAAAGACAACAAAGCAGCCTTTTCCAACAACAACAACTTCTCAAGAAAATCACTATAATCTCCACCTCTCAATTTGATAGCTTACTCCTCAAAAATATAATCACCTCACAAACTATAAAAAAATCTCTTCCTATCTCTCTCATTGCTAAGAAAAGTATGGTTGGTTGTAATGCAGAAATAAGAATTTCAAAAGATGTATAATCTCTTGAAAGGAATGTGTCCCTCACAAAGAAATGGTTTAGCTATTTATAGAGCAACCAAGCAGCCACAAAGCCTATAGTTTAGGCATTTACAAAGATAGCAAGCTTCATGCAAATCAACTCAGCATTAAGGTGGCGATAAACTAAGCTCAGACTCAGCAAAACTTCCTATAGATCAACTGGTTTCTTTAACAACAATCCAAGACTTATTCCAAATGCACATGGAAGAATTCAAATTGTTTCAATGAAAGACATCTATAGGAAATCAAACTTCAAAGGTGGCACCATCTACTATTTCTCTCCTTCACATTTGGTGCCATCAAACTTGGTTAATATCCAATATATGACAGCAGACTTCATTCATTTAAAATGGTAAGTGAATCAGCATAAACCAGTTAATACGTGAGACTAAATCAAGCAAGTTCTCATTAATACATCGACCAAGTCAAGGTTTCTACAGCCAACAATCCAAATTCAAATCCACGCCATAAGTTGCATGTTATTCTCAATGATAATCAGTTCATACTAGCAGTCATAAGCTTATAAATTAGCTTCCAAAGACATGGTCTATATCAGCCTTCAAGCCATAGTCTATATCGACTATAAGTCAGCCTTAATAATCAACTTCGATAATTAAGAGTTAGTCGATTTCAATCGACATATATAATATGTGTAATATATATATATTTATATATATTTATATATATTTATATATATATATATAATATATATTTATATATATAATATATATTTATATATATAATATATATATTTATTATATATATATACTTTAAATACCTTACATGTATTTATATATATATATGTATATATATGTATATACATATATATATATATTTATATATATATATATATCCATTAATATATATTTACATATATATCCATTAATATATATTTACATATATATATATATATATGTATGTATGTATGTATGTATGTATAAATGTATATACCTCTATGTACAAAGCCATTCACGCTTACCATCATATTGATAAGTGTGTACATGTGGTATATCTATACTTATGCATATATGTGTCATTAGATCTCGTTGACATGCATGTGCATATATATAAGCATACTTCCATGTACATCCCACTTGTCCATATGATCATAATAGCACAAGAAAGATCTCAAAATATCAAACAAATAAACATCACCCAATGCATGCAGAAGTAAACAAGACTCTCAAATCTAGACATATCGACTAGGGATGACTTGCCTCTTACCCTCAAACTGACTCAACTCAATCTTTCTAATGTGGTCTATGTATATGCTCAGATAGTTAATTTTACCAGTTACCTAACCAAGATCTTCTCCTGAGTGATACTTCCCCTCCACCTAGAGGAATGGAACACATACCTGCATCCACTAACACATGCACACAACAACTAATTGTTCACAACAATATGCAGTATACATTAACATCTCCAAAGTTAGAATAATGATAATTCAATAACCTTTCATTCACATATATGTAGTATTTCTCCATGTATAACATCAATAGATATAACATTCAAATGAGATAACATTCATATTGATAACAAGGTACAATCATATTTTATTAATCTCTTGAATTCACATTACAACCATATTTACCCTATGCAATAATAGTAACTAGTAACTATACATTTGGGGTGTAACATACTCCCCCCCTTATGAATCATTATCCCCGATGTCCTAGGGTATTATTCAAAATGTAACAACTAACATTACATTATTCAACATTCTCAAAAGCATTAAGAATATGAGGAAATTTCTATTGAATTTTTGCATAGTCCTCACAAGTAGTTGTGTCTTCTATATACTGGTCCCACTGGACTTTGCACTACAAGACCTTTTTAGCTGCCGAAGTGTAGCTTACATGTTCCTAGCACCTTGATAGGCTCGAGAGTTACTACCCCAAGGTACCGTACCTATAAAGCAGTCCAATCAATTACATGATTATCCCCTAGTATATACTTTTTAAGGTAGGAAACATGGAATACATTATGCATTCGGGCAAGAGCTGGTGGTAAAGCAATTTGATAGGCTACTAGATTCACTTACTCTAGAATCTCAAAAGGTCCAATGTAATTCGAGGCTAACTTAGAATACTTTCCAAATTTAATGGAGCTTTTGTGAGGTTTCACTCTCAACAATACTTTGTCACCTAAGGAAAAATTACAAGGTACCCTCTTAGCGTCAGCGTAGCTTTTCTATCGATCATTAGCTTCAACTAACCTTTGCTTAACTAATTTAACTTGTGCATCCATTTTTTCCAACATTTATGGCCCAAGACTTACTCAATCCTCAAGTTTATCCCAAATTATAGGAGTTCAACACTTTCGACCATACAAAGCTTCGAAAGGAGCCATTTTAATTGCAAAATGATAAGAGTTGTTATAAGAAAATTCAACTAAGGGTAAGCAATCCTCCCACTTGTATTGTTGATCCATGCAAGACATCCTAAGTATATCTTCCAAAACTTGGTTTACCCTTTCCGTTTTCCCATTTGTTTTTGGATGATACATTGAGCTTATATTCAATTGAGTCCCTATTGCAGAAAATAGGGTTTTCCAAAACCTAGAAGTGACTGTGCATCCCTTTTTGAGATTATATTTTCAGGAATTTCATGCAATTTAAACACTTCTTGCACAAATTTTCTTGCTATAATAGGTGCCCCATTAGTTAAGTTCCCTGGTATAAAATGTGCTACTTTTGTAAGCTTATCTACTACCACCAGTATGGCATTGTGCTTATTCCTTGACATAGGCAATCCTTGCACAAAGTCCATATTTATGACTTTCCACTTCTTTTCTAGTATATCGTGTGGGTATAACAAGCCTATAGGATGATGATGCTTAGCTTTCACCCTTTGACACTCAAGACACCTAGACACAAAACTAGCGACATCTCCCTTCATTCCCTTCTAGAAGTATAATGGTTTTACATCAGCCATCATTTTCTTCACTCCAAAATGTCTGGAGTATGGTGCTTCATGAATTTCCTTCCATACCAGATTTCTTAATTCCTTTATGTCGAGTACATACATTTTACCCTTATATCTAATTATTCCATTAGGTTCAAATTAAAAACCTTCATACCTAGAATCTTGTGGATTATTGGTGAGTGCTTGCTTCACTTGCAAGTAATACTCACCTTCCTTGCACTTTTGGAGTACTTGCCTCTTGAAATCAGTTTGAATTGTTACTATAGAAGCAATGTTTCATCTTCGACTTAATGTATTGGTAACACAATTTTATTTTACCTTAATACAACTAATATTAAAATCATAGTCAGCTATCAACTCTAACCATCTTCTTTGTCTTGCATTTGAATTTGGTTGAGTAAAAAGGTACTTTAACCCATTATGGCCAGTTTTTAGCTCAAAGGGTTTTCCTAGCAAATAGTGCCTCCACATTTTCAATGCATGAACTACAACTACCAACTCTAAATAATGCGATACATAATTCATCTCATATGATTTTAGTTTCCTAGATTCATAGGCAATTACTTGCCCATCTTGCATTAGCACACCTCCTAACCCTTCTCTGCATGCATCTGTGATAACCATAAAGCTACCTTCAAGATCTAGTACTTTTAAGATCGGTGTGGCAGTTAATTTCTCCTTGAGTAGGTAAAAATCCTCTTGACACTTCTCAATTCATTCAAATCTCTTTCCTTTCTTTTGCAAAGAGGTAATTGGATAAGTGATTTTAGAAAAGTTTGCGACAAATTTCCTATAATATCCTACCAAACCCATGAAACTTCTTACCTCTGATACAGTATTAGGTATAGGCCACTCAATTATTACTTTGATCTTAGCTAGATCTACAACAATTCCATCTGTTGAAATCACATGACCTAAATGATGTATCCTCTTTTGGAAGAATGTACACTTGGAAATTTTACCATACAACCTATGCTCTCTCAAATGTTGTAGGACCATTTCTAAATGCTTGCAAATATCTTCATAATTTCTAGAATAAATCAAAATATCATCTAGAAAAAATAGTACAAACTTGTCAAGGTAATCCCTAAACATACTATTCATAAGGTTCATGAATGTTGTAGGTGCATTTGTTAAACCAAAAGGTAAAATAGTGAACTCATAGTACCCATATCTAGTTCTGAAAGTAGTTTTAAAGATATCTTCATCTTTAACTCTCAATTGGTGATATCCATATTTCAGATCAATTTTAGAGAATACAGCGGAACCTCTCATTTGATCAAGAAGCTCATCAATGCATGGCAATAGATACTTGTTCTTAACCATAGCTTTGTTAAGCATATGATAATCGATACACAATCGCAATGTACCATCCTTCTTCTTAACAAAGATGATTGGCACTCCCCAAGGTGATACACTTGGTCTTATCATTCATTTCGACAACAATTCATCCAATTGTGTCTTAAGTTCCATAAGTTCAGTGGTTTTCATCCTATAGGGTACCTTAGAAATAGGTTCTGACCCTAGAATAATATCTATAGAGAAGTCAAATATTCTTTTTCGGAGGTAAACTTGGTAACTCCTCTGGAATCACATCAAAAAAAATTCCTTAATATTAGATACTTCTCCATATCCATTTTCCCAGTTTCATCTATTTCTCCATCTTCTAGTTCCTGTAAACTTTGGAACTCTGAATCATCTATATCCTTCTCAAGTTCTTCAATTTTTACGGCAAAGATTTTACACCCTTTCTTCTTAGCTCTTATAAGTTGCATTGTTGTAATTTGTCGAACCTTCACCTCCCTAGGTATCCCTTGGAATTTAACTTGATTTTCATAATCATCTAGGCATTCTATAGTCTTAGTATGGTAGTCTACTATAGCCCTATGTTTCCACAACCAATTCATTCCTAGGATAACATCATTTGATCCTATAGGTGCAACATAAAGGTTAACTTCTATAGTAAAACTAGGTAGTTCTATCTTAGCCTCAAATAGACATTGATCCACCTTTGCTCTTGTGTGGTTTGCATACTCTACATTCCAAGACATTGTCATGTGTCCCACCTTTCTAGATAATTGTTTAGCTATTATAGGTGAAATGAAATTCTTACTTGCACTCGTATCAATAAGAATATAAATAGGTAGGCCAAACAAAATGCTTGGTGTTTCGACTGGAGTTACTTGGTACTCTACCTGTCTATCATCCAATGTTGCATGTATCTTATGCTGAAACATTGCTTGTTAAGTGGGTAATGGATTACCATATTTTTGTGATCCAAAAAATTTATTGGGACACTCACTTGCATAGTGATCCCCTCTGCATATAAGACATCCTTTAAGTGGTCCTCTTTTCCCTATGGTTTCTCCAAACTTATTGTTATATTCACTAGCCTTATTGGTATTACCCATGCTAGAATTATTCTTTTTCCACTCTCTCCTAACCTCTTATCCATTATTGCAAAATATTTTCCCTTTCTGCCTTGGAAAATTTTGCACTAATTCCTCCTTCTTTAGAACTATCTTGTTAGGAACTTCCACATCTTTCTTTTGCTCTTTTCTTTCTTGGTGAGTGGAATTAGCTTTAATTTTTTGCTCTTGCTTAATTGCTTTCTCATATACAAGATCCATTATTGTTGGACCATGCATATCCACTTCTCCTCCAATCCAACTATTGAGTCCCAATATAAATTTCCCAATGCAGAAGCGCTCATCTTTATGGTATATGGGAACATAGCATAGAAGTCGAATGAATTTATCCCAGTATTCGTTGATCGTCATGTTAACTTGCCTCAACTCCTAGAAATACGAGAGTTTTTGGTCATATTAAAGTTGTGGTAACCATCTTTTGTGGAAAATATCCACAAATTCTCCTCAAGTTAGCTTCCATGAGTTGATGTTAAGTTCCAACTTCTTGGTCATCCACCAGTTAGAGGCTTCCCTTGCTAATTGATATGCACCCCATGTGGCTTTAGTAACTTCATCATAGTTTCATATTTCAAAATACTTTTCCAATTCTACAAGCCACACCTCAGCTTCATCACCTCTAGCACTTCCATCAAACTTAGGTGGAATAACCCTCTTCATGTCCCTGGAAAGTTCAAAAGCTACAAGCTTCTTATTCCTTTCCATAGATGGTGTAGGTGATTTTTCCTTCTCATGATTATGGTTTTCACCATGCCCATGGGAAGAATTTTCTCCCTCATGTTCGTTAATGGGTACTTTCTTTTCTACCCTATCCTTAACTCTTTCTTGTTCAAGGTTAGCCAACCTTGCCAAGATTTGGTTAAGCCTAACCTCTACTCCAATGGTTCCTTGTCCAACCTCCTAAATTCCACCAGAATTAGTTTGTGTCCTTACCATGCTTAAGTGATAGGTTTTTACCTGAATGTTTTATCCCTATTATCATAAATTATGTTATCACTTATCTTATGGAAAACATAAAAGTAAACATTCACATGTACACAATAATTCCACATAAGATTAAGCACGTGCTTCTTTTGATAACACATAATTTTTATTCATTTCTTGAGGATTTCAATATCCTTTTGATTACATGGAGTGACTATTTAGATAGTCAAGTGGAGAGTATCCTTCAGATTCACTCTCTGACACATAACTTAAAGGAGTATAACCTACAGACTAAGAAAATTGTTGTTCCCTTTCTTTTTGTTCATCTCTCATCTGTTCGTACCTATCCCAAAAAGGATAATAACCTTCAGATTTATCATCTGATACATAGTTATGAGAAGCATTGTCAATATGGTGTTCTTCAACAATGTAGTCTACACTTTTCACAGAAATTTCTTCATGATACCATTTCTCGTCTAGCGATGTCCTTGGTACATATCCCTCAGACTCTTTACTCAAAGAAATTACTATTGCTTCAGCCAGTGGTAGAGCTCTGGAATCCCTAAAGATGAATGTTGGACTAACACTTTCTTTTGAAGGCATATCCCTGGAAAGTGGTAATGACTCAGACTTTTCTAGTGAGATGGTTGGTAGGTAATTGTACATAGCCTCCATCTTCATCTTCTTCTTCACATCACTAATTGAAGAAAGTGTGAGACTAAAAGTTTCGGTGTCACTCAACTAGATAGCATTATCATAGTTGGTTCCCTCTATGGTTCTAATGATGGCTTTTTTTTCCTTCTTAACCTTCAAGTAACACTCATTTTTTATTATTGACTTTCAAACCGTTAATCTAAGACGCACCATCCTGACACAAGAATTTTCACAACATTAGATTATGTTGGATGGAAAAATGACAAGCTCATAGGTTCCTAGTACTAAACCCGGTAGCTCTAATACCACATGTAACATACTAACCCTTTCTATGAAGTAAAAATTTATAATTTTACCCTAAACGAGTAAATAAGCAAGTAACATGCCAGTGTGAACAAAAAATAATAATAAATCTTTATTGATAATTTCTAATCAAGATGCAAAACCTAATACAACATGAATTCCTTTTTATTTCATAAATACATCAGTGTAAGAAAGCATCAAATACAAACATAGCTCAAAGATCTTTAGGAAAAATAGTTGTAAGACAATCTAGGATCCTTCCTTTCAAATCTTGGTTCTTTTGTCGCCTGATGTGGAGGAGAAGCATCACTTAGGCACTTTTCCACCAACCACAGACTCATAATGTGGCCCCCCACACATCTATCATTCGATAGATGGCCATTCCCTTCAACAAAGAGATTGGTAGAGTAATCGATAACGACAACCAATTGAGCATAGTGTTGTGTCCTACATAACTAGAACTTGTAAAACCTGCAATCTCTATCTAGCATGTAATACTGGATCATGGTGAACTGACAGTGTTTAATCTCGGTAGTCACACAAACTGAGGTGGAGTCTCGGACATACACACTACTTTGTCCAAAGTGTTCTCATTCAGTACTTCGAATGAAGTCATCTATCACATACACTACTCAAGGCCAATTTGACTTAAGGCTATCTTAAGCTACACATAGGTATTTCCTTCAATGGATAGTTCATCATCCCAAATAACCTATAACCATATTAGTCTACTTGAAATAAACCTACTTACTTAGTAAGTACACAAGTTAGGTGTTTCCTTCTATGGATAATCCATCATTCCAAAGATAACCTATATACTTGGATAACCCTACTTACTTGTAGGTATATAAAATTCTCTCCCATACTGGATGACCTCTCCTAGGAGTATGCATAAGCTATCCTAGTTAAAACAATAACTTAGCTACAGGAAATCAAAATTAAAGACATCTACAGGAAATCAAAATTCAAAGGTGGACCAAGCAACCACAAAGCCTATAGCTTAGGCACCATTAAACTTAGTCAATATCCAATATATGACAACAAACTTCATTCATTCCAAATGGTAAGTGAATCGGCATACGTGAGACTAAGTCAAGCAAGGTCTCATTAATACATAAACCAAGTCAAGGTTTCTACAACCAACAATCCAAATGCAAAGCCACGCCTTAAGTCATGTGTTATTCTCAATGATAATCGATTCATACTAGTAGTCGTAAGCTTATAAATCGGCTTCAATAATTAAGAGTTAGTCGATTTCAATCAACATATATAATATGTGTAATATATATATATATATATATATATATTAGTATAGAAAAGATAGTACATAATAAACACATCATACTAAATGTGTGCATATATATATGTGTGTGTGTGTAAATGTATATACCTCTATGTACAAAGCCATTCACACTTACCATCATATTGATAAGTGTGTACGTGTGGTATATCTATACTTATGCATATGTAGGTCCTTAGATCTCGTTGACATGCATGTGCATATATATAAACATACTTCCACATACATCCCACTTGTCCATATGATCGTAATAGCACAAGAAAGATCTCAAAATCTCAAACAGATAAACATCACCCAATGCATGCAAAAGTAAACAAGACTCTCAAATCCAGACATATCGACTAGGGATGGCTTACCTATTACCCTCAAATTGACTCAACTCAATCTTTCTAATGTGGTGTGTGTATATGCTTAGATAGTTACTTTTAGCAGTTACCCGACCAAGATCTTCTCCCGAGTGATACTTCCCCTCCACCTAGAGGAATGGAACACATACCTGCATGGACTAATGCATACACACAATATTCAATTGTTCACAAAAGTATGCAGTATACATTAACATCTCCAAAGTTAGAATAATGATAATTCAATAACCTTTCATTCACATATGTGCAGTATTTCTCCATGTATAACATCAAAAATGATAACATTCAAATGAGACAATCATCAAATGAGATAACATTCATATTGATAACAAGGCACAATCATATTTTATTAATCTCTCGAATTCACATTACATCCATATTTACCCTATGCAGTAATAGTGACTAGTAACTATACATTTGGGGTGTAACATTTTGTCTCCCTCAATAATTAAAATCAATTGGTTTCTTTAGTAGCTTCAAACTTAATCTTTTTTTCTTTGTTATGAAAAGAATATGTCATGTTATCAAGTTGTTGCATTGCTTGGCTTGCAACAAGTTTTATTGTCAAGAGGGACAAGTGTCATTTTTCTCCTTAAGCCTATGTGTTTATCTTTCCTATTTAAAGAGCTAGGATTCTTGTAAGGGGGCCAAAAATTGTAAATTTTGAGCAAGCCTATGAATCTGTTAAGCGTTGCTAGGGTTTTTATTGTCAATATCAGTGAAAAAAAATTACAATAGTAATTTATCTTTGATCAAGGCATATATGAATACATGCTTTCATCATGTCATCATCCCCAAATTTGTAAACCAATATCTTTCATGAAATAATCAAGAATTATTGATTTCTTCAATGCAAAATTCTCGCACTATGTACTTTTATTAATAGCTTTTATTCAATGAATGGATTAATTTATTTCATTAAAATACAAAGGATATTATAATTCCAAATGGATTATTAAGTAGGACTGTGTTGTAAGCCTTTAGTTGGCCTTTGTTATTATTAGGTAATAATAAATTGTTGACTATCATAATATGTTTAAATTGTTGTGAGGAATATTTTAGAAGATTTTGGGACTCTATAACCGTAGATGTGCACTGATTAGGTTAAGAGAACACCCATAAATCCCAAAAAAAATATACAATGATAAATCTCAAGCCATTTGCAATTAGTTGATCGTTGATGTTGTATCTCATATAGCGTCTTGAATATTTGCAAGGATATCAAAGGTTGTAATATTTTGTTGTGTAAATTATTATCACAAGTGTATGGGAATTAATTTTCTAGGTATCACTTTCGGTTATATTGTAAATTTTAAGTGATATTATAAGGGAAGCCCGCCTAGGTTTTGCAAAGCCTAAAGTGCAAAGGAAATTAAACTTAACAAAAAAATTATCGTTTGTTGGCTAATCTCCTAATTGCCTTGAACTCTATAAGACATGGCTAACTTGCAGAGATTAGTAAGGAACCATTTGGAAACACCAACAAATACTAGATGGAAACATATAGATTTTTAGGGGTCAAAATCTCATAAGCTTAACATTAGCAAAAAAAATCTAAAGGAAAACTTGCAAAAAAGAGAAGGTGAACTAAATGTGAGGATGCAAATGGAAATTTTGCATCCAATTAGAAGGGGAAATTTTTCAAATTATATAAACACTAAGGAAATAAACCAAAACCTCATAAAATTAGGATTTTTTAGACCTTGGAAATGTTTAACACACAAGTAAGCACATGACGGTGATGAAAGATAGTTCTTAGGAAAAAATAACAAATAAAGACATGTAAAAATATTTATTAGATTAGTTATATGTGATGGGAGAAACGAAACATAAGTGCATAAAAGGGAAGGGACTCAAAATATTCCTTTCCTTTTTCTTTCGTACTACTTCTCCCAAGTAGATTTCACATAAGTAGATCTAAAATATCATTTGATTCAAGGGTACTTTTTCATCAATAGCTGGTAAAAAAAGTGAAACTAATTATAATCTCTTACATATAGTTGGAAAAAGGAACTTTATGCAGATATAACATAGGTGTTATTCTCCAAAGTGTCTGCAACCTATCAGGGTTTGAAGATGACCCAATCTAAAGGCTTTAGGAAGGTGTGGCTTGAGGGATATTCTCTAAATATTATCAATAATTTAAAGAAGTCTTTTGTCCCCTCTTGGAGTGTTGAGTTCCTTATTTTGGATGCCATTGAAATTTTAAATTCTTTTGATGAATTTTATATCTCTCATATTGTTAGGGAAGGCAATGGTCTTGCGGATGTCTTTGCTAAATTTGGTGTTATCAGCTATAGGTTTTGGGATGTGGATGATCCCCTTCCTATTGAGCAATGGATTGTCTTAACAATGATTATCAAATATGTTGAGTTGGAAGGTGACTTCATCATAATTTGTGCTCACATGACCCTGTTCACGTGGCAGATAATTGTTTGGAGTGATTGTGAGTTGGATCATTCCTGGGCTTATGGTAATTCAAGCAATCTCCATATAGTGCATCCTTTGAGGCTAATTATGACCCTCTGCCACCATGTTGTTGTCACACAGATTGTAGGTATTTTTTGGTCTTCATTCTCGAGGCTTCTCTTAATTGTTTGTAAATTCTCAAGCTCTTGGGTTTTGCTAAGTTTGTGATCATGGGTGGAGATAGAAACAGGGCGAAGCCTTTCTCCTCTGATACCTTAAAAAATAAGACTAAAGTATGGGAAATTTTGCAAAAGGGTGGGCTCATGCCATACTTGGAGCAGCTCCATGGGAATGATCTATAAGCTACAAAATTGTTTATTAAGGGATGGAATAATAGGGTTTTGAAGTTGGGTGGTACTGAATTTGATATCAATGAGGATTTCATAGTGAACATTATTGATCTTTCCACGAAGGGCAAAAAGATGTATAGAGATAAGAAGGAATCTAATGCTGATATGTAGATTTTCTTTAAAGGGGATGAAGAATTGAAGCTCAAGCATGCTAAAAGTGGTGGATACCAGTGCAATTCAATCAAAGCTCTGTGGGGAGATGTTGTTGAAGAATTGATGAGGTACATAACCTTAGAAGGTTGATTCTCTACTATAAATGGTTATCATTTTGTTTTGTTGAATCATTTTCATCATAAGAAGAAAGTTTCCTTTCATTTGTATCTCTTGGATTCTTTAGAGAGTGGTCTTACAGACAATAAAAGGAATCCTAAGAATTTTTTACTACATGTTGGTTTAATTCTTCTGATAATGGATTATGCAAAGGCTTTTGTGGTTCCTAAGCAACCTGAAAAGGCTCCTAAAGGTGAGAAAAAGAAACTGGCCCTAGAATATGAGGCTGTGTCGTAGGAGGAACCGGTGCATCAGAAAGGGAAAAAGAAGATAGAGGTTTTGGAGGAGGAGCCTGAGTCGGAAGAGGATGTGGACTATGTTCCTAACTCTCGGGCCTCTATGGAAGTGTATTCGCAGCCCCCTGCTCTAGGTAAGAGTGGAAAAGGTAATCCTATTCCTGACCCAAGGGATTATGAGACTTGCAATGAGGAAGGGGTCAGTGTTAAACCTTGTATAACTAGGCCTGTTGCTCCCTCTATTGTTTTGAAATATATGATTGATGCTAAGGAGGATTTGACTCATACACCCCCTGTTTCGGGATCTAAGAGAAAGAAGGTTTTGAAGAAAGGTAGCAATAAGAAGGTGGCTAAGAGGTCAGGTAGCCCTATGCTGGAGGAACTTGTTATTTCTTCTCTGAAGATTGGTGGCAGGCAGGATGCTATGGAAACCCTTGATGAGGGAATGGAAAAGCAGAATAGAATTAGGATAGGGGTTGAGGACATTGTGAGTTTCTTCATAAAATTCAGATGCTAGTGGTTGGTGCTAAAGGCAAGGAGGATTTTGAGAACCAAGAAATGAATAGTACCTCCCATGAGGGTGAAGTTGAGGCTATGGATGTGTTTAATATTAATCGGGAGGATCTACCTAATGTTTTGGGACTGGCTAATGAGGGTACTATTTCCCTATTTAAATTGTTCAAATAGTTTTTTCATAAACTTGATATGACTAATGTGAGGGTTCGGGGGGTTGTGAGCAAAGCTAGGGAATCTTCGCAGTATTCTGTACAGAATCAAGTTGACCAACTATATGATTTCCTAAAGATTGTTGTTGAGGAGATGCTTAAGTTGAAGTAGATTTTTGAACAAAGAATTGTGAATTTGAAAATGTAGATGGATTGGGTTAACATGAAGTTGGATAAGGTTGTTGAAGTTACTAAAAATGTTATGAGGAATGAGGCTAAGTGCTTATTATTCTCAATGAGAAAGCTTAGAAATGGATGGAGGGATCTCCTGGTGATAAAGATGATGCTGGGGAAAGGCAGGTGGTGGAGGAAGCTTTGGTTGATAAGGTTGTTGGTTTGTAGGATGCTTTTGCTAAAGACATAAATGTTTTGGGGCCTAGTGCTAGAACTCGCAACAAGAATAAGATGCAAGTTGGGGTCCCTATCAAAGAGATTTATGAAGTTATGGATGCACATTAGAAGATAATTGAGAACGACATGGAAACTGCTAATATTATGAAGAATATGTAGTTTTTTGTTTTTGTTTATCCTTTTTGGAAACTGTGTTGTTGATGTTTTCTTTCCTGATGGTTGTTGGTTGGTTTGTTTAATTATCTTTTGATACAACTTTCCTTTTTTGTAAAGGGTTTCAGGGTCCCTTCAAAACCTGTTTTACCTCTAATAAAAAACATAGGTGTTATTTTGAATATAACCTACATAAAAAGTTTTTTTTAAATGATAATGTAAGGTTAATTCTCAAAAATATGAATATAAAGGAAGAATGACACATAAAAAATAAATTAAATAAATTGGTTCAATATGGATGATACTTAAACGTTCAACACTTTACATCACAACCAAAATGTTGAAAAGGTTATAGATGACATATACAGAAAGATATATACATATAAAAGAACAACACATCTCTCTTCACTATATCCATGTACTTATAAGATTAACATGGATCCCCCTAGATGAACTAGCATATAAATACTAATAAACAACATGTAAGGATGACATAACAAACAAGAAAACACAAATATACATGTGAGATGAAGGTTTGAATCTAAGAGTCATGATCCATAAAAGAATCCACTTCCCAATCTTGATTATAAGGGGAAGAGGTAGGTTGATAGAGGGATTAACCTAAGAGCCATACTAGGAGAATTGCCTTTGATTATGTGTAAAGGATAAATAGCAAGAAAATTAAGCATATTCATTTTCAAGATTGGATGAAGTGTATGATATTTATTTTCAAGAAAGTAAGATTCTGACATGTCTTTTGCTATTTGATTTGTAAGTTTATTTTGTCTTTTTCTTCTAATTTTTACATGTTCTTTTATTTTTGGAATTTTAGGTTCCTTTTTTTTTCTTCTTCTAATTTCTTTGTGTTGTGCATATTTTCTTGAATTTCCTACATCTATACAATTTTTAACAAAATATATAAATAATCATAATTTCTAGATTAACATAACTTACAAAAATAGTAAATAAAAATTAAATTTTCTTAATCTTATAGATAGTTAGTGTTGTATTGGAAATTTAATAGTCATATGGAACTTTCCACCAATATAAATAACTATAAAGATACCAAGTGTGGGACTTCAACTAAAAACTAAAGTGATCTTACTTGTTGAATCACTCAGGGTGATCTCTAAAGATTATTTGTGAATAAAAAAGTGGGATGTAATACAATATACTATTAGAAGAGAATGACATGGTTCATTCAATCTGAGGCAACGAGAACATAACCAAAAAGTGTAATTGAAAGTTTGCATCAAAGGTATTACCAAAACTTATGATCCTTGAAGCATAAAATACAAGAGAGCATGAATATAATGCTTTGGTGATAGGTTGAAATCAGTATAGTGCTTTATAGGTAGCTCAAATTTAGTGTGATGATGACATGACTACTCAACTTAATAATATTGATAAAAAAAAATGGTTAGGAAAATATAGTTAGGATGATAACTATCCAACAAAAACCTCTAGAAGCACAAGTGTCTAAATGCACAAATACAATTTATAATCATAAAATGCTTGGAATATCCCTCATGATTAATAGATTTTAGTCCTTATATTTCAAACAAGACTAAAACAAATAAGGTTTGTAATCATTAGGAGCCCAATACAAATCCATGGACAACAACCTATAAATGGTCAGGAGATAGGAGAAATTAGTTGGCCCAAAATAATTACCTAATTACTCTCAAGCCCAATACTTCAAAATAAATAAAGCAAAGGAACGAAAAGACTTATCTAGTTACTCTCAAACCTAATACTTCAAAACATACAAACACGAGGAAACAAAAACACACCAAGCTAGATCTAACAAAAATCCAAATCATAATATCTTGAAGCATGTTACTTCAAAATATACAAAACAAGCACCCAAGAAAACCGTTTGAAATCTAATAAAACTCCAATCATGAGACATGAAATCCCCATCTCCTTAGTACCTTTAGTCTCAACATAAATAATAAATACACTACTTTGGATAAATAATCATCATTGGGGTCTTCTAATAAAAACCATAAAATCATACAAACAAGAAGAAAACAATAAAGAAAACAATAACGATAACACATTTCCTTAGTTCAAGTCTCAAGAGTTTTTCTACATTTGACATCTTAGAAGAACAAAAGTATTTTTTTAATTATTTTTTAACTCATATTAGTCTATTATTTTTCTATTTTTTAGCACTCAAAAATTCTCTAGAATTATCTGCGCTGTCTACAAGCTCTAGAATTTACCCTATGTATTGTCAACTTCAATGTGGTCTTAACATTTGCAAATGAATTATTTATGTAAAACTATCTTGCTTCATGGATATGGATGGCTATCTAATATGGTCTTTGTTGATATTCTTGTGTAGAATAGTGGACTCCAATTGTTGCTATCCAAACAAGCATTGAAATTTTATTTGGGCGGTCTCACAAATGTACTAGGCAATATAATTGAAGTATGTAGCATAAATGATTCTCTATCCTCATTTTATTTAGTTCATTATGATTTATAAATTGTTTCATCTTTTCCAAGGAATAAAAAGGAATATTACTAGCTGCAAATCAAGGTGAAAGAGAAAATAATATCATCAAGATTTCATATAAGGAATAGGTGCAAAATATTGTTTAGGGACCAGGCCCACTAGGTAAGGTTGTTGAATCAAGCCTTATTTTATCTATTTTTCTTTAGTATGTTATTCCTTTTTTTTCTACATTGTTGATAGATTTATAGTGAACGAAGTGATTCTTTATTTATTTAGGTGAGAAATGCATCTTAAACTACTTAAAGTAATATGAAAGTTTATCTATATCAAATGTCAAAATTAAAAGGGATGAAGAGATTAGGCATTTATAAAAACATAATCAAATTCTTTTAACTCGTACTAAAAATATGGTAGAAAGAGTTTATTGAAATATGAATTGACATTGGTTGATAATCATACAAATAAGGTTTCCTTGACAAATAATGAAACCTGTAAATCAAAATGAAGATTAAACCATCTGTCAAAATAATTCAAATAAAATAAATGTTAGATAGCAATTTTTAATTGAATCCAACAATTATTGCAAAGGTTAACAATATCAATTAACGTGATTCAAAGAAACCTAAAGTTGAACCCTATCAACACTCAAATAATCAAGGAAATTTTCAACTTAAACATAAAAGTTATTAGAATTTTAATTGTAATTATCCAAGATGTATATAAATTTCTAATCCAATTTTTAAGAAAAAACCCTTGGTGTTCATGTCAACAATAATCAAGAAAAACAAATTTTACGTTAGTTTGAGAAGATATTTAAGACTTAGAAAGATCAATTTCAAATAGATTGATCCTAATTCCTATCAAGTCTAAGCAAAAATTTATCATACCTATATGAATTGTCATATTCCCCCTATCCTCCAAGGATGAAGCTTTTCTAAGATTGAAGGGCATGTTATAAACTTAAATTTGAATTGCAATTATCATATTCGTATTAAGGAAATGTTCAACTTAAACATAAAATTTATTAGAATTTGAATTACAATTATCCAAGATGTATATAAATTTCTAATCCAATTTTTAAGAAAATAACCTTGCTATTCATGTCAACAATAATCAAGTGCAACAAATTTTGTGTTAGTTTGAGAAGATATTTAAGACCTGCAAAGTTCAATTTTAGATGGATTGATCCTAATTCCTATCAACACTAAGCTAAAATTTATCATACCTATATCAATTGTCGTATTCCTCCCATGCTTCAAGGATGAAGCCTTTTTAAGAGTGAAGGGCATGTTATAAACTTGATTAATCTTGATACGATATCAAGGGTTATTCTATGATGCAATGAACTTCTAAATGATCATACTAATAAGTGGCGTACATTAATACATGACTCTTGATTCATGTAGTCCTCTTCATCTATACATTCTTTCATGAATCATAATTTTCTAATTATTTATATATTAAATATGTTAATGTTTACATACTTGTGTGTATTAGCTTGGTATACAAAATACTCTCAATGTCATTATAATTTTTTAGTTATCTTATGTTTATGATTTTTTGATTTATGTTACAAATATTCTCTACTTCCAATATAAAATTGGAAATTATATCATAATAATGTACATTTAGACTAAATCATAATTACCTAAAGAGGTAGAGATATGGAAATTGGTACATAAAAGTCAATGAAAAATGTGGGTAAGGGGATGAAGGTGTGATCCTTGTCCCTGTACTACAATCTCATGGTAAGTATGGGACTCTAAATCTATCTCTTGATGCTTATAGAGTTATAATTAGCACTTAACATAAAAAAGCACAAGAAAAATTTGTTGAATGATGTGGTATAAACTTGTGTTGCCAAGTAAATGAAAAAATCAATAATACTCAATGTTGTATTATGCTATTGTAAAAAGAAATTTAACATACCTCAAACTTCAGGTAACTACATGCAACTTCAATACAAGCTTCTAATGCTCTAAATTCAAATGGAAAAACATTTGGACCATTTTAAAAAACATTCATGTCCCCCTTAAAATAATTATTTTTTATATCAAGTCTATCTAGAAAGGATTTTTCATCCATAGGTTGTGGAAGTTCTCCATTATTAGTATCCCTTGATAACAAGGTTGTCATGTCATTATTTTTTCTTTCATTTATATAGTAAAATGAAACTAGTCAGTGTTAAATTGAAAATATAGGAAACAAAAGTAATCTAACAAACTAGTAAAGTTATATTTCATAACTAAAGGATTTTAGACTAACAAATATTATGTTATATTTCCATGTCAAGCTATTTAGTGATATTTTTATCTTTGAATATTTATATTAGAAACTTTTGATGTAATTATTTTATACCATTAGTTTTTGTATGGAAAAAGCATGTTACTTTACATGCAGAAAGGTCATCCAAAAGCTAACAAAGAGAGAAAGAGGAAGAGAGAACTTGAATACAACTTTATGGCATTTAAGTAACCTTCAACTATATTCCTTCCATCCTTCCTCTCATATTATCCTCCATTGATAATTAGGCTAAAGTTAAGAATTATTTTTTGATTCAAAGAATAACACATATGAACCCCTACAACATATTTTTCAAAAGATTTACCCTCATTTGATCCTTAATTTCTTTGATTTATGGTAGAAATCAACAAACCAAGCATTTAAAACTAACATGCTACTTGGTTGTACCAAATTATGATGGCAATGGAGGGACTAGAGTGTTGTTATGAACATAAAATGAGGATTGTCATAGGAAAATGCAACACAAACATAATCTTTTATCTTAGAAAACCCCAAGAAGGAAGAAAACCTAAATAGTAGAGGTAACAACACTTCTACCAAACTGTATTGATCAAATAAATAAGATACAAATAATCAACTCTTTCAAGTTTATTTCTCCACTTTAAGCTTGTTTTGCACTATCTTGTTACTACAACTTGAATTTTACTCCACTTGTTTTTCGCTGTAAATGACTTCTTATTAAATGTTGGAAGACTAAAAATAGGTGTTAGAATTCATATTGCATGAATGAGAACTATCCTTCACCATATATATCTTTTTGTTTATTATTTTCATTTTTCTAAAACAAATCAGAGCCAAGGAATGATCAATAAGGTGGACATTTTAGTAAGAAAATATGCATGAAAACCTACGAAAATGGATAGTAACTTTCAAACCCAACTTGATTATTTAAAAAAAAATGTTACAAAACCTAATTAACAAAACCAAGAATAGGGATTTCAAGTTGATAAACACCACTTAGGATTGGATACCTATCTATTCAGGAAGTTTCAACAAAGAGTCCAAACCCTAGCATAGCCCTAGTGCATGACTTATAGAAAATGTATGGGAATAAACCCTTAAATCGCTAATTTGAAAAAACATAAATAATACATAAACAAATAAACTTGGTGAGCGGTTTGTTGGGCAGCCCTAGCTTAGTTCAATCGACTCATTTTCCCTTTCAACTCTTTGTCACTAATGAAATAATGTATTATAAATGTTAGGTGTGGATGTACAATGATGCCAGATGTAATGATATGGATGTTGTTTCAAATTAGACTATGGAAGAAAATGAATTAGAGTATGGCTATATTTTATATAATTATAGTAACAAATGATGCGGGTATAGGAATGGGATCCTTCTTCCTAGACTAAAATCTGCTAGTGACTATGGTTTCGATATTATCTCATAAATGGATATTAGATTTCATATTTCATTATATTTTCATTCCAATTGTAAACAATTTTCTCTAGTAGTAATCAATTTTCAGTGTGTCGAACTCACAAGTGGCACAAGTAGATGAAAAATGAACACATAATAGGAATTATTATCTTTTGATCTCAAAACAACCCCCAAACTTGAAACCATATAAAAGATAGATCCAACCATCCTCTAGTGTTAATACTAGGGTGGCTTAAAAGTTAAAACAAAGGATAATAAAAAAATCATGTAGCTGATTACAACTAATTACCCTCTGAACTCGATCTTCAAGGGCACCAAAAAAACCTTAATTGAATCACATATATTATAATATAACTTATTTTATGGTTTCAATTTACAAGAAGTAGAAAAGAATCCTACTTTAAAACCATGTAATACAATACAGCATATCACTTTATAGGATTAAAACAAATCCTCTAAGCAAAAAGAACAAATTATAGTCAAATTTCCCAAATTTTGTCAAATGGGTGCTCTTAAATTCACAAGCAAGGGTAGAACCAATTACACCCATACTAGGAAAAGACTCATAAATATGCCTAAGCAGAGCTTCACCTTCACCCAATCTTGTAGACTAGGGTTCAAAAAAGAGTCCAAACCCTAGTATAGCTCTTGTGCACATGTGAATAAACCCTTAAATCCCCAATTAAATTAAAAAACAAAGATAATACAAAAACAAAAATACTTGGTGTGGGGCTTGTTGGGTAGCCCCAACATAGTTTGATTGATCCATTTTCTCTTTCTCCTCTTCGTCAGTAATGAAATAATATAATATGACTATTAGGTGTGGATGTGAAATGAAGTCAAATGCAAGGATATATGTATGTATTCAGTAATGTAAGTGTGACCCATCAATGTGAAGAAAATCCCAATGTAAGCATTTGGGATCTTTTACTCTTTTAGCTTAAATTTCCTCTTGGTAGACCACTCTTCCTTATTTTCCTATCTCCCTTGTCAAATAAAATAAAATATCACCTTTGAATTTATATATTAACAACTTCCTTTTGCTTTGACATGGTTGTTACATGGCCTCCTTTGGCATTTTTTCTATCACACGTCCTTTTATTTCCTTGTTCCCACTCACAACTCTTTTTTGTTCTCATGCCACTTCTCTATCTCCTATGCTACATACAAGGAGGGAGATTTGAATATTTTCATCAATTTTGTTTTCTACCACTTCTTCGTCCTAGTACACATTACCATCTTTTCTTCTTCCCTTACACATAGCCTTCTCTAAACTCCTCCAAATCCTAATATACCCTTACAAATGTATTAACCAATTTCTAAATAGTCATTTTCTTTGATTTTTCATGGACTTGAGATAAATAATTAGGATTCATGTACTCACATTCATTAGACAACATATCCCAAAGTTCAAATCCTGTTAGAACCAAACAACCTTATTTAATTTCATTTTCCCTTAGCCTTGTGTCCATGTTTGAAATTTAATTTTTGAATTCCAATGGCTTTGTAGATCTAAGATGAATTCTTAAGGAATTTTATCCATATTGTTGTGTCCACTAGATAATATATTTCAATGTCAAACAAGCTACATATTGCTATAATTCTATTCAATATGATTAATTCTAATAAACATTTGACCAAACCACATTGTTAGTAAAATTTAAGCAATTGTTATCCACATTATCATATTGTCACAAATTGAAACAAAACAATTTGTATCCAACTAACACTAGTCTTACAAAAATCTCAAATGTTCTTATACAACAATTTAATATTTTAGTGAATCATATGCTAGTTTAGATTATAAAACTTGTAATACAAATATCATATAGATTGGACAACTCAATGCATAGATTTCAACATTCTTGTATACAAATATATATTTGATTTTCAGTACAAGGAATAGTGCATTATACTCTATTATTCTTAGAAATGATGAGCAATGAATTAATATCATGAAACAAACAAAAATTCTTACTAATGTTTATTTGAAAATCAATATAATTGAACATGAAATTTCCAAATCCAAAGTCCAGCTGAATCTAATCTAATAATCTTTTGAATATGTGAAGATATAAGAGCATAAAACTTTTTTAAAATGGCTTACAATGCTTGATTGAACCAAACCAAAGATACAACATTCATATAGTGCATGGTGGCTATTTAGTTGTCTTTTAGTTTGTACCATTATTATTAGTTTAATTTGGTTCCTTCATTTAACATATCATAACAATTTATAAATATTTTAAATTGTTTTAGTAAATTTGTTTCTATTTATTTAGTTGCTAGTTAATAAAAAAATTGTATCTATATTTGTATGTTTTTCAATATAATATCTATATTAATATTCTAAATTCTTTTACTAAATTTATAACTCGTATCCCTTATGTATACATCTATGATTTTATCTTACATCTCATGTATACATTTAGATTCAATAAAGCCACACATCAAAGCTTCACAAGGATCTTCATGTTCTATGTCACTTTTTGAATCAATTTCATTTGTACAAAGTTCATTGATGCCTTCATTTTTATCATTGATTTCAAGAGCTTGTTTCTCGTTTATTTTTATCTGAACATTTTCCATTTTATATAGTGTCATTTTGTTCAATTGACTCAAATATTGCATGATAATATTTGGATGTACCACTCCTCTTTGGAATACATTTTTATATTCTAAATTTCTTTTAAGAGCAATAGTAATTGTTGATATTTCATTAATAGACTGTTGATAGTTCATTTTGTCTAGTACATTAATAATAAAGCTAGTTAATTTTATTTGAGATGACATAGATAAGAAAAAAAATGCTAATTAGAGCTCTATAATAATCAAGAGACATAGATTTAGAGTCCTATCATTACCATGAGATTGCAGTACAAGGGCAAGGATCACACCTTCATCCCCTTACCCATAATTTCTATTGACTTTTGTGCACCAATGTCCATATCTCTACCTTTGTAGGTGACTATGAGTCAATCTAAACATGTGATTATGATGTAATTTTCAGTTCTATATTAAAAGTAGAGAATATTTGTAACATAATTCACACAATTAGAAACATGATATAACTAGAAAAGTATAATGGTGTTGAGAGTATTTTGTATGCCAAGACAAAACACACAAAAAGTATATAAATATTTACATATTTAATATACAAATAATTACAAACTTATGCTTCATGAAAGAATGGATAGGTGAAGAGGGTCCTACATGATTCAAGAGTCATGTATCAAAGTACACCACTTTTTAGTATATGGTCATTTAAAAGGGCAATGCATTATAACACAACCCATGATATCTTATCAAGATTAATCAAGTTTATGGCATGCCCTTTAGTCTTAAAAAGGTTGAACATCCTTGAAGCATGGGAGGAATATGATAACTGATATAAATATGATAAATTGTATCTTAGTATTGCTAGGAATCATGATCAATCCATATGAAATTGATCTTTATAGGTCTTAGATATCTCCTCAAACTATCACAAAATTTGTTATACTAAGTGATTATTGTTGACATGAACATCATGATTTTTTTTCTTAAAAATTGGATGAGAAATATGTATACATATTAGATAATTGTAATTTAAATCCTAATAAATTTTGTTTTTAAGTTGAAAATTTCCTTGATCATGTGAGAGTTTATAGGGTTCAACTTTAAGTTTCTTTGAATCATGTTAATTGATATTGTTAATCTTTGTAATAATTGTTGGATTCAATTAAATATTGCTATCCAACATTTATTTAATTTGAATTTTTTTTAATAGTTGGTTTAATGTTCATTTTGATTTACATGTTTAATTATTTGTCAAGGAAACCTTATTTGTTTGATTATCAACCAATTCCAATTCATGTTTCAATAAAATATTTCTACTAGGTTTTTAGTACGAGTTGAAAGAATTTGATTATATTTTTGTAAATTCCCAATCTCTTCATCCCTTTTGTTGATGCCTAAAAATGTCAAGCAACAACCTTATGGGAAACTCAGTTAATGGGGGGACCAATTGCGCTAAACTGAGTGATCTCTGGGTTTTTTATAGAAGCCGACTCCTTCTATATTTGGGGGTTTGGAATGGAAAAAGGAAGCATATATAAAAAATAAAGTTTAATCTAAGGTGATGTGCCAAGAGTTAAGTATGGGCACGGTAAATTTTTCTTTCAGATGTGATTTAAGGGCTCATTCAACAATCTGCATGTCCAAAAATAACAGAAAGTACAGATGAAAAATTGAAGTAATCTATTAAATAACATAAAATAATTTCCATACACATTCACTGAAAAAGAAGAGTCCAAGACATGGTTTGAATAAGCAAACTTATATTGAAATTATAGAAGTTTTGCAAATAAACTACTCAGTATAATAACAACACAGTATAATGTTTTGTCACCCAACTAAGAAAAAAAAAGGCTGAACAAAATGACACAGTCTGTGAGTCTTAATACAATAATAAAAAATAATACAAAGGCCTGGTGTCTTTCCATAATTTTTTTGTGTATTCTCTTAACTCATTTTCAGAAAGTTGAAGCATTATATATAGAAAAGCATCCCACTGCCTGAGAGCCAATAACTGAAAAGATTCATAGGCATGAGCAATGATGTACATCGCAATGATTTCCCAAGGTTGTTGCAATAGAAAAGATTCTAAAACATAGAATGCAATTGCTTTTCAATGAGATGCATCCTTCTACAAATGATGATTGTGGTCCCAGGAAGGAGTAGCAAAATTCCCATGCAAACACGTGTTGCTCGCCCACAAAGTTGGTTAGGACACGTGGCGATAGGACGAGGCTTGTCATTCATTCTTCCCTTCTTGTGATGAAATTCCCTGTGAAGAAGACACGTGGAGGAGTCTTTGTCTCAAGCATTGACTATGGGGTTTTCCAAATGATGCCCATGAAATGATGCTATGTGGCACACATGCATAGCTCGGTAGAGAAGCAAAGGGGAGTGGGCTCACAAAAACCCGAGTTGCTGACACGTGGAGGCATGATGGGGCTTGATAAAGTAGCAAGGGAAGAAATATTTGCAAGGAGTGCCCAACGGATACATGGAGCAAGCGGGCAAAGTTCTTCAAAAAGCGCCCAAAGATATACAAACACATGAGGCATGGGCTGAGGCTAAGCAAAATAATATTATTAACCAGAAGGGAGCTTTAGGGATTTTCAATCCATAACTTTTGGCAACTACTAGGGGCATTTCACCTATGGAATGGGAACCTAAAATTTCTAGTTTTAAGACCAGAGCCTTATCCATTGGGCAAAAGAGTTAGAGCTTTGAGAGTGCATTCTGCAGAGACAAACAGTCAGCCTTGGATGATATCGATATGGAATGCAGATCAATTACTTCTTTGAAGGGCAGCTTCATGGATATCCTGGTCCCAGACTCGAGCTGAAAGAGTAGTCGTGCTATTTGATGGGTGATGCCTTCAATGTCCTCAACAATGGGAGGTTGACTAAAATTTTGGAAAGCAGATAAATCTCGCTACTTTTCCTCAATTTTTGTTGCAATGTGCTCCACTGTGGCCACCAAATTTTCAGAGAGAAGCGAGGAGGGAAAGCCCATCTGAGTCAGTTGGGAGAATTTCGTCCACATATTGTTCATAGTTTGACTCAATGTTGCTGAGCAATCGCTGGCATGGAGGATTGTTGTGTGGCAATGGATGAATTCTTTTGCCTTCTTGGCTACTGACCTTCGATCTTCAATCCATGCATTCACTAGGTCTTCATTCGCCACCGTGTATAACTTTTCTAGCAACTTCTCTGCCTTAGGCACCCTCTCTTCAATGAACTGTGGGAACTATTCAATTGTTCCACGCACCTCTCTGCTCAAACTTGTCACTTCTGCCATGAGTTGAAGCACCGACTGAAGAGTTGGACAAAAAGTCTTTATTTTCTTCCAGTAGGAGATGTATAGTTGTTGGGCTACCAAAAGGAGATCCCATTGAGAAGCAAGGGGTTGGGGAGGATTTTTCAAAGACTAATTTCCATTTCCCTTGACCCAACATCCTGTGTCAACTCTTCAATTTTCTTGTTCACCACAGAGAGTTGTCCCTGTAGAGTTTCCAACTCAACATCCTTGCTTCGCAATAGTTCCTTAGCTTGGCTCTGGGTTCCAGATTCTTTTTCCAGGGAGAGCATTACTTCCTGGATCTCCTTTTCGAGCTAAGCCTGTTTTCCCTAGAGCTCCTAATCCTTATGCTACATTTCCTACTCCAATTGAGCTTGTTGCTACCTATGTTCCTCAATTTTCTATTGTATTTCTCCCTCCGCTCGAGCCAACTGGTCTTGTAATTCTTGGTTCTTCTACTACAGTCTGACAACTAGGTTGGGATCTAGGGATTGGAACTTTGCAAGTTTTGCTCAAAGTTTGGCACTTTCTGCTTGCACCTATTGAGATATTTGTGTAATTTCAACTTCTTTTGCCTTTTATTTCTTCAGTAGGACCTCCATCCTTTCCTTGACATTTTTTTATCTCCCCTTCCTTCTTCTTTAGTTGGCGACTATGCTTGAGAAAGTCGGTAGTCACCACTCGTTGGGTTTCCTCCATCAGCTCAACCTTGTCTTGCGATTGGGCTACGCGCAGGTTGATTCCCACAACATGAATTGTGTAATCCTCGGGTTGCATCTCGCCTTGCGGTTTGATGGTGTTCAGAGTCATGTTTACAAAATGCAACAATCCTTGGACCTCATTGAAAAGGTTCTGCACACATGGCTCGACAGGCTTTGCTACATCTTTTTTCTTTTCTCTTCTGGACCCTGATAACCCATGTTGCTTTTGTTCTGTTGCCTTCCCCAATAAATTCTACTAGTGATCTAGTTAATTCATTGGCGAAGGGTGCACCAAGAGGAAGAGCATAAGGGAATGAGAGAGTTGTGGTCCCAGATGATGTCTTCTTTAGCAGAGAGACTGTGAATGAGGAGAATAGGGGAATGTTATACCAAGGTCTAGTCTGGGAAGCATTGAGAGGACTCATGGGGAGCAGTGGTGGTAGTGGAGATGCAAAGGATACCATCTGTTGGGAAAGTTTAGTTGGAGCTGATGTAGTGGGAGTAAATGGGGTAGCAATGGTAGTTCCGGACTAAGCTGCAACAAAAGGTGGAACAGACCGTGGGGGAGTGAAATTTTCCTGTCTAATTTGGGAGAATTGGGAGAAACATCTCACGATCGTGGAAGCAGAAAAACAAAGGTTAACGCTTGAAGTAATTGGGGGCATGGATACAACAAAGGTAACTAAATATTGTGATGCGAGAAGAGAGGGAGAGAAAGATACCTAAGTTACAGAGGACTTCGATCCTTGGCTCATTACAAGTTCCTGTGATCCTTCTCCAGAAGTTGCATCTGTGTGTGGCCTCTTATCGAGTGGAGAATTGTCCACCTCTATGACATCTTGAGGCTGTTGGGATACCCTGGGTCTTTTTATCCCATGTGTGTGGTCGTGAGGCCTTTGATTGCAATGTAGTCACCTGCACTCGCTAGGTTTTGTCAAGTTGCTCCATCACTTTTCCAGTCTTTTGCACTTGGGCTTGTTTCACCTCCTTTTCCCTTCACTGTATATGCCTTAACTTCCTCTAAATCTATATCCTCGTCATCACTTGCATCAATATCTTCATGCCTTATATTCTAGGGATCATCGAATCTTTCATCCTTGTTTGTCTCCTAGAATGGGGCATTAAGGCATTTGGTCTACTGACTATAAATCCAGAAGTTTGTAATTTTTTCCTCACTCCACTACCATTGCTTGACCAATTCATTACGAAGGGTGGCCCCCATTTGGCGCTTGTCATTAGGCTTCTCCAAAGGCAAATAGAAAGAGAGCCACGATGGCCTCCTATCTTCAGTAGGAACATAGACCAGGTCCACAAATAGATCATCTTGTTTTGATTGTGGATTTCGCTGAGCTTCCCAATAAGGCCAGGAGTTGTGATTCACCTTAAAATTTAGGTCCACTAAGTCATTATCGAGGTTATATTTTCACTTGTCACAAATTAATACCAGCCCTAGATGAGCCAACTTTGTTTCTAGCAAACCATGTGTCTGCTTCTTTACCATTATCACCGTTTTAAAGCTTATAGGGCATAAGAAAAAACCTTTTTTCTTCTTTCCTCCACAAAAGTTGTTGTCAATAATCGATAGTTTTTGAAACACCTCGAGGTCCAACACCTTGTTTGTGATGCATACCGGGAGCTGGAATGGTTCCTCGATAAAGACATGTAGCCTTACGAATGTGAATCCTCCTTGAGAAACCAATCACAAGGAGGACAAAAAATCTGCATCTACCCTATTTGCTCAATGGAAAGTCGATAAAGATTGCCATCCTCACTAAAATATTGCAAAATCAGAGTCAAGAAAAACTCTAAAAATGCATAGTAATCATAAGTTGCAGAAAGGAGGGGATTCCACACAGAAACCGACCTTCTTACCCCATTTTCATCAAAAATAGCCAAGCCCATACGGTTTCTAAAGAAGTCAGGGTTCTGGTGTAAAAACATGTGAGCAAGGAGAGAAGAAAACCTGAACTTATGCTATGTGTTGTATTCCTTGATTTGGTTCAACATTTCCTAGACGATGACTTCCACGAAGTCATACCGGAATAAGAATGTTTTTTTTTCAACTAAAAACTCATACCCATTTGAAACTCTTCCACGTACCTATTGTTGTCCATGCCACAAACAAAATCCATCATAGAGAAGGCCTCCTACAAGTCTGAGTTAAAAGCATTGTGCATGACTAGAATCTATGGTGTCTTTGTTAAATCTTCCTTAGGCCTTTTGGTTTCTCAATTATAAAAGTCTAGAGTGAGATCTTTGGTCCTCCAAAACTCTTCTGCCTGTTCTAGAGTGAACATCTCCATCTTTTCTGATCTAGAGCCCCTTTCGATGGGGATTCATAGCATATCCCTGATAGCATCCACGTTGATCACAACCCTTAGTTCTCGACCTTCTTGATGGTGCCGGTACCTGGGTTAAAATGCTAAATGCACCCGTGAACTAGTTTTGAGCAGTAATGCACAAAAGGAACCATATACTACAAGAGATTGTAGAACCATAGCTTGTACGCCAAATACTGTTGGCTAGTGGCCTGTTTCATTCTCTCATAGGCTACTTCCCTAAGACTCTTAGGGTTGGTTTTAAGGATGGGGTCATGAATTTTATCCCATTCTTCCATTATTAGGGTCTAGTTCCTATGAGCTTTCTTGTCCACAACCCGTGTGCAGATCCACTTTGGCTTCTTTGGTATCCTAGGTGAAGCATAAGAGACATCACTGAAAATATTGGTCATTAGTGTCGCACGCATGGCATCAAATAAGCTTTGGGTTTCCTCTCCTTGTGCTTCCATCTAAGGATTTTGGGCCATTTCAAGATTTTGTGGACCTTTGCATTGCTCAAACTTTATGCAATTCACTTGGGTTCTTCAACAAATTTTGCACTCAAAGCTCTTTGCATTGAATAGCATACTCAAGAAACTCTTCATAGCATTGTTCCTTCTCATGCAACACTTAGCATTTTCTCATCTTGAAGTTGTAGACAACAATTTCCTTTTCTTGCAATAAATTTGGCATGTACCGCCAACTCTCTTTTTCATGCGAAATGAATTCTTTGCCTTTTGACAAGACAATAATTCATAATGATGATTAGTCATTATGTCCTATGACACGATTTCTTGGGAAATTGAGCTGGTGATTAAAGGCATACAAAACCTTTCGCATGCTTTGCAATTAATAACTTAAAAAGAATGATTAAGTCGAAGGTGTGATGAGTACACAAAAAGATTTGAGTTCATCCTTGGAAATGAAAATGCTCGCAGCGTGATACATTAGCAATTGACCATGTAGACTATCACTTGGGACTGCCATCAAATTTAGCTAATTAATTACTTCTTCTTAACTTCACATGCAACAATTCATACATAATAGATGCAATTGGGTGGGATTCTCAAGTTTTCTCTTGGTGGGATTTTTGAGTTGGCTCCTAATGGGATTTTTTAGTTAGCTCTTGATGGGATTTTTGAGTTAATACCCGATCAACATCATGCTTATCACATGCATTGTACCTTGGCTATTTCTATAAATAGATCCAAAGACAACAACAAAATTTTACTTGGTAATTGGAAAGAATTTGCATTTGGTAGTTAGAACTAGAGGTAGGCGCAATGAATACCCCAATCAGGCTTACTAGCAATAGGTCGCAGGCAACTTTTCTAGGTGAAATTTCTAGCAGGTGTCTAAAATGCATGACAAAGAATAAGCATTCTTTGGAAAATATAGCAATGAAGTAGGTACTGGGGAGGGATTTCCTAGAATATTAGGATAAGTATAGGGTAAATACTGACATTTTCTCTCATTTCATTTCCTTTTTGCTTGACATATAGGTACCCAAGCTAATGATCCTGACTCACCATGGAAATCTTCCCGAAGCATTACCTTAGTGGCCTTGGAAAAGTTGTGACAATTGCAGTGTATGGCCTTGGTCTCCCCATGGTGAGTGATCTCTGCAGACACATTGAAGAGGACACAATGGTGCCATGGGTGCGATTCCTGAGCGGATTTCACGTCATGATGCATGGAGAGCACCACCAAAGAGTTTCTAGTGCTTGCCACTTCTTGCTACAATGCTACAATGTGGTGTTGTTCTACAATGTGGAGTGTTACACCAACTTCAAAAACCTGGTGTTTCCTCCACCGCTTGCCATTGTTGTTGTTGATGCTCCTCCTATCGTTCTTGTTGCACCTGTCGCCGCTCCAAAGGCTATTGATGAAGTTGTTCCTGATGTTGTTGACGTTGACGCTGCCCCCTTTTGAAGAATTAAATCCTTTCTCCCATTTTTTGTGTATATGCCTTGAAAGGTTTTTGATACATGCTTGAAAAGCCTCTTAGTGTATATATATATAGAATACACAACTCTTTTATCAATTTTTGTTTCTTTTGCTTTCTCTGTTTCTTGCATTATGGGTTTCATTTTGAAAGACCGACCGAACAAAAAACAAAAACACAAAGGAAATTTACATAATTACATATTTACACTGGCAAAATGATTAATGAAGAACAATTTGAGGTGAATTCCATTAACTGGAATTCCCAATGCTTCTTTTTCCATATTTTCTAATTCAAATGCATTGTGTTGCTTGCATTGAATAATTCAAAAAGGGCCTTCCCACAAGCTATCAAACTTTTTGTGTAGGCTAGGCTTTGCGGCCCTTTCGTTGAATTTTAGCACTAGGTCTCCACATTTAAGACCCTGGTTAGAGGTCTTCTTGTCAAACCACCTTTTAACCACCTGTTGGTGGTTAGACACGGTTGTCAGGGCTTTTTCTCTTTTCTCCTGCACCTCCAAAAACTCAACCAACTAGACCTCCATGGCTCCATTATGTTCAACTTCTAGAGATTTGAGTAGATGTAGTGTGGAAATTTTCATGGAGATGGGCAATAGTGCTTCCTTCCCATATACCAGCTCATATGGTGAAGTCTTAAGGACTTGCTTAGGACTTATCCAGTCTACTTGGAGCATTGCCTAAAGATTTTTATGCCACCCTCTTTGATGCTCTAACCTGATTCTTTTAATGAGTCAAACTAATTTTTTATTAGTCGACTCGGCCAAACCATTTCCCTGCGGGTAGTAGTTTGAAGATGTCTTTAGGAATATGCCATGTTTGAGTGCAAATTGGCATACCTTTAAACCTAGGAAGGCCTTCGCGTTGTCAGAGATGATGGTATTTGGCAGGCCAAACCTTGTCACCAGTTCTTCGAGAAAGTTCACAATCTTTGCCTTTGTCGCGTTCTTCAGGGGAATGGCCTCAGTCCAGCTAGTAAAATAGTCTATAGTAGTGAGGATCCATTTGTGTCTAGCACTAGAGGTGGGATTAATCATCCTGATAAAATAAAGGCTCCATTGTGCAAAGGGTTCATCAACCACTGTTAAATTGAGAGGCATTGCTGAGTTTTTCCTTCTTCTTGTGAAGAATTGGCATTCTTTGCAGGCCTTAACCAGAGAGTGTAAGTCATTGAATAGTGCAGGCCAAAAATATATGGCAGACATAATTTTAATGGTGGTGGTCTTTGCAGAGAAGTGTTCACCCATGGGACTGTTGTGAAATATGTCTAGAATTTTCTTTGCTTGCTCTGTGGTGACGCACTGCAACAAAACGCCATTGAAGTTTCTTTTGAAAAGGAATCCTTTGATGAGCTCATATTCGCTATTCTACAATCTATAGAATCTTCTCTTTTGAGAAGGGAGGCCCATCAAATATTTCTTGGTCTACATAAATCTCATCCTATCCGCCAACCAACAACCTTTAGACTCAGGTTCATTCATTAGGACCAACTCAAGTTGTTCCTCCTTAGCTGCCACTTCTTCATCATGTGCTAGATACTCACATAATCCTCTTCCCCACACGGTCTTTGTGGGCCTGAAATCAATATCATATTCAAGGATTTTTGTAATCTAGTTGGCCCTTTTCTCTGTAATTTCTCCTTCCATAATGTATTCACACACACTGGAATGCACAACATATACTACCACCTTGTTGCAAGATATGAGGTGTCAAAACTTCTTGAGCCCCTTAACAATGGAAAATTCTTGCCTTTCGACAAAGTTATAATTCATTTTATAATCCTTTAAGGTCTGGGAGTGGAATGCTATTGGATGTTCTCCATTTCCTTCATCATCCTTCTAGGTCAAAACATTAATAATGTTGGATTTGCTACTAAACACATACATTATGAAGTCCTTTGATAAGTCTGGGTTTACCAGAACAGGAGCTGAAGAAATAGCATCTATAACCTTCTCAAAGGCTTCTCTAGCCTCTTTTTTCCATTTGAAAAACTGATCCGTTTCAAGCATCAGGGTAATAGGTCTAATTAATCCTGCAAAATCATAAATGAATTTTCTCACAAAATTTACCTTTCCCAGAAAGGACCGAACTCCCTTCTTATTGACTAGTAGGGGAAGCTCCCTGATTTCCTTCACCAACTCTAGGTCAATTGCAATTCCATCTTTGGACACCACGTGTCCAAATATTTTTCCTTGCAGAACTCCGAAGACACATTTTTTTGGGTTCAGGGATACCCCAAACTCCTGGCATCTTTTAAAAACCATTTTTGGATGGTCAAAATGATCATCTTTAGACTTAGAGAACATAGTCAAATTATCCAGTTAGATTAAGATAATCTTGTTGATCAATTCTCTGAAAGCAATATCCATTGTTCGCTGGAAGGTAGCTCTCACAATTGAGAGACCAAAGGGCATTTTTGCATAGGCAAACGTTCCCCACTTAGTAGTGAACGTTGTTTTGTGTCGGTCTACCTCTTTTACCCAGATATGGTTGCAACCGAATAAGTCATCCAGCAAAGAAAACATTTCTAAGCCAACCACTATTTGCAAGATAGACTCCATGGAGGGCAAGGGGTAGTGGTCCTTCAGGGATGCTTTGTTCAAGTCCCAGAAATCAAAACATAGGTGGATGTCTCCATTATTTTTTTGAACAGGAACCAGGTTGGGCACCCATGTGCTATGCTTGATTGAGAATATCATCTAGGATTGAATTAACTTTGTGAGCTCTTGTGCCATCAAGGCTTCAATCTTCATATTTACTAGTCTCCACTTTTGGCGGATAGGTTTTGCTCCTTCCGTTAGTTTTATAGTATGTTGGATGATTTTTGGATCACATCCCTTGAGGTCATCATATGACCAGGCTACTAATCCTTCATATTTTTCACAAAAATAGATGAGACTTTCTTTAACATGCTACGAGACATCTTTTTTGACCTTGAGCTTCCTTCCATCCCCAATCTGAAGGTCCACATAGTCGTGTTTGTCTGCTACAAACTTCCTCTTGTCTTTCCTTGCATCATCATAATTGAATAGGTTTTCGAGAGTGACCAATCCTTTTGGAAGCTTGCTGGACCTTAACTGAATAATTTTCCCAAGTCATAGGCCACGACAATTTTTGGTTGGAGTTGCTCGACAAACTCTCCTAACTGTTGGATGAATGAGGTGATGTGTTCATCACTTTCAAACACTTTCCATCTCTAGTCATTATCTGGGATTGTCGGTCGAAAAATCATTCACACAGAGTGTATGTTATGAATTAGGTCGAAAACAAGGTTAAATTGAGATTCGATAGCTGCCATGTGATCTGCATCTACATTTTGCTCTCTAGGCACTATCTAGATATTGAAGGCTTCAAAGCTCTCAATCAGATCCCAAACTCTATGCCTATAAGATCTCATACAGACATTATTGGTTGTGGAGAGCTCTCAGACTTGATTGACTACTAGCTCAGAGTCTCTGAACACCGTTATTTGTTTAACACCCATCCATTCCGCAAGACTCAGACCTTTCAGTAGGTCTTCATATTCAGCTTCGTTGTTCGAATAGGAAAATTGAAAACAAAAAGACCTAAGTGTCTTCTCATTGGATGGGGATGTCAAACATATCTTGGCTCTTGCACCAACTTTACATCTTACTCCATCAAAATGTAACATCCATAGCTTTGAGGCTTGACCACTCTCAGATTCCTTCATGATCTTCAAAATTGCTTGATCTTCATCATAGATGACATAGGTTCCTAATCCGGTAAGATGATAATTGTCGAAAGGATTAGTGTCTATATATTCACTTAAGAGGACCTCTTCTTGATCAGTTCAGTGTCTGGTCACCTTCTCATCCTCTAGTAACTTAGTACAATATATTTACTCTTTGGTGATAGAGGTATGAGCGACATCAAAGTTGATCATGGCTTCATTTGCTACATGTTTCAAATGCAAAGGTTCAGATACAATCTTCATCTTGGCTCCATGTTTGGTCTCAAGGATCAAGTGTGACCAATCCAAGGAAAGATATCTGCCTATCTTGGAAGTGAACTCCCAGGATAAGCAAAGACCAAACATGGGGGGAACGTCTATGATCACAATATCTTGTGGAACTGTGATACTCGGGCAGGAGAATAGAGTCAAGGGGAGGTTCTTAATGACACCTATGGTTTCCACCTTGTTCCCATCAAGCTGCATAACCCCTCTTTTTAAAGGTTCATAGTTAAGTCCTAAGGATTCAACATCTATTTGGGCATGACTATGGTACTAGCACTAGAGTCAATCATAGAATTGTGCAACAACTTCTTACCGACAATGAGAGTCAAGAAGAAGGGTTTTAGTTTAGGCTTACCTTTACTTTTAGTGGAAGATTCCTCTCCACTATTTGTGAGAACTTTAGCCTAAGGTGGAGAATCGATGGCCTTTCCCTGGGTCTTTTGCTCTGCTGGTATCTTTGAGTAGGGCCTTTTGCAACAATGAATTTTGCTCTGGAATAGCTAAGATATCCCAAAGAGATACATTAGTAGAGGATTTCTTCAAATTTTCCACCACATTGAATGATGACAGAGTCAAAGGCTTCTGTTCCTTAGCCCTTGTTATAACAATCTCCTTTCATGGCTGCATTTGTTGTGCAATTGCAGAGGAATTAGGAGTTTGGTTGGGGACACTTTTGGGCCGAGGGGCAACCAGTTTGCCCGTGAATCTCCTCTTTGAGTGAATATTATAATCTAACTGCATTTGTGGGGCCTTAGATGTGGAGGCCTCATTTGCAAACACCGCTTCCTCTTCTTCCATCCATGAGAAGAGCGCGTGGTATGGAGCTATATCTGTCTCTTGATCTAGGGACATTCCTTGCATTTGCATGGTGAGTACCACATTTTCCATTTGTGGAGAGGCATATACATAACCTCCTGAATTTGGCGCAACGCCTTGGCTACATTTTTTTGCCACTCTTTGTTGTAGATTGTCGCACAGGCAATTTCAAGGCATACACTCTTCATTGCAGGGGAAGCACCAGGGATTGATGTCATCAATGAGATTATTTTTCCCTGCTATCAACTCTCTACTCAAGCTTGGGTAAGCATTATGTAATGGATTAGGCACCGACACCATTTGATTACTTGTTTGAGTTTGTGGATTTGTGTGCGCACCTCCTTAGAACTGATTTTGCTAATAAGAAGATCTTCCACCTCGATAATTTTGGTAAGTTGTCTTTAGAGGCATGGACTAGTTCTGCTTGATGGTAGTTATTTCATTTGAGATGTTCTGCAACAACTCCTTGACATCGCTCATCTCATCTTTTGAAGAATTAGACATAGAAGCAACACTCTATAGTGTGCTCAAATATGCGTACATAGATTGGGGAGGAGTAGCCACACTAGTAGAAGGTATCTCTTGGGCAGGAATTGACAACTCTGCACATATAGGCATTGCAGGCCGAGGCTGTAACTTTTCAGCATCAATCAAATTATTCTCCACTTGAACAACAATGCTAGATACAACTGGCAAGGTGTTCCCACCAAGGGACTAGATCATCACTGAAATGTCGATGTTTAGAGACTTCAGATAGAACATGAATGCCAAATCTACAGGTGGAAGGATTGCAAGCTGAATTCTTTGCCATGTCGTGTGAAACAGAGCATTAAAGTCAGTCATGGCTTCATGAGGTGCTCACTTTATGGTCGTCAACTGCTAAAATAGTGAAGATCGATCTCCATTGTTTGAAAATCATTCGTAAAAAGGATCTCCGAGCTAATTCTAGGTACCAATAGTATTGGCTCCCAAAGTGTGATACCAATATAGTGCTCTACCTTTGAAAGAGGTTGCGAGCAACCTTAGCGCAACATTTTGTGTTGGTAACACCATGCACCAAACACACATCCACCACATCTTACAGGTGTTCGGATGGTGTTTTCGAGCCTTCCTTGGTGAATTTTGGTACAACTTTTAAAGCAGAGGTTGGGATAGGGGCCCAAACAACGGGTGCTATTGATGCTACAAAAGGGCTTCCAACATCCCATGCCACATAATTTCTGTTAGCAATTGACAACATGGCTAGTGGAGGGATCAAAATGTTCATTGGATGGGTTCTTGTTCGTACTGTTACTAGTGGTGGCACTAGCAAGCCAGGGTTGTTCGTGGTTTGGGATCTAGTAATTTAAGCCAATGGCTCATACACCCACTTTAGATTTAGATACATTTAAGCAGTCCCACCAGGTGTGCTAGAAAAAGATTTGTTGATGCCTAAAAATTTAAAGCAACAACCTTATGGGAAACTTAGTTAATGGGGGGACCAATTGCGCTAAACTGAGTGACCTCGAGGTTTTTTAAAGAAGTTGGCTCCTTCTGTATTTAGGGGTTTGGAATGGGAAAAGGAAGTAGATATAAAAAATAAAGTTTAATCTAAGGCGATGAGCCAAGAGTTAAGTATGGGCACAATAAATCTTTCTTTTAGATGAGATTTAAGGGCTCATTCAACAATCTGCATGTCCAAAAATAATAAAAAGTACAAATGAAAAACCCACGCAGTCTATTAAATAGCATAAAATAACTTGCATACACATTCACTGAAAAGAAGAGTCCAAGACATGGTTTGAATCAACAATCTTATATTGAAATTATAAAAGTTTTACAAATAAACTACTTAGTATAATAACAACACAGTATAATGTTTTGTCAACTAACTAAGAAACATAAAAGTTGAACAAAATGACACAGTCTGTGAGTCTTAATACACTAATAAAAAACAATACAAAGGCCTGGTGTCTTTCCACAATTTTTCTGTGTATTCTATGAACTCATTTTCAGAAAGTTGAAGCAATATGTATAGAAAATCATCCCACCTCCTGAGAGTTAGTAACTGAAAAGATTCCTAGGCATGAGCAACGATGTTTGTCGCAATGATTTCCCAAGGTTGTTGCAATAAAAAAGATTTTGCAACATAGAATGCAGTCGCTTTTGAATGAGATGCATCCTTTTGCAAATGATGATTGTGGTCCCAGGAAGGAGCAACAAAATTTCCATGCAGACATGTGTCGCTCACCCAAAGAGTTGGTTAGGACATGTGGCGATAGGATGGGGCTTGTTGTTCATTCTTCCATTCTTGCAATGAAATTCCTCGCAGAGAAGACATGTGGAGGAGTCTTTGTCTCGAGCGTTGACTGTGGGGTCCACCAAATGATGCCCGCAGAATGATGCTATGTGGCATGTGGGTAGAGCTCGATAGAGAAACAAAGGGGAGCAGGCTCACAAAGGCCCACACCGCTGACATGTGGAGGCATGGCGAGGCTCGATAAAGCAGGAAGGGAAGAAATATTTGTAAGGAGCGCGTGGTAGACACGTGGAGCAAGTGAGAAAAATTCTTCAAAAAGGGCCCAAAGATATACAAACACATGAGGCGCGGGCCAGGGCTAAGCAAAACAATATTATCAACCCGAAGGGAGCTCTAGGGATTTTCAATCCACACCTTTCAATTTTGATATTTGATATGGATAATATTTCACGTTCCTTTAAGTAGTATAAGATGTATTTCTCACCTAAATAAATAAAGAATCACTTCATTTACTAGAAATATATCAACAATGTAAAATATAAAAAGGAATAAAAGACTAGTAAAACAAATAAAACAAGGCTTGATTCAACAACCTTATCTAATGCCTATCCCTTGAACAATTTGTTGCACTTGTTCCTTATTTGAACTCTTGATAATATTATTTACCCTTTCACCTTGGTTTGCAACTAGTAATATTCCTTTTTATTCCATGGAAAAGATGAAATAGTTTATAAACTATAATGAATTACACAAAAATGAGGATAGAGAATCATATAAGCTACATACTTCAATTACATTGCCTAATAATTTAGTGAGACCACCATAGCAACAATCGAAGTCCACTATTCTACATAGGATTATCAACAAAGACCATATCAAATATCCACCCATATCCATAGAGAAAAATATTTTACACAAATAATTCATTTACAAATGATAAAACTACATTGAAGTTGGTAATACGTAGAATAAATTTCAGATCCTTAGACAAAGTAGATAATTGTAGAGAAATATTGAGTGTTTGAAAATAAAGAACAAAACAAACTAATATGAGTTAAAAATAATCAAAACAAAGCTTTCATTCTTTTAAGATTTTAGACACAAAAAAACTTTAGAGACCTAATATGAAGAGATGTGTTATCGTTATTGTTTTCTTGGTTTTTTTTCTTTTTTAATGATTTTATGGTTTTATTAGAAAACCCCAATGATGATTATTTTGATCCAAAATAGTGGATTGATTGTTTATGTTGAGACTTAAGGTATTGACAGGATGGGACTTTTATATTACATGATTGGAGTTTTATTAGATCTAGCATGATTTTCTTGGGTGCTTGTTTTGTATATTTTGAAGTATTAGGCTTGATGATACTATGATTTGAATTTTTGTTAGATCTATCTTGGTGCATTTTGGTTTCCTTGCATTTGTATGTTTTGAAGCATTAGATTTGAGAGTAACTAGATAAGTCTTTTTGTTCCTTTGTTTTGTTTATTTTGAAGTACTAGGTTTGGGAGTAGTCAGGTAATTGTTTTTGGTCAACTAATTTTCCTTATCTCTTGACCATTTATAAGTTGTTGTCTATGGGTTTATATTGGGTTGCCAGTGATTACAAACCTTAGTTTTTTCAACCTTGTCTAAAACATAGTGATTGAAATATATTAATTATGAGGGAGATTTTAAGCCTTGTATGATCATAAGTTATCTTTGTGCCTTTAGACATTTGTGCTTTTGAAGGTTTTTTATTGGACATTTATCATTCTAACTATGTTTTCTTGGCATTTTTATCAACATTATTGAGCCGGTTTGTCATGTCATCATCGCACTAATTTTGAGCTATTTATAAAGTATTATACCAATTTTTACCTATCATCAAAATGTTATATTCATGAACACTTGTATTTTAGGTTTCAAGGCTCTGTAGGTTTTGGTATCAATTATCTTTGATCTAAACTTACAATTATATTGTTTGGTTACATTTCCTTAGCCTCAAATTGAATGAACCTTGTACAAGTTCTCTTATGATATTATATTGCATTACATCTTGCTTTTTTTATTCATGAACAATATTTAGAGATCACATTGAGTGATTCAACATGTAAGATCACTTTAGTTTTTAGTTGAAGTCCCATGCTTGATGTCTTTATAGTTATCTATATCGGTGGCAAGATTCATCTGACTATTTCATTGCCAATATTTATTAAGTAACTTTACTTTTTAAAATATTTGTGTAAGTTTTGTTAATGTAGAAATTATAAATATTTATAGAAAGGAAAAATAATATCAATAAATTAATTGGGCCATACCTCCTACTAAAAGGTAAAGCTTACCCATAGAAAAAAAAAGTTGTGTACACGCAAAAAAATTGAGCAAATAAGCACAACACAAAAATTAGAAGCAAAAGATAAAAGACAAAAGGAACTTGTAGATCCAACAACAAAAAACATAAAAAATAGAAGCAAAAGACAACAGACAAAAGGAACTTGCATATCCAACAACAAAAAACACACAAAAAGTTAGAAGCAAAAGACAAAATGAACTTAGAGACCCAACAACAAAAAACACGTCGTAATCTTACATTCTTGAAAATGAATATTACACACTTCATCCGATTTTTCTAATCTTTGTAATTTCTAGTCTTTCAAAATTTCAACTTGTATCCTCTTCAATTATTATTTATGAGATAAATATTTTAATATTTACTTCTTTTATTTGATGAGATAAGATTTCTCTAGATTTTTTTCTAGATTTCTCACTTTTATGTCTTTTCCAATGGAACTAGCGAGTGGAGTGGGTTTGCTTACCCACTCATGATGTAGTTAATGTTTTCACATAACAATTATTTATTCATGAAATAAATATATTCAATTTTAATGATAATATACTCTATTAATGTCATTCAAGATTTTATTACTATGGAATATCTTACTAGTTATATCACTCATAATTTATTATGGTGGAATATCTTACCATTTCATATTTATAATTTATTAAAATTGCTATAAATATGATAAGTACAATTAATACTAACATTAATAGAAAGCAATAAATACAAAGACTTTCAAAATATTAATGTCATACAAAACATTAATTTTTTTACAATAATTATTTCTAAAATAAACCAATATATATTTTTTTAAATTATTAAAATCAAAATAATATTAATATTATTAGATTTCCACAATCTATAATAATATATATATATATATATATTTTTTTGAATTTAATTGTATAGAAGCTTTTAAAAATATTTTTAATTTTTTTTTGAATTTAATTGTATAGAAGCTTTTAAAAAATATTTTTAAAAATTGAAGCTAAATTTTTTAAATTATCTAATATTATAGACTGACCAATAAAAAATTGCACAGTAATCAAACCTCCGGCAGGAACTAAAAATTATGTCGAACATCATTTTACTGTAATAATTTTTATAATCAGCATGCCCATCGGACCGTACAATGTCCAATTGCTAGTTATACATACAACATACGTAAACATAAATATAACATATAAAAAAGTACCTAAATTCGTTAATTTAGCGGGCCTCCTGAATGTCAAACCAAATTTCCTTTTCAGTTTTTCACTTCGATTCAATTCTCTTGTATTCAACGCGAACAATATCGATCAATATCAACATTGGAGGTGCACTTCCTCTGTAAGCAAATACTCCAGCCTTGCCCTGCGATTTCCTTTTGCCTTCTATTTATTATTCAATTTAAGGCCTTTCTAGTTTATGATTTCTGGCTCTGGAGTATTCGGGCTGTCTTTCAATTCACATCTTTTATTGAAGACTTTCTCACAAAATTCCAGTCGTAGCAAGGGCAGTAACGAAACAATCTGAACAGAGAAGATACATCGCCTCTTATACATCCTGCATTGATTTGAACGGTTTGTAAACTTTTTTTTGAAAGTTTGGGTGTCCTAACAAACCTTATTTTTCGTAACTGGCCTCCTGAGTTGAAATAGTATAAATTCATGTTGAGGCAAGACTTATTTCTGTGCACGCTTTGATGCCAGAATGCTCCTTTTACATGCCATTATTCGCATTGTTCCTACTGTTGAAACATCCTTTCTCTCTCTTAGGGTTTGGTACGGTGAGTAGTATGGGAGCAAGGGTATGGGTTGCATTGCTATGAAATGGGGTTGAATCTGGTGGCTTCCCAATGTGCTAAATTTTCATGCCCCGCATCCTTGCTTGTCCGTACTTCAGTTCTTCACATCCTATGTGACATGTTCTCGGAGATATGATATGCTTTACTTGCTTAGGAATATGCTATTTTCCCATTATGTCATGACCCTTCGAATGACTGGTTAAACATCATCGCAATTCAAACATGTTTGGAATTTAGTACATTTATAGCACTGATATTAGGTTTTACTATTAAATAATAAATACCCCAAATAAGTGTGAAATACAGAAACATCTTCCTATCGAAATTTTGCTTCCGACTAAAATTCCAAATGAATTCAACAAACATAAATACTGTTACCAAAAATTCAAGTCTAGAAAACATTTAAGAAGCATCCATTTGAGAAGTCATTGCTACAAATTGAATTATTAAAACTGAAAACATTTATAAAGTATCTATTTGGCAGGGTAATGCTTCAAAATTAGTCTTCTAGTTTGGTTGAGTAAAACTCTTGGTTAGTGCTTTAAACTTAATTCATGATTTAACTAATGAAGACCCTTTTGGTAGTGCTTTAAATATGGCAATTTTCTTTAATTGAGGGGGATCCTAAGATGTAAATATTATACACATTATATAAACCCTGTTTGAGAGATGAGTCTAGTACAATTGTCTGTACTTCTCTCTTTTATTCTATAGGTCTTTTAGCCCCTCATGACTATTCTCTTTTTTATTCTATAGGTCTTTTAGCCCTTAATGACACTTATTATATATATTTTAAAGCATTATGCCAATCCACAATTAGTTATTGAGCAGTTATTTATCCTTAGAAATTTTAAACTGTTCTTATTGCTATTATTGTAATATTGAAGGTATTTGTAACTATCTAGATGCCAAGTTGTCGATCTAATTGAGCAAATTTTTTGGTTCTCTCATCGAATTTTTTTGTTGTATATTGTAGATTTTATGCAAATTTTCAATATACAAAGCTTTCTTTGTATTTGAAAGCAAGTTATTCTGTTATAATCTCTATTGAATACTGAATAGTAATTGAACTGTGCGAGTGACCACTGATATTTAAAAGTAATGCAAAAATACAGCGGAAGCCCAGCAACAATAAATGAAAATGAAAACAATGAATCGATTAATGCTGAAGTCCAACTTAGGCTATATCTTAACAAACTTTTACAATTTTAGAAGATTAAGAATTTTTGGCGAATTTATTTGAATTTTTTTACTTACCTAAGTTTAGTGAAATTTAGGAATATTTTCTAATCTAAATAGTTTTTTAATATTTTAAATTGGCTGTACAAATATTGTTGATTGTGAAGTCCAGCCGCTGCCTTTTAGTCTTCTCCTTCTCATGACTCTTCGTTTGCCCTGAAGAGAACATTATATACTTTTCTATCTCCTTCACTTGTACACAAATGAAGACTTTGTATTCTTACTGCTGCAAGCAATAAAAACTATTTACCCTGCTTTTCCCGTGGATTTAGCCAATCTTTGGCGAACCACGCAAATTGGTGTTGCTGTTGTTTATCTCTGTTTGTGTATTTAATTGCTGTTCTGATATTTATTAGTTAATTGATAATTTTATCTGCACTGTAAACTCAACAAATACTTGGTGAATTTTCATAGAAAAATATCAAAAATTAATTTGTAGAAATTATGATGAATTTTTTATTAATTATTTCAGACACAAAAATATTTTTGTTTTTTATTAATCATATCATATATTTCTCTTCGGTATGGATGTTCATGCGGTTTGAACAGATGCTAAAGTAGCTCTAGAAAACCGTTAGGGCTGTTTCATTGTGACCTATATTAGTGGAACCTATTAATGAATATTATTGGTAATTCTCAATTGAATTTGAATAATTTTTTGCTCTATTCTTAAGTAGTAGAGAATGTACATGGAACAAATGGCCAAAGAGAGTTTCAAATGATTATAAATATATCCAAATTAATTCATAAATAATATTTCCTGCAGTATGAAATGCCCTTTAGTCAAATTTAACCTAGCTGCATTCAGTGCATTCTGCAAGTAGTTAATCTAAAACCCAACTAAGTTACTGTGATTTTTGAACAGAGGAAAATTACTTCAATGCCTACCTTTTGTTATTGATTATTGAAATGTGTTCTTTTTATTGTCCATTTCACAAGCAATGTTTGGAGGTTTTGTAAAATGGCCTTTTAGACAATGGTCAATTTGACCCAATTGTAACTCAGACATTTGTCCAATACTTGAATATTATCATATAGAAGATTATGATTTACTAAGATTTTCTCTAACCAGTTTCATGTGCACGTTATTGTGATGTTGAAGTTTAGATTGGGCTTCCTTTTCCTGTAAATATGGACCAAATGATTGCTAAGTTCATCTGTATTGAACTTCTTGATTAGTATAATGATTGGCATTCTCTTTGCATGTAAACTTGCGATGCATTTACACATAAGCAGGTGTGGGTTCTCTCTGACTACTTTCAGTGCTCTACATGCACAGACTAAGGATCCTTTTGAAATCCTGCTGAGTAATTTGACTTGAACAAAAGACACAGTTATAAGCATGCAATTTGGGCCTCTTTATGAGTTAAATCTGATCTTATTATGCTTTTGAACTTCTATTGCATCTGACTGATGTTTTTCTGTGCAGATATAGCAGGAAAGTTGGTTGAAGAAGCTCTGGATCAATATGAGAGCAGCATCCAGAAAGGATTTTATCGTGTTATTATTGCCTGGTTTTAGATGCAATTGATTTCAGCTATCTTTTCAGCAGGACCAATATGTGCAGGCTACTAGTTATATTTTGCCGATCACATCTGATTCAATACTAAAATGTCCTGGCAAAATCTTTTAATTCCTCTTTTCTAGGAATACATCTGGCATTTCTGAAGGGCGTTAATTCAACACAATCTTCTTAATGATGTGCAGCTGATTATACTACTATATGCTATTCATTTCCTCAAAGTTTGAAGTGAACACATTCTAGTTGTAAAACATTCAAAGTGCAAGAAGATGACGGTTGACGATGAAAACTCTGTATATGTTGGTGGTCTTCCATATGATTCTACTGAAGATTCTGTTCGGAGGGCCTTTGAGATATATGGCACAGTCATTGCTGTAAAGGTTGGGTCAAAATGTTATGTTCTTTCTGTAATTGATTTCCATGTTGACTTGGGTATTATTATGGTTTGCCTGTTTCAGATTGTTGAAAAATATGACTTAAATGCTCTTTGCCTTTGCTAAAAAATTGATTCTTTCCTTTTGTTTAAAATATTTTTTTGGTTATCTTGAGGCTCTGTCCAGATATTTGTATATTCCAGATATGCTTCATCATACATCTTATCCAAGATATCCGGGCATCTACACATATGAATTTGACATGAATAGACCTCTGCCACATGAATTATTCATTATCACAAGGAATATGTTTACTTCGATATTGCTTTTTATTGCGGCAACATATCGCTTATCTTGATTGATCGATGGCACTTCTGGGCCTCTTGGATATATATTACTCCATTACTGTTGCAATTGTTCGTAATTTGGACTCTACTTTCAACTTTGCAATGCGGTTGTGTTACTGTTGGAGAAACCTTGATCGGATCTTAGGTTGGTCAAGTCTGTTGGTGGCCCCTCATGCTGGGACTAATCTCAAAGTCATTATACACTGCATCACAAGAAATTATGAAGGTTTCAATATTTCAGGGAATCTTGGGCTGCAGACCAAGTTTTCCAACCTTTATTGTTTATGATCATTATTGTCTAGCTTGTGTTAAACAATGTGGCGACAAAGCTTGATGGTAAGTTTTGAAGAATTTATTTCTAGATTAAATTGCCTTCAAGTATGATTATGCAAAGGAAATGTATAGCATGGAACAGCACTTTAATATTGACAGAGTAGAAGTTGACCATGTGCAAATGTATATTCTTAATGCTTATCATCGGAAGTTGGCACTTGGAAGTTGGAACTACTGGGTCTTTTCATTTTGCTTTTTCCATTTACAACTTCTTCATTATTTATTTTTAGAGAGTCACTATTTTATGTCTTCAATCAGCATTTTAATTACTTCTTGTAAAAGAAAAGGCATTGTTACATGCCAAAAAATATGTTTCTAGTTTGAGGTCATGTACCTTACTCTAGCTTTACAGAACACACTTCTTACTTGTTGAAGATAATTAAATGGGAAATGCTATAAAATCCTACCATATAAATTAGTTGGATGACTTATATGGTGGTGTTTATGAGCATTTTAAGCTTTATAACTAGTCAGATTAACTATTTAATACAATTTTATAGCATTGCCGTTGCTGCCTACCTCCTTTTTAGTTGTAAAATCCTTCTCTTGCCTGTGTCTACTTTTACTTGCAAAATCTCACTGCAAACTACTAGCTGCACAAGTTTAAATGATAAGAAAATTAGAGTGGGAGTAGGTATCATCTTGAGATGATGGGTTATATAATTGTAAATATTTGTTGTTGTATGTTGTGAAATATGAAGAGACATGGGGTGTTCGAGCAGTTGTGGATTTTGAGATTTGTGAATTTACAGGGTAGTTAACACGTGCTAGGTTTGAAAATTTTGATTCATTCAATAGGTCCAAAAAGTTCAGAAATCTGGAATTTAAAAAACAAATGGTAAAAGTTTGTTTGGAATTTAAACATCTGGACCAAAACAGGCAAATCCAGCCGGTCCCAAAAATCTGGATTTGACCAGAATTGGTAACAGTGAATTAATATATTTTGCTAATGGAAATGTTGAGCTCATTAATGCTAATCTGTCTTATATCTATCATACATGTCATGTTTATCTGATTTGTTTATGTTCCTGTGCCAGTAATTGTGAACATGTGGTATCAGAGCCATTGAGAGATCTGAGCCTGTGAACAAGAATGCTTGTAGTGAAGAGCTGTGGATGTCTGTTGTGAGGAATATTGTAGTTACTGAAATTTGTAAAAGACTAGAGAAGTCACTAGAGAGTATTTTGAAACACTGAAAAAATAGTGAATAGAAGGCAGAATGCATGAAATAGGAAACTTTGTCGAGAAATTATTTTTATAAAGAAGATTAAAGTTTCCCATTGACAACTTTAGTATAGAAGGAAGTATGAGAGAAAACTTTGGAAAATTTGAAGTGCCTAAGCTTACACTGTTTATGCGTGAAACTCAATTAGTGAATACCATCTATTATAGATTTGTGTATATATATATCAGGGATACCCCCCCCACCCCCCAAAATCCCCCGTCCCGGTTCCCGGGATGTCCCGGGTACTGGGGGACGGTAGGGGACCGTCCCCCTTTTTGCAAAATTTTTAGGAAACGTCCCCGAAACGGGGGGACGCCGTTGACCGGATGGGGGACGGCTGACCAGTCCCGGGGACGGCCAGGTGACTTGGGGACGGCCAGGGGACGGCTGGGGACTTGGGGACGGCCAGAGGACTTCTAGGAGTCCCCTGGCTGCCCTCGGGACAGTTAGCCATCCTAGAAGTCCCTTGGCCCTCCCTAGGATGGTCAACTGTGCCCTACATCAAAGCATGGTCAAAACAAAACAAAAAACACATTTTCATAGCAAGGGAGTGTGAACTTAATTATGTCCACCCATTAAATAAATTGGTGCCACTGCTTGTTGTCTTGAAACTTTGGATAAGTGTAACTGATACAATTATTCAATATTGGTTTATGTACTGAAGTGCCTAGATGAATTCCAGTGAATAACCCAACACTCAGTGCTTGTTCTTAATGCTACTGTGCCTCATAAATAAGTCTCACAAGTCTTACTCTATTGTGAAGATGATACATAGCGGGCCCTGGGACATCTGATCATGTAAAACAATAACATGGTAACTGTGCAGATTATTTGCCTAATGCAACTCACTATCATTCTCGGAAGGCTGCATTCCTTGTTCCAGTTATCAATAAACAAAAAAATTATCATCAGAGTATCTGTTTTTTTAGTTCAAAATCAAGCTTTCCATTGAATAACTTCTAACTTATTCATTAAGATCAATGCATAGCCAATAAACCATATTAACTTGAACACAAATGTTATCTGTGAATGTTCTATAATGTATATTATGCATGCCTTATCCATGTTATCTATTAAATATTTAAAATTTCCCTATATTTTTTAAATTTTCCCTATATTTTTATATAGCCATCCCCTGCCGTCCCTAAATTTGGCCTCAAAAATCAGAAACTTGGGGACGCGTCCCACCGTCCCCTGCCGTCCCCGTCCCGGAAACTTGGGGTAACCTTGATATATATATATTTTGTTGTGTTTCAATTTGTAATTTTCTTAAAAATGTTGTTAACAAATGATTTCCTGCTGTGTCATTTTCTCCATGGTTTTCAGACATGGTACAGAGCAACCATAAGCTATAAAATATTAGTGCCGAAATGCAATTGTGCAGGCTCTTCCAAATGACTGTAACATGTTGGTAGTTCTGCGTTGCATGTTAGTTAAACTTCAGTATGGCGAAATAGTGCATCTTCCATCTCTAATATGATATTCAGTATGCCTGTATGTCCCTAGTACTTTTATTGTATATGATTCTCCAAGCCAACAATTGAGCTTTTTATCCTTCATCCTAGTTTTATGTATAGCTCATAGCCTTTCGAGATCACTTATTTGTCTTGGTTCTCCCGTCTCTCACTAAGTTTACTATAAATATAGTTTGTATTGACCTTATGTTTCTCACTTAGGCAGAATATCTTTAACTTTCTCCAACCTCTTCCACCTGTTTGTGAAAGAGATTTAAGAGTGAGGTAATACTGCAATTCCCCCTTTTTCGGAATTTTGCCCTTTTGGGAAGGAGTTAGTGGCACCATCCAAGATTACAAGTTGTATTGTTTCCCCATTAGTTCTCCTTTACTTTAGGTAGTTTGCCACCTCTTGCCAAGCTGCCAAAATGAAGCTTTCTAACTGATGTCTAACTTTTAAGCAACCTGTTTTGTCCTTTTCTACAAAGCTTTCCAGCCAGCAGTCCAAATTCAAGTGGGTGATATGTCTCCATCCTGCTATGTGATCTTTGCATGTTTTGTTGGGGATTGGCTTTGTTATTTACCTGTTGATTGTCTCTCCTTGTGTCCCCTTTCCTTCTGCTCCAGGATGGACTTTGTAGAGGTCAGTTTAATTTTACTGTGTATATACCATATAAAAGTAAAATCATTGATTTCCAACTCCTTTTGTAGTTGGAGGTTTTCAAGTTGTTGCCTTCTAAATGGGAAGTCTTGTGATGGAATTCTTTTGGCAGAATTCTTTGTAAGCCTCCATATGCTTGGTAACGTCCTCCTTTTGAGGGAGGTGATAATAAGGAATATGCCTTTTCAGATTGCCTAGAAATTGGAGTTTTTTCCTTATATGGTTGATGTGATTACAATTTCCTTTATAAAGTAGTGCATTTGATCATATGAATGCATAATTAAGGTCCTATTCTTCATGGTTTAATTTCTCTTTTTTATTATTTGTATACTTCTGTTCCCTTTCTGCTACATGTCCTTGTTAGCTTCTAGTGCAACACTTCATTTTCATCAGGTCATTCATTCCTAGACCATGCTGTTTATTGGTCTGATTGATATGGTCTATATGACTAGATTTTCACTTTGCTTGTGTACCTTGCAAAAGGAACTTTATTAATCTTTATCTTAATTCGCACTCATTTACATTAGATTTATATATTTTAAAATCAATCTTAGCTAATTAACAGGTTAGATAACAATCAGATTCAGGTAATCATGTGTATGTGCTCCAGTTCTTTGAGTGTAATCTGTGACTGAGTACTGTCCTGGAATTGAGATCAGTCCGGCTCTCCTGGTTCTACTATCTCAAGCCTTGGTTGTGTACAAAATTTTGCCATCAGAGGTACCCAGGTATGACATTGGCTGCATGGGACTGGAACTGCTGCTAGTCCTAAAAAACCAATTTCTGGTATGGATGCTTGGGGTGAAGAGAACTATGATGAGTCATTCACATTATTCTTGAGTTTGACGCTGACCACTGATTATTTTCCTGTTTTTAACAAATGATATAAACCTATGCAATATATCATATGACATGACTCATTTGATAAATTAAATTATCAACAATTTTGTTATTTTGTGCATATAACATTGATATTATGGTTAATTTTGTTTATCTTTTTAATTATATTTTTGTACAGACATACCTAAGTTAACTTACAGATTAAAAGAAAGGGAGAAAGAGATTATATTAAATAATTAATGTCCATAGATGATCCAACTAAATCAGTGGGACATGAAAGTACACAACCAGCAGAAATAATGAATGGGAGCAAAAAGAAGCTCCAAAAAGAAGGGTGAACCCAAAAAGGGTAAGTCATTAATATGTCAGGAAGATATATCCATGTGTTAAAAACATAAAAGTAAACCGTGACAAAATATGATCTGCTGCCACTGAAGATAGGTTTGATGAAGAATATGACTAGATGTGAAGGCTGCCCCTAATCTGTATCTAATGAGAAAGAACCAGCTCACTCATTAATAAACTTCTGTGAGGGAAAATATAGTGTCTGATGATTTACAGAGGAAAAAGGCAAGGGGTAAGTTGGAGATGCTGGGGCTATTGTCCAGTAGTAGAAAGGAAGTTGGTAATAAGGCCAAATCTTTTGCAATTTGGAGCATTAAAGCCATCATATATGCAATGAGAAGAGGAGGATGGTGGTACTTTAGTAGTTACACATGTGGGATGTGGCTTCATCTTTCTATTACCTTTGGGGTGGGTGATTATAGTATCCAAATGATGCTTAACTCCAACCACTGAAATCGTCTGGAAAGAGGTAATTAATTTAGTACCTCTCTGGGTTCTCTGCAAAACTTGACACTTGAAGATGACCATTTCCGAGAGGTAAAGAGCCAAGGACTTCTGACTAAGACAATTGAAATTGGCAGCTAGTGATTTATGAATCTCTGCACAAGAAATAATCTCCTACAAACTTTCTAGGAGATGTGACATCTGAAAATAAAAAGCTCCTATCATATGGGAGAGTGTGGTAATCTGTCTTAATCAGCAATGGGTGAGAAATACCCTCAACATATCAAGAAGGATCTTGAGGCAATGGATCACTGAATATAGTTGGGATGGATGATGGTGTCAGCTACTATTTGCAGAAACTTCTTGAAATAGATTCTAGAAAATCATCTTATGATTATAAGGTTGAGTGGGTGAGATCTAAGTGATGTGAACATATTGTCAATGTCTGTACTTGACTACTATATATATGTACATATATGTAAGAAAATAACAATTTTTTCAAGAGGCATGGAGGACTAAAGAGTATTTGAAGGTTGTTGGCTAAAGCATACTAGTACCTCAATAATAGCCTGAGCTTCTGATAGTGAGAGTCAAGGAAGCAACTCACATTAAATAGGATGAATGATATGTCAAGATCAATAAGAATGGAAGCCTCAGAAACAATCACTTTAACAAATCTATTATGAGAAAGGTTCCCGCTTCAATCCATGATTGAGAAATTATGCTTGAATCCCTTTGCAATCAACTACCTTGCTATGGATAATTTGTGATAGCTCTTGATGCTAGAAGGGAGAACATTTTAAAGTGCATTGGCAATACAATAGTTAGGTCTGGGTATCAATATCCATGGAGTGGCTTTCCTCAGAAGAAGAGTAAGCCAGATATCCTTAGGGGACTTGTGGAGGGTGTCAAGGAGCTTGCTCATCCCATAAGCAAGAAAGTCATTTTCATTTCATTTAAACATTTAGATGAACATTGTACATGTGATTACTTTGTAGACTCAACCGATAAATATTTTTATGACAAACTCTTCTGCAAGGAATAATTAGAAAGACTATCAGCTTCTTATGTTCAAGTCTGGTTGTGGGTATGGCCTACGTCAATAATATATGTGATTTCTGTTTTGAAGTTTAACCCTCCAATCAGTGACTTCCTAAACCTCATTTTGAGTTGCAATCAACATTTAGAAAGCCAATTTTTGGCTGTCTGCAATGTTTAGATGTGATGGGCATGCATGGCTTTGCTTTGTTCTTGTGCCTTAATAAAAAAATCAAGGCCCTGGCTGCTAGTACAATTGTTTTATTTATTATTTCTTTTTGATCGTTCATTTTTTTTCATATTCATTTGCCTTTCACAATGCTTTCTAAATCAACTTCGTACCATTCAATTAAATCTTATTTTTTCTTCAATGACCAATAATCATTATCTTTTTCTTATCTTTGTAGCCATTGTCAAATTTGTTTGTACATTTGCCTCTTGTGCCATGTTTAACTTAATATATGGTACAGCTCTTATTATTTGACATTTGAAACTAAAATCAGGCACAACTTTACTGAACAGAACTACCCACAAGAGAGCAGTATTTAATTCATGGTTAAAGCAAAAGGCATTTAAGTTTTTATCAAAAAAATATTTTATGCATTTTGAGAAGCGAAAGAATGTAGACAAATTGGTCCTGATGTCACTAGAATCAATACATGGTTTCTTCGATGAAAATTCTCAACTTCTTGACTATTGCTGTAATTTTTGTTCTATTTGGTGTCATAACTCATCATATAAAAAGGTATGATACAGGATATCCAATACATATAAGCACTAAATTAACTTAGAAAAGTATAATCCTTCTTTCTAAACCAGACTTCAATTGTTCTATGTATCCTTAGGAAGAGAAAGAGTATGGGTGTCGGTGCATTTATCTCCTGAATTACATTTGGATGATCCATGTGAAGGACATAGTCATTATTCACCCAACAGATGGTTTTTGAGCTGTGCACACCATGTTTTGGTATTTTCTGAAGCTTGCATCTTATTTTATGGTTAAGACATACAAGCACACTGTAGAACAAATTAAATGACAGATCAAAAGCCATAAAGGAGGTCTATCCTGGCTACGGTAGTATTCATCAAGTCCTAAATATCACAAGTGAAACTCACTCCAGTTAAAAGTAGAGACATCTTTCAGAAAGGTTCTTCACACCTTCATTTCACAAGAAGAGGCAATCTAGATAGCCAAAAATCAATAGACATTTTTATCATGTTACCAATCCATCATTTTAACTGATCAGATCATTTGTGAACATGGCTAGGGAATGATGCTTTGCATGCCCTAGGGAGGCAGATGAAATGGTTTTCATAACCAATGTATCTAAATTTCATCTTTTGATGTGACGATCACTATAAATGTTCTCATTTATTGGGAAAATCAAGTGTATGGTAGCAATTTCCCTGAGACCCTAGTTGCAAAGTCTGACTATGCTGCAGGTGTGTAGGAATTAGCATGTAATAGACTTAGGGTTATTTTAGGTTACTTAGGGTTATTTTAGGTTAATAATATTTAGACCTGTGATTATTTTTAACCAGATTTGAAAGACCCAGAAATTTCCATTTAAAACCCTAATATTTAACTTTAATGATTTACCTTAAGCTTTTAATATTAAACCAAATATGAAGAAAATCCCGATTCTTCATAGGTTTATAAAAATATTAGTATTAACCCATATTTCACAAGGTAAGGAGAAAACATTTGCAGAGCTTTTGGATTAATAATGGAGTTTACAATGATATTCCAGTACATGACAATGGTAATGGAAAGCATAGTCGTGACTGCAGCAAGTACGAAGGTTGCAACAATAGCAAATAACATAAACAAGATACTACAAATCCTTAAATGAGCCTGTTAGGCATTACTGTGCTCTTTAGGTTGAATTTGAAGTCGTGGAATACTCCCCCAAGCTTTCATTTTCGCCCTCTAGTTTGTTGTAGAACTGAAGGTTTTCATCCTCAATCTATCACTTTTGCACAACACGTGCTTTGAGCAATGTCTGCTAGGGTTTTTGTAAATAAATAATCGAATGAATGATTTGCTACGCATCCAACTGGAGATAACAAGAAGATTTGCAATCAAAGCAGAGTTCCCACCCAAAAGAATGGTTGAGAAGTCAGGATGGTCTAAGGGTTGTGGGATTCAACCACTGCATTAAATGAAACATAGTTGTCTACCACCATGGATGCTGTAAGCATAATCAAATCTGCCTTATAAAATGCCAATAGTGTTTGCATAGGCGGCAAAACCACCATGCAAAGAGCTGTGGCTTCAAAACAGGCCATTAATGTTGGTCAAGCCGTGCAGAGAGGTAGGTGAGGTGAATAAAAGAGTTCAAAGGTCGGGGAGGTGGGAGAGGCATGTTGGTAGGGAAAAGCCCAAAACTCTGATAAGAGAAAAGGAAGGAGCAGGGTTTGGCAGAAAGGTATGTTGAGAGGGCCAAGTTTGAAACCCCTGCAAAAAGGTTCACATATAGAAACTCAAACACAAAATCCTCAATACTTAGAAAAAACTGAGAGCAAAGGGATTGGAAATGATCAGATTCAGCTTATCAAAAGAAATGGAATGAACTTCAATTTTCTACATGAATTTATTGAAGAGGGGACATTACATAGCATATACACAAGCTTGTTGTTTCCTTGAAGATTGTAATTATTATAGGCAGCTGATCGATGAGCATCATATAGATTTGTTTGTGGGGAAGAAAGGCATCTTATAATACAATAATAACAAGAATGTTACATTAGCTGAACAATTGAGTTACATGAAGAATCTTGCTCTATAAAGTCTAGAAAAGATATAATCCAATTTTTCTTAAAGTTTCTGCAATGGAGGGACATGTGATGTGTTTTTGGAGACGGCAAAAAATTCCCTGATTTTGGGGTTGGCTACTAAGATTATGTATTAAAACTGTATGGCTATTCCAAAACTATACTTTTTTTTGTCTCCATTTCCAGTACTATGTCCACAACTTATTTTAATAATAATCACTGAAAGCTTACTTTAAATGGTCTAGTCTACTTCACAACATATTTTGGAAAAAATTATGAATATATTCTAAAACCCTACTTCAAGAATTTGTACTTTTTGCTTATTTCCACCTTCATGTGAGCTGTAAGATTGTAGGGAGGGGTTGAGTTAGTGCTGCAAAGAGTCACAAAGTTCCTGCATAGGCTGTACAAGTTTAGGCTTGCTTCGTTATGTCTTACATCTTCAAGGGTTGAACAGAAGTTTGGGATTATTTTTTAACTATATCGAGGATTGTAGGGAGTGCTTTCAACCTTTTTTTTTGTAAATTAAAAAAACAGTCCTGCTGCCCAGGCTGGAATATGGGTGATGTCCAAAGGCTTGGTGATGTCCCAAACAATTTGTACTATTAGTTTATTTCTTTCTTCACATGAGCTGTAAGACTGCAGGGAGGGGTTGAGTGAGTGCTGGAAGGAGTTGCGAAATTCCCGAGGCTGCACAAAACCATATGCTTGCACAGTTGTGTCTTACATCAGCAAGGGTTGAAAGCAGTTTGGGATTATTTTTTTTATTATACATGAGGATTGTAGGGAGTGCATTTTGAGTTTTTTTTTCTAATTAAAAAAACAGCCCTGCTCTCCAGGCTGGAAGATGGGATATATCTGAAAGCTTGGGGACATCCTGTGGATGTCCTCACTTTTGGCAGGTTGGGGAGAATGGTAATGGGAAGTTTTTCCCTTGTCTCTGAAGACATTTGGATGTCCAAGATGCTACTCCTGACTTGGGAACGTGTCCCCATCATACACTAAAATAATCTAAGTATTTTCCCAGAGAGACAGAATCTACATCTGTACATAAACAAGAGATTTTGCATTGTCATCATGAAAGTTATGTTGTATCTTATTTATTGAGGTTGGCAGACAACTGTATTATCTACTATCCTAGTATCCATTAAAAGACTTATTAGTCCCTATAAGCTGTAGTATTAAGATATCCACAGTCAGAATTAACCAATTTGGCTGATTTTTCTGCTTTTTATTCTAGGAATTTGAGGATTCATTCGGAACCAGTTTCCTAACCAATCCCTGTCATGGGACTAGATCTTGGGCAAATCATAGACAACTCTGGCCTTTCATTGGTTGCGCCACAAATCTAATTGCAAAATGAAAAAAAATAGAAAAGGAAGGGATGGATGAAATAAAACATTGAAAGAAACAATCCTGAATCCTGAAAGAAATTTGATTTCCAAACAATTTTTCTTATAAGCTAGATTTTCATTTGTGACTTCATATGGAACACACTTGTAACCATGATAGTTGAAATTGACAATTCTTCAAGAATTTCCTTGCAAAGAATTCCATTCCTGTATATATACATCTTTTTGGCTGTCAAATGGTTAGGCCTCTATTAATTCACATGTTAATTCATATCTGGTACAAAACGATTCATCTTTATTAATTATTTTGAAAATGTGTTATGAAGGCATTTAGAAATGGAGTTAAATTAAGCAATCACTAATTAAAGAGCTGTCATTGATCAATGGATTCATTTTCTGATACGATATTGAAGTTCTTTCAAAAATGAAGTTTACAGCCTTGTATTGTGTTTATATTTGCTTTGTATTTAGATACTTGTTTGGGCTGGGATTGTTTTTACCTTGTACCTTACTATCCTAATTTGCTATTCTTTCATGTCCATTGTCCTACTTTGGTAAGTTGTGAATGTTAGTGATCTTTCTTTCATTCTTTCTTCTGTTATTCATTTGTCTGATTCGTTATTATAGAGCACTCATTCTTATTGTTGTGTTTGTCTATCTACTGTGTAAAGTTTTCTTAGATTGTTCTCATTGGTTTGCTTAACTGCCATGCAGATTGTGAATGACCGAGATTTTGGGGGTAAGTGCTATGGGTTTGTCACTTTTACCAATCCCAGAGCAGCAGTCAATGCAATCAAAGATATGGATGGAAGGGTGCGGATGGATGTCTTTGTATTTGATTATTTTATTTAAAATTTGATTATCATAATAGGAATCTTTCCAATATTATGTTGTGGCTGCTTGAAAATAATGCCTCTAGCACCTGATTTTGAAATTCAAATGTTCTCTCAGTTTCCCATTTCTTTTATTTTATGTTAATGGATGGTTATTGTCCTTTAATCAGGCAATTGGTGGGAGGATTGTGAGAGTGAATGAAGTAAAGAGTAAGTCATTGAAGGCATCCTTCACTCGAGATAACCGTTTTAGGGACCTAGACAGAGATAGAGAGAGAGACAGCAGAGAAAGAGACAGGAACAAAGATGGGGACAGAGAGAGATACAGAGATAGAGCCCGAGATACAGATAGGGATCGGGATTGGGATCAGGATTGGGATGAAGATCGAGATAGAGACTTGAGATTGAGAAATCGGATAGGGTAAGATCAGTATTTTCTGGAGATTGATGTTATATTTATTGCATTTTGCTAAAGATCTGATATTGCGACCCTGCTTTTTGCTAATATATGGTAATTAAAGACATGAAATTTCCACAGTCCATAATGTTAGCTTGCAGATTTCTGGATTAGACTATGTGAGCATTTTTCTCCACCAACATTTCGGGTCACACTCCATGATCCATCAGTAGGATGAGTAAGCAAGAGAAGAGAATTGAGAAATGAGTAGCAGACAGATAGCTAAATAGATGAGGGGAAGGGGTGGCTTGAGAACCAAGATAATTAATTGGGAAGGTCAACTAGATTTTAAGACCCAAAAAAGAAAAAGACAAAGGAATTGAGAATAGGAGAGGAATAATATAAAATAGAGTCAACATAAAAGACAAACAAGGAAAATGACAACCCAATTGAGCAAGAGGATGAGAGCAAATCAAGAGATTGAAACAACCAAGAAAAGGATGAAAAAAGAGTTATTAGACTACCTATATCTAGAGAGCCAGCTAGATAAAGAAACCTATAGAATTTCAAATAACAAAGGTGAGATAAGTTAATACAAAGAAAAAGGGGACAAGAAGAGATTAAATGACCATTAATAAGAGTGTAAAACTAATCCAAAGGAGAAGGAACAAATGAGAAAACAGCATTACTATATAATGAAAGTGATAAAACTAGATGAATATGTGAACCAGTGTGTGCGTGTGTATATATATTAATAATACTAAAAAATTCCACATATAACTATCTCAAAGAAAAGCAAGGATTTGCAGCCGTGTATGGAGCAGTGAAAAAGGGGTTATGAGATGATGACCCATGGCTTTTGTTTAGAATAATACCAATGCATTCCGGAGAATTGGGACAGCAAATGGTAGATATGATAAAAGACAAATATTTTGCTTTGTCTTTCATCCTTGGTCATTAGGCTCGACATGGCAGGAGGCAAATTGCAGTGCCACAAATCAATCCACCAGGGAGATATGCAGTAGAATGGAGTGAAGGTCAAGGTGACAATATGTTGGACCTGAATGAAAATATTCAGAACATAAGTGAAGATGCAGATGTCATGGTAGAATGAATAAAATAGATATATCTGATGCAAATTTTGTATTGTACAAAATATATAAACATTTGGCTTATAGGTAGATCTATATAGCTGCTATTATAGAATCATCTGTTAGATCATGCTTACCAGTACTATAATTCTGGCAATTTTGTAATTTTGTTTATATAATTAATATAATTACTTAGGCTTATGCCTTTTACCGATAAAAAAAAAACTATATATATATGTTAACTATATTAATTTATGTAAATTACTATATATATATATTTTTTGATCGATAATAAGTTTTATTTTATTGATATAGAAATAAAAAAGTTACATAGCAAAAGCAAGAAAAACTCCCCATACTTTCCCTATCAAACTCCACTCGATCCTTAAGAGAGGTCTAAGGATCAATCCCCAAATCCACAAATCCATTCCGTAGAAAGAGAAAGATTAAGAAAAGCTGACTACCAAACCTACATTCTAAAGCCAATAGCACCCATTAACAAGTCAGCCTTTTGAGACTTTTTTGGATGGCCTTTAGTATGCGATTGTAGGACCATAGCAAAGGATTTCTTCTTCTCCTTCTTCGCTCTCTTCCCCACAACTGATTGCCATCCATCCTCGACCCCTGCAGCCTTCTTTTGCCAATTCAAGGGTAAATCTGGGGGACTCCTCATAATGCTATCACCACTACTATCTTGCAGATGCTGATCACTAGCAGTCTGCTTTTCAACATCCTTCTTCTGAGGAGTTAAATTCCGGGGGCTCCGCCAAGCTCCCTCTCCCTTGCTGCCTTGTTGATGTTGATTATCAGCCTTCCGTTTTCCAACATCTTTCTTCTGGGGTCTCACACCACCTTTCTTTTCCCTACATTCTGGGGTTGCAGCCCCGTTTTTGGCGGTCAACTCCTTGACACTATTACTGGAAGCCTTATTAGCATTGTTTGCATCTAAAAGTTCTTCCTGAGTAGGAGCCATCGTAATCTGCGGTTGCTCCACATAACTTTTCTTTTGCGGCTGCCTCTCCGCCTGATTTAGTTCCTCTGAAGCCCCACTCTCTTCTCCGTAGTGCCTCTTAGCTGAGAACTCCCTTGCTTCATCTCATGCTTCTCCACTGTGTAGTGCTGGGTGGATGCATCTTTCCACCAAGAGGCTGTATTTTTATTTCTGGGTTTGGCACATTCTGCTGCCAAGTGCCCCGTTTCATGACATTTTCTACATCTAAAAGGAACCCCTTCATAGTCCAAGGGCTACATCCAATAGCCCTTTGAGAACTTTAAGCAAATCTCCTTTGGGGGCACCTTAGAGATTTTCATTTCTACCAAAATCCGGGCATATGTAGAATGCAAAAGATTAGAAGAGCCCTCATCCACCATTATGAAGGTTCCTAAAGAGTTCCCTATGGCCTCCAAGCATCCATTGAACCAGAACTGAAGGGGGAGATTAGGAAGCCTCACCTAGAGGGGAACCATCTCAAAAGCTTCTTAGCTGGGTTGAAAGCCGGATGCCATGGCTTTAGCATGATTACATGCTTTTCTTCCCAATCCCAATGATACTCATAGAGGATTTTATTCCTATCCTATTCTTTTTCAAAAACAACAATAAAAAATCCTTTGGCCATAGGGTAGATCTAGACATACCCACCCAGTAGGGGTTCCCAGTGGTTAGAAATCCACTGGTGTAGATCAGGCAAGCATGGCTAGAAACCCCTGAATCTCCCGATTAGATCCAACCCAGAGAAAACCTTTCATTAGAGACTACTTCTCTCTCCAGTTCACCATGTAACTCCAAGGTGATTTCATCAGGAGCAGGCTGTGTGACAGGGTTCGCCCCTTTCCCTTCAACGATTCCTTTGCCTGGTTGATTAGTTGCCTTAGCAAGCCTAGAACTGTTACCTTCTAGCCGTGGCTTCTCAAGCACCTTATTTGCGTCATCACTATTTAGCACAACGTCGCCCTTAAACGACTTTACCTTGCCTCCTTTGATAGCGACGTGGTCTCCACTACACTTTATTGGCGAAACCCTTCCTTTCTCTGGGTTGACTCGTCCTGCTAAGTCTTTGACGCCGGCGCCAGTAACAATATTCTCCCCAAACGTCCCCTGCAACTCCTCTCCTAGGGCACTCTGTGCAGGCAAAGCCCTAGCTGCCTCCATAGAGATTTGGCAAACATCTCTTTGCCTTGTTTGTTCTTATATAGATATATATTTTCGTTATATATATCTATAGGAATAATATTACCATATAGTATATTAATATAGTTATATCTATAGCTAGGATTTACATATATATATATATATATATACCTATATATCTCCTAGGGCACTCTGTGTAGGCAAAGCCCTAGCTGCCTCCACAGAGATCCGACCGTTGGCAAACATCTCTTTGCCTTGTTTGTTCTTATATAGATATATATTTTCGTTATATATATCTATAGGAATAATATTACCATATAGTATATTAATATAGTTATATCTATAGCTAGGATACATATATATATATATATATATACAGATTTAAAATAGGTAGACTATATATCTATATATAGTAAGAATTACATATATATATATATATATATTAATTATGTTACTATAAATTGAGAAAAGAGAAACTAGATGAATACGTGAACCAGTGTGTGCATGTGAATATATATTAATATATACATGTATAAATATATGTAAATTACTAAAAAATCCTACATAAAAGTATATTAAAATATGTAGATAGGATTTATATATATAGTTAAGATTACTAAAAATTCTAACTATATATAGATTCATATACACATTGTCTATCATATATGGTTAGTGATGGATCATGGAGTGTGATTTGAAACATCAATGGAGAAAAATGCTCCTATAGACTAATCCAGAAATATGCAAGCTAATATATGGTAATGCCAAGGACATCATGTAACTGGTTTGCTCATATTTTATGTTGCCCTTCAATATCTATAAGGTATCTTAATTTCTCTGGCAAGGACAAGTCTGGCTGCTCAGCCTAGATTTGGTCAGCTGATTTCTGAAGCAATTTTAATCAGCATGCTTATGTTCGATACTATGATATGATGTAAATTTTTCTTTTTACTGCATTTTTTGTTTTGGCTATACTTCTGTAACTTATTTTTGGAAAAAATAAGGTGCATGTGTGTGTGTTAATTTGGGTATTTGGTGCTGATTACCTGTGTGGTTGAGCCACCACATTGCCTTTATAGAGCTTTATTTACACAGAGGGGACAACTTTTCTTGGTGCACAACTCAGACATGTCTCTGATATTATCCTGCATCTGTGAGAACTGTTTAAAACAGAAACTGAAAGCTATTTGTTTATAGTAAAATTGTTACTTTTGTTTCTGGTATGATTGGATTGGAGCAACATTTTGTGTAATGGTTCTTAGAGCTGCTCTAGACCTTCAAAACCCCTAAGGTTGTTCTAACTCTAAGAACTACTATAGATCTCCAAAATCCTTAAGGTTCTTGTAAGTAGGCCAAAGAAGTATTTTTCAAGCTATTATACTTTGAAATGTTGCTTGAAATCTTTCATTAGTTATAAACATGTAGTATGAGTATATGAATGTATAGAAATACTAGATAGAAGTGCATGCACAATTTCTGCTTTATTTGGGACACTAACCGTTCCCTTCTATTGTTTGTATAAAATTATACCTTAGGGTATTAAGCTGACTTAAGTAAAATATTAATTTATTTCCTAGGTAATTATGTAGAGATATTTCATGCTTTATCTCCTTTCTATTTTTGGAGAATTAGGTGCCATCCTTATCTCTTTCTATTTCTAGAAAAGTAGGTGAATGAGTTTATCATCGTCTCCTTTGTATTCTCTATAAAATGAAACTTCATTGCATTTTAGTGTAAATGCTTGATGAATTGAATAGCTGAGATCTGCTCATTGCATACAGAGTTTGTGCTAGTTCTTTGAGCAACTCAAGTCATTGGTTAATGGGTAAAAAGATTTCATAAAATTATCTAAATTTTGAATCTTCCATGGTATTAGAGCTTGTTTGAACTTGGGCTAGTTTCCTTTTCTATTCGACACATATATACATTTGTTTATGTATTTTGTTGGTGCTTTTTTACAGGAAGCTCCTAGATAGAAATTTAGAAAACAAACCCTCACCAAGGAGTATAGAGTGGTAAAAAACATAAGGATCACTAGTAATTATCTCTTACTGTTGTTGATCATGGACCATAAATTGTGATCTGAAATGCTGATGAAAATCTGTTTTACATGGTTTTTTGAGAAGCTTTGTTACTCTATCTCATGGGCTATGAAAATCTCATGTTCATTAAGAATTACCTATCAAATCGTCCAACTTGGACAACTTTGTTTGGATCCCTTTTTTGCCTTTAGATATGTTATTTCATATTTGTATTAGTTTAATCTTATAGATTTTGCACTAGTAGTAATAGCGTTGTACATTGTAGTTGATGTTGACAACATTGATTGATACCACACATTCGGTGCTTGCCACATATCGTAGGACATCACCAAACTGCTAAGAGGGCCTAGCCACTGCCCATGCTTTGCCCCTTTGTCTCCCACAAGCATCACTCGAGTGCAAATCAATTGCTACAAATACTACATTGTTGGCATACTTGTTAGAAAATTCCCTTCAAGCCACTACAATTGGAATATTCCTTAGGTTAGAATATTCCTCTTCGTTGTTGGAATACCCTTGCTAGTAATTTGTCACCTTGTCATGTTAGTTGTCATGCCAACAATATGCCACATCCTTTGATCATTAGTTGGTTTGTGCAATCACTTGTTGAAATCAACATCTGCACAACACCTTGGCTTGCTTGTAAGGATTCACAGTTGAATTTGATTCCCAAACATTTGAAAAATTGTGCACACTCATCCAAACATCAAAATTGATAAGTTTTTTGACTTTAGCTATTTTTTCAATGCATATGTAGTAGTAATCTCATTTTTTGGTAATTGTGCTTCTTGTTTTTGGAATTTGCAGTTTTCGTAAACATTTGCTAACTTGTTCTCATTTTAGGAACTTCCAGGGCTTATTTCTTGTAGATACAAATTCTTTTGACTGTCAAATTTTTCAAAGCGTTATTTTTCATGTACTTTGCATTTGTGCGCTTGGTTATCTCAATTTGCCTCAAAAAGTTACTTTTAGTTTCTTGTTCGTTTCTTCTATTCTTTTTCTTTGTGTTATAACCAGGAACTTTTCCATATCTGATTTACAAACTTAATTGATAATATCTAAGATCAAAATCAATGCACATCTATAAGTAGTTGATTTAGGAGGGCACTATTTTATGAAGTGCCGAATCTTGGGGGGTGTGAATCTTTATTAGGCCCTTCTTAGTGCTTTTCTTTTTGTGTGCACAACACTAAGAAATTTTATTACTATTTTTAGTGTGCATTGATCTTTGCATGTGAAACGACATAGTCTTGTCTTGCATTAATGCTAGATGGAACAAACTATTGCTCATGGAAAGCATGTATGGAGACCTTTTCCATTCAACAAGGTTTTTATCCCTATCTTTTGGGACAAATTCCACAACCAGCTAGTTTAGGCAAACATGTTAAGTGGCTTAATAGTTGGTGACATTGTTTATGATCATCTTTGTTACTTTCCATGAATTTTCAACATTGTATTATATATACCATAGAAGCAAAACTTGCGATTAATCCTAAAAATAGGAAATCGCCAAGCCAATTGATTTTTTCCCTCATTAAATCGTGTTTTTTTATCAAAAATCATTGGCCAGCGATTTTCAAAGAGTTTTTGGCGTCTAAACGGATTAAAACTAGAAAAAAGGGGCAAAAAATAGGAAAAAAATTGCGGGTTCGCGTTACTAGGGTTTAAAAAGCGGCAATAGAGATGCGATTATAAAAAATTAAATTGGTCCGTCTGCCCTCCATGCAGCTGCAGTACTCACTGTGGTTGTGCAAGCCATATGAGTCTGTGCCCCATGGGGCCAAGACCCCGCACAAGCACGCACGGTAGGTACTTTCCCTATTTTTTGTTTTCATAGGTTGTTAGATGGTTATCTTGTTTTAGTTTTAGAAATAAAGCTCTCATGTTGGCAAGTCTTGTTGTAAAAGCAAGGAGATTTTAGGGTTCCCTACTCCTCTGCTTGTGTATAAATAAGGGCAGCCTTGCCCATTTTTCTTGAACAGTTATTGTGATAGCAAATTGCTGAGCCTACTTTGCCTGCAAGTTGTTGTTGTTCAGTTTCAATTCACTTAGTGTAAGAGCAAGTTTGCAAGCCTGTAATGCTGCAAGTTGTTGTTCAGTTCATGTGTTACTTCTGTCAATGTATTCTGGTTGATCGCTAAACTATAAGCCTATTATTGCTACAACCCTGCTATCCCAAAAGTGTAATCTTTATTACTTGAAATTTGAGAAAAGGAAATCTTATGCCTGCTTTGCTGCTTTGATCTACTGTCCTAGAGTTCCGTTTTATGTGTATATGCTTATATGATCTTTATTTCAGCTTGCATTGAAAGTACAATAGATGTACGTTGGAAGAAAATTTTGTTGAAGTGTTTGTGTCAAAGAATCATTCCTTGTTCATTTCTAACTCTCAAGCTCTGAGTTTACTTGACTAGTTAGAAACGTCATTAGAGTAGGCTTAATCATAGTTGAAATTCAAAAGAGAAAATCTCAGCTATGATGCTAGAGTTTTATAACCTTGTGCTCTTAGCTGAACAAAAAGATTGGCAAATTAGTTTAGTTTACTTTCTTTAAGCAACATCAGTAAAGAGGGAGCTTCCCCTTCTAATTCGAAGAGCAGTTAATCTATGCATAGCTGTCCATTTCTAATCCGCATTCTAGAGGTACGAATTGAAACGCCAACATTATTATAATATATGTTTGATCTTTATTTATATTATTTAATTATATAATATATATCTTATATTTATTATTATATATTATTAAATAAAAATATTAAATTAATAAGTATAATATACTTGTTTACATATAATATTATTTAAATTAATTTATAAGAGTTTAACTCTTTAATTGACTTCTTAGAGAGAGGAATAGATACGGAGGGAGGGACGGATAGGGGACAAGAGCAAGTGAGAGAGAGAGCGCGCAAAAGATAGATAGATAGAGAGAGGGATATATAATGGATGAGAGATAGAGAGATAGAGAGGGAGATAAAATAAGTGAGATATTAAAAAACAATGCGTAAATAAAGGAAGATATTAGTAACAAATTCATACATTATACACTTTATCACCATCACACATGACTTCACAGCTATTTAATAGCTTTCTTTCCTTTACATTCTATTTATAATTATATCAGTATTTATATTATATAAATGCATCTCTTTCTCTCTATAAATGTATCAACTAGAAAGAACATCACCCATCAATTTTTGGGTAAGATTAATGAAGCTTTATGCTTGGAGACCAATCTAATAGTCCACATTGTCAACTTGAATCTAATGGGCGGTACTTGGATTCTAAACTCAAAGTAATCAAATTTTGTTGGAGAAAATTGTTTGGTATAATTCCTTAAAGATTTTTTGTCATGGCTTTCTATGATTGTATAATATGCACAAATAGAGTTGTTGAAAAGTCCATGGAAACTTTCAAACAAATCGATATGTATAAAGTAAATCTCAAAAACTTTTTCCTGTACCTTTTCCTTAATTGTGCCAAAATAGGAGCTCTATAATAGGATATGGCATCTACCACGACATAATGCAAGGGGATTTTGTTAGATGTTATTGTGCAATTTTAACTATTAATCTCTCTTCTCTCAATATCTATTTCCTTTTATCTCTCTCATCTCTCTTGCTCCCTCTACCTCTTGGTCTCTCTATCTCTTTGCATCTCTCTATATCTCTTTATCTCCATCTCTCTCTCTCTATCTCTCAATATGTGTGTGTCTTCCTCTATCTCCCTCTTCCCTCTTTTTATATCCCTCTCTTTCTCAGGTTCTCTCTCTTTTTTCCAGGCCTTAATTATTAATGCCTTTGAGGGCATAGGGACCTTCATGGTGCATGGCATTTTTTATAATTTAAATTGTTTTTAATTGAGCTCCAAACTCCTCAAAAAATGCAGTCATCCAGGCCAAATTCAATTATAGTTCCTAACAGAATGAAAATGGAACAGATACTCGCCAAAGAACTATTGCCCTTGAATGTGCCCAAATTGATCCAATAATTCTAAATCTGCAGTGTATGAATGATGCTCAAACTAAAAATCAAGTGGTTTATGGGAAATTGGACAGCACAACTTAATTGTGAGTTAAAAAACAAGCAAATTAATTGCAAATTTTTTAAAAATTGAAATTAAATTGGCACTTTAATAGCCTCAAAAGAAGAGTCATCCAATCTGAATTGAATTGCTAGAATGGGCAAGCCACAATTAATCACCATTCTTATGTGATTTCTGCTAGTATGATTTTGATAAAGGTAGAACAACACACAACAGATATCCTTCCATCGATCTGAAAAAGCACAAATATTCTCTCTCTCTCTATCCCTCTCCATCTCCATCTCCATCTCCATCTCCATCTCCCAGTCTTCTCTCTCTCCATATCCCTCTCTATCTCTAGCTCCTTATCTCTCTCTCTCTCTTCTCACTCTTCACCCTTCTATCTCCCCCTCTTTCTATATCTACCTCTCCCTTTGTCTCCCTCTCTCCCTAGGTAAAGGAGCCTGATTATTTTCTTAATTCATAGGTTTTGTTTCAATTGTGTTTGGAACCTTACAAATGTATGCATAGTTGATTTCAAGCTATCACTTTTCCATTGAGACCTTTATTGCACAAACAACATCATTTGCTAAGTGCACTACCAATTGACCTCGTGTGTTGCACAAATGTACCTGAAAAATAGCCCCTTTTTTTCCAAATTGACTTTCCACACCTCTTCGGCATACCCATTGCACGCTAAGGTGCAATTGCTAGTTTTATATTGTAATGGTCAATTAGCTTTTAGGATAGACTTTAGGAATCTTCTTTAGTAAAGTCATGTTGACTTTAGATATTTTTTCTATGAGTTGTCATCCTTGTCCTTTGTGGATAAGATTTTTGTCATCCTTATCCTTTGTGGATAAGATTTACCTTTTTGCTTTATGAGTTGTCAATCTTATCCTATGAGTTGTCATCCTTATCCTTTGTGGATAAGATATTTGTCATCCTTATCCTCTATGGGTAAGATATTTGTAATTCTATATAAAGATGCTTTTGCTTCTTATTTCTCAATAGATATTTATGCAATCTTGGTTAACTTTCTGTGTGTTGTTTTTGTAAAGAGCTTGGGTTTTGTAAATTCTTGGGATCAGTGAGCATGTGAATTCTACGGATTGTGGCAGTGACAAATTGCATGCAAGAGACACAAAAGAGTGTGCCAAAGGAAGCTGTACAGATTTGTACAAAGGTTTTTGATGAATTTTTTTAATAAATTCATGGGTCTATTTTTTGTAATTATTTGGCAGATTTCTTTTACAAAATTTGTGGGTTTTTAACAGTTAAAAATTTCATAGGGTTTTAAGACCTGTTTTTTGATGTTTTTTTTGAAAAATCATAATTTTTCAACTCTTTTTTGGTGATTTTTGTACAAAATCGTGGTTGTTTGTGGAATTTGTGGAGATTTTTTTTCCAAAATTTTTGTAGATTTTCTCTAGAATTTCTGCTGATTTTTTTATAAAATCGTGGGTTTTTACTTTGTTGCTCGGGTTTTGTGATTTTTTTGCCAAAAATTTTAGTGGTTTTTCTAATACCAACAAGTTTCTTTGTTTTCCATGGATTGCGGGAGGGATGGCTTCATTGCTCAACATCATGCAACTAGAGGGTCATGGGCAAAAATTGGAAACAAAGGATGCTCACAATCTTCAAGTACAGTGCCTTGATTAGATCGTCCTTGGTACATGCACTCGTCCAATAGTTGCAGGCAAAGACTAGGACAAGTTTGATGAGCATAATCCTGAAGCTGTCATGCTCATTAAATTATTAGTAATAGATGCAATGCTTTTGGAGGTTCCATCAGGAAAAACCTTTGCCAAGATTTGGACGCACCTGCGAGATTTGCACGAGACGTTAGATATAGGCAGGGCCTTTTTCCTGAAGAATATGTTGTTCTCAATCATGATGGACGAGAAAATGTCTTTGCAGGATCATTTGATGAAGATCAAAGACATCTGCAACCAATTGTTAGCCATAGGTTGCAAGACACTGAAAAGCTTACTATGGTCATATGAGCATTTCATCGAAACACTCAACATCACATCTACCAATGTTGACCTGAAGTTTGACGATTTGCGCAACAAACTCTTGCAGCAGGACAAATGGAAGAAGCAGTTTGGTAACAATAGTGATGATAATAGGCCTTTGCAGCCAAGGACAAGGGCAAAGGCAAGTGGCCTCAGATGAATGGTCAAGAGAATTTTGATGATACTTCAAAGCATCTGAAAACTATCACATGTCATTATTGTGGTAAACTTGGTCACATGAAGAAGCACTGTAGAAAGTGGTTGGTTGATCAAAAATCCAACTTGGGGGGGCCTCCACAAAAGCTCATGTCGTAGAGCATTTTGAGCAGGAGTCAGCCTTCTTTTCTTTCATGTCCAAACAACTAGTAGATCAGGTCAAGTCTTTTGCGTGGTACATTGATTGTGGAGTATCTCGACATTTTACACATAGGAATGATTGGTTCATTGAGTATATGGCTTGCTCAAATTTAGTGAACTTTAGTGGTGGTGAGGAGTATATAGTTGTTGGTAGAGGCAATGTTCAAATAATCAGTTTGCCAAGTTCGAGGTAAGTCCGATTCATGTAACATTGGTTTCATCTATCACCATGGCTGACCAGGGACACCATTAATGGGCCTCAATTTGAATGTGATAAAATATCAGGAAACTTTCAAATGCCTTTCAACATGTGTGGGCCCATTGCTAGGCCTCCAACCCCTATATATTTCAGACAATTTCATGAGTTATCATCTTTTGGTTATCATATCAACAAACCCTAATTTGCAGAGTTGACCACTTGTGTTCACATGTTGGATTTCAGGATGAAAACCCTTAGATTTGAAGATCAGAGGACAAAACCACTTTGGTCTTTTGAGGCGATTTCATTCAAAGATTGTATTTGGGCTGAAGATTGAGTATTTTCTGTTATATTCCAGCATTCTGCTGTATATGTGATTAATACAAATCTGCTCCAGTATATTGATGAACTTCCAATTTAATGTGTGCAAATTGTTTTATTTGGTGTGGATGATTTAGATCTAATGCATTGCATATGAGTATTTGTTATGGGTATTCTAGATGTAAGTATCTTACATACTTTTTCAGCTAAGGGTCATTATGTCTATGAGAAGCATAGGACCAGGCTGTAAATATATATTTCTTGTATCTTTCACCACAGTATCATATACAGACAAGATGCCAACATGTAAACAATTTGTTTAAGAAATTTCTACAATATCAACATGCAAAATTCCCAGGTTGATTGCATGGTTGCAACTTGAAATCATTTGGAGTAGCAAAGGTTTGGGTTTTGATTTTCATTAGTGAAGATTAGGTCCTAATAGAACAAGTGTAGAACAAGAGGTACACGAAGAGCTCCATCCAGAGCTAATGGCTTATTTCCAGATTTAACAGAAATCTCAGATTTCCCTCCCATTTGACAGCTTTTTCTGTGGAATATAATTGAACTTGGGTGTGGCAGTAAATTTAATATTTTTTTGATTTTTATTGTTAAACATTCCAGCTTAAACAATTCTGTCTATGTTCATTGTTTTGTTTTGCAATCAAGATGTTCTGTCCTAAGCCAGTGTTGTATTCAAAATCATGATTGCTGTGTGTGTCATTACAAATTTGAAATACCAGACAGAATCTGATATTTTTGTTCTAAGTTTGAGAAGCCAAGTTGCATGAAAGCTACTGTTTTGTCTTTGATAATACTTGCAGCTGGTGTAGCAGGCTATTCTGATTGGAATGCTCTTTTAGATAACATCTGAGGTTAAGTTCCTCTGGTTACTTTATTGTGCAGAGCTTCTCGGTACATTTCTTCACCAGTAAAACGGAAATTATCTCCTACAAATATTAATTCTACAAGGAAACGTACTCTACATGAGAGGGACAGTTCACCAAGAGGTGCAAAGTTCTGTCTGTTGCCATGGAGTTCCAATAGCAAACTAATGTTAATTTTTATTTGAAGCTAGTTGATATGGAGTCTATATTAAAATCAAGTTAGCTTTTATTGGAAACTATCTCCTGTTTTACTGAAATTCATTGTTGATTTTCCAGGAAGAAGTCTCTCAGGAAGTACTTCAGACAAAAAGCAGGATATATCTCTGTCTCCTTCGCCCAAGAGAGCTGAACGGTTTGCTTTATAATTGCTTTCTAAATTCAGTCAAGTATTTTGGATTTTAATTGAATTGTACAGTTGCTATTAAATATATTATTAGCAGGTGAACTTTCATGGACTGGATAATATTTTCTTGCTTTTCAACAGTATGCAGGCTGCTGAAAATTATAACAGGCAAAGGGTGAGTACATCGAAAGATAAGGATTTGGAGAAGGTGATTCCAACAATACAGCATTTTGATTCTAATTTAAAATTTTGTAGTTGTTTAAATGTTTTTTCTTATGTGAACCCATTTGCATACTTTGCTCAAGTGTAGTGTGCTCTTTATCTTTTTGTTTTGATTTAGGTTAAAGAAGAATTGGAGAAATCCATTCAAAGACGTGATGATCTAAAACATGAGGTATGCTATTTACTTATGCTAATGAGCCAGGAGACTTCTAAAGTTTATCAAACATTTTGTGTCATGATAGATCAGTTGTTTAAGACAATGAGAGTATTTCATCCCTCATAGGTTCGTGGAGGTATTGAGTAGAAAACCTTTTTTTTTGAGAAACCGAAAAAGGATCAGATTTTATATCCGAGAACAGAAAAAGAAAAATTGACAGCTTTCATGAGTTCTTCATTTACTATCAAACTTCCAAGCGTGCTTAGAAAATAACCAATGGATTCCTTGGATAAACCAAGTAGCCTGTAGTGAGAATCTACGTCTCCAAGGTAGACCTTCAAACCCACAAAAGCATGAAATCATTGTTTTTAGATCTACAATTACAAGTGTTGCAGATAAATAGTAAACACCACTAAGGTTTGAGGAACCAAGTTTTGACTAGGAAATTCTAGAGGTCATAAAAACACACTCTTTCCCAACAGAAACTAATAAAACCAAAAAGCAGAAAAAGTAGGAGATATTAGGCATAATTCAAATCAGAAAGGCCACCAGTGAATCCTGGATTGCTATCTTGATTTTGAATTTGGACAACGACTTAGTTCCTTCTTCTGCCACCAACTAAGGACCCTATTTCTGCACCAAAGTCTCCAAGAATGGATTGGTGATTAGACACAGATACAGATTGTAGAGCATTTCCTATACATGTGGCTGGGGGTTGCTTATGTCACACAAGGCCCTGAAAATGTGACCCACAGAGTTAACAATATCAATCTTGAAATCCTCAAAATTCAGAACCTATTTGAGAGGAATAGGAGCCCTGAAGAGGGATTTGGAGTCTTCGTTGACAGTATGACCAAAGCTGTTCATTCATCTTGCAGCTGCATGATGATGGTTTTCAAATTGTCCATCTCATCTCTAAGACCTGGAAGTTCCTGAGAAGGAAGCCATGGCATTGGAGAACTCACTAGGAGTAGCATCAAAGGTATTTATAGTGACAAGAATTTTTCTTGAACATGGTTGACATGAGATGATCCCTAATGATGGCAATGACCTTAGTAATGGCTTTAATTTTGTCCCGGATTGATTATTTGACATTGAATTAGTTGGATCTAAGGGAATCACTTATCCATGCCTGGTCAAATTGACTAATGGAAACACCCATTAATATGAATTATAAATAGAATGTTTGGCTTTGGTCTCATACAGGTTGTTAGGGATAAGACAAGAACCAAGGGCTGTTGAGAGCAAATAGCTTTTGAAAATTGAAGACCTTGGCAAAGCCAAGGGATTCGACATTCTTGAGGACCTTGCTGCCTTTTTCAGAGGTAGCCTCATTCCGGTTGGCAAACCAATGAGGGAGCTGATGGGAGGGATAACAATGAGGCTTGCTAGGATTTTTCAAAGTCTTAGATTCTGAACACTTGGTAGTTTTCTTAGGGCATCTAGGCACATATAGTTTAGATGACTTCTGAGTTTCATAAATGAACAGCAGGTTTGAAGAGAAAAAATGTGATGGGCATGCAAGTGAATTGCCATGTACTTCAAAACAAAAAGAGTGACAATGAAAAATGGATGGATTGAGCATATGAGATGGAGGGCCATCATTGAAGTAAAGGGGTGGATTGAGTGATAAATCGCCACCAAGAAAAGAAAGAATGTTTGATGATTTCAGGTTGTTGGACATTAATGTAAAGACCCAAACTAGAAAACATACAGAATAACAAACCTAAAAATATTATAGCAAATAATACCCATTTTATTTTTTATATTTCTTCAATACAGTACATAAGCATATAGATATTCATCAAACTAATATAACTTACTAAACATGCTTACATGTAGAACTATGCACTACTATTACTACAGATGTCAATTTGAATGCTGATCTGCTGCTTAAGGGTTTCCGTCCTCAAGAAGCTTGATCTTTGCACCTAAAGGGTTGTCTCCAAGCCATAGCTGCTGAAACACAATGTTCAGCCCACGAAACATAAATGATTTTTGTTTTATAAATTTCAAGTGTGTCCCTTCTCCTTTGCCCAACGAATTATATAATTGAATCTCTCCTTTCCCACCATGCCTCAATCAAAAGCATGACATCCCTCAAATGTTGACAATAACTGGGCAAGTTAACTGACAAATCTAGCTTCTCAAGCTGGGCTATTAACTAGACAATTCAATCCTTCAAATTAAGGCATTTCCAAACAGTTAACTCGCCACACATCCACCTTAATTCCAGTCTACTATAGTCCTAACTAATTCAGCACATGCCCTCTTTATTCCAGTATTAATTAACTGAAAGTAACTACAGTTCCAACTGTGCTGCTCCTATGTTGACAGACCAATCACTAAACAACTGCAGACAGAACATTCACTTCCTACCTAACTGTTTGCAGAACACCCTAGAATACTCAGACAGTGCTTTGGATTAAAAGGGAATATTATAAATATACCCTTCCCAGATTGCTTGTCCACAAGCAATGTAGTGCTGGCTTTTCTAGTATCTGTAGTCTTTCCCAAGTACATCCTCTGTAGGTAGATTACTCCAATGGACTAGGATCCCAAACCGTTATATAAGAACAATTATCTGAGAATTGAGAAAAAAGAGCTCTACACTATTTCCCTCAAAATATACTCTTTACCATACGAATCAAATGTTGCAAGCTTGGTCCAATTGCTGCTGACAGTTGAGGCTCAAAAACTTCTGCTCCTTCCTCAACTATGGTAAAAGGTGAGGCTAGCATTTTTCTATGATATCTTGATGCATGGTTGCACCCTTGATGCATGAGATAGTGAACCCCAAGAAGTCCTCTGCAAACTGCTCAAGCTCATACTCAACAATATACATTTTTGTTGCCAGCTGCTGTTCTAATTCATCAACTTCATCCCCAAACTCACATGGTAATGGCTTCATCTTTTGTCAAGGCTTGAAATATTGACATATGTTTCTTTGATGGTGCTAGAAACCAGTAGAATATCTCTTCTGCATTCAACATACAATACTGATTTTTGATGGTGTTCATTGAGAAAACCCCTTTCCTAGTGTGAGAATTTATTGCTACTACCATCAAAAGTAGGAGCATTGAATTTGTTTACTTTCTGCTTCAACTCCTTTTTGTTGTTTTTCCCCTACTATTCTAGCATTTTCAGTTTTGTGGCTTCTCGCCAAGTATCTCCAAGTATTAACAAAAGAGATTGTAGCTTTAAAATCTTTTGCTTTACTTTGATACGGCTCAAATATTATGTCTATCTTCTCTGCAGTGGTTGTCTCAGGTTTAGTTTCTTCATCATTTTGTAGGAACATGGGTTTGGGAGGCTTTGGGATGGGACTAACCACTGGTCGGATAGTTTCAATTGAGTTTCCCTCTCTTATATTCTAGCCAGATTTGAATTTTGCATGCTACTTTGAAGCTGCAACTTTCTTTCTAGTAGCTTGATCATTCTATCCCCATGCCATTAGTGTATCTCAAAAATGATCTGCAGTCTTTCCTTTTGTCAGAATTCTCAAAATCCTCTCCATGATTCATAGGCTGGTAGGATCATAAATTTTACAACATTGTAAAGACCCAAACTAAAAACATACAAAAATTTGAAAATAACAAATCCAGAAATACTATAGCAAATAAAACCTTTTTTTATTTTTCATATTTTTTCATATATTACATAAGAATATAGATATTTTTCAAACTAATACATCTTACTAAACTGCTGAGTTTTTAGCATGAATAGGAACTTCCACCCAGGTTCAGTGTGAACATGTGGAAAGAGTTCAAGTGGTTCGAGTTATTCTATTTTGCATTTCGCTTTTGGTGTTAAAAGTGAAAGTCTTTTATATTGCTAAATAAGTCCAAATAAAGTGTAGATAAACATTTAGACTTCTCTTCCATTTCATCTTTATTAGTGACAAGGATGTCTTTTGTAAATAAAGTTGATTTTCAAAAGATAAGATTTCTAGCTAAATAAAATTAAAAAATATATAAAATTGCAAATACATTTGATATATCATATAATATTATATTTTAAGATAATGATATTTGATCTTTGATAGTATGATACTTCATCATTGAGCAATGATATTATGATAGTCATAAAGATAATTGTCTAAGTTGTCAGTTTTGGTCTCCATTCCTAGACCCCCTCATTGTAATCGAGTTTCTTATGTGACAATAGATCCCAATAACTAGTGGGGGTTGGGAGTGGAGACCTTGATGGGGTTGAGGGTTAGCACCCCTCATGGGGGTTTGGGGGCAATGCCCCCGACGAGGTCAAGGGGTAGTGCCCCTCACAGGGTTTGGCGGTAGCGCCCCTAGTGTATTCCCTGTCGCGATAGAGGGCGGGGTCGAGGGGCCTTTGGAACCACACAAACCTTCATGGTGCACACAATTTTCACAATTTTATCTTTGAAAGCACTTTTTGCATTTTTTAAAGTGTTTTTTAATACTTTTTGGCACCTCTAAGGCGTTGGCACTTGTAGGAGTGCCTAGGGAGTGCCCCGAACACCCTAAGTTCCCTGTGGGTATGCGAATCGTGTACCCATAGGGAATCTAAGGTGTTTGGGGTGCTCTCGAACCCAAATGCTCTTAGAACGGGCACAAGGGCTTCAAATGAAGAACCCAGTAAGTTAGTAAATTTGTATAAAGATAGGAGCAAGATAGAAAGATTGTAACGTATTGAGTAGAGTGAATTTCCATGGAGCTATGAGTAACATTAGATGTGGAAATTGCCTTGTAATTTTTTTTGCGGGAATGAAAAAAAATAGATATCAAGGTGTAATTATTTGTGTATGTTTCCACTTTTTGAAGTTTTTATTATTGTTTGTTATATCAATGTTATTTAACATTAGAACATAATCATCGGGTATGAAAAATTTCTTTCTGGTATTAGAACTTAGGGTTTGAGAGCCAAACGACGGATTCCAAAACTGTGGGTTGATTTAATTTAGAGGATAAAATCACAAGGTTTCAATCTTAATTGGTGGCGAAAAAGTAATTGAAATTCATATCGGTTTATGGATGGAAATTGTTGGGGGTTTTCATGAAGAAATCATGTTTTTATTTTAGGAAAATCGTGGAATTTTTGTTATTAAAAATTATTTTTTTGTTTTTTTGTAAATTGTAGGCCTCATTTTGCAATTTCACAGGGATTTCCTTTGTAGGAAAATTGTGGAAATTTCGACTTCTTTCTCTTGATTTTAGGCTATGACTAGGACGGGTTTTTCCACTTTTATTTGAATAGTTTTTTGTAGAGTGATAGTGGTGGCTAGGGCATAAACTTGCGACTAAGATTTATTAGATCACAACTAGGTAAAAAATGGTGGCTAGTGCACAAAATGACTATGGTTTATTTCTAGTAGCTAGGGTTTATAGCTACGGTTAGGGCATACTAAAGCTAGGCCATGTAGATAGCTAAAACATATATTAGTTATAGTTTACATTAGTTATATTGTACCTTTAGTTAGTTGATGCGTGTAGTTATGCCTCATTAGTTGATTGAATTCGTTTTGAGTAGTTGCCAACAATTGGAATTCCTTGGCAATTGTTGGCAAGTTTATATACTTGTCTTGTAGTCGAGAAATGGGAATGTGTTGGAAAATCCTTCCCTTCCTCATTTTTGTACAAGAGCATTGAAGCATTGAATGAAATAAGAACAACTATTATATTTTCTGAATTACTATGCTATTCTTATGTGAATTACTATGCTATTCTTATTGTGCTTTAGTAATTGTATATTTGTAGAGCAAGTAAACATTTGGCATTTTGCCTTCAAAGAAGTCGGGTTGAACTAACCATATAATGGGACAGTTGGTTGAAGAACTTGTAGAGTCTAATCAAGAAAGAGAAACTCACATGGGATCTGGTAAACTTGTGGGATATATTGGTGAAGGAACATATACAAAAGGAAGCCAAATAGAGACAAATTCCCCAAGAGATCATTTATGATAATTTGAGAGTAAGCAAAGAAGTAGATATACTCTTTGATCATATGCCAAGACTCCTTGCAAGACATCTCTTAATACTTCAAGACTTGTGTGCCAAACGGGATTGGGAAGTATAGAGACAACAAATAAGGAAACACTATGAGAATACGATGATAAAATCAAACAAGAGGAAGAAGAAAGAAATATGATAGGTGTCAGATCTCCCAAAATTAATGCCATTGTACCCAAAAAAGAATCATAAGATGCAAAAGCAGTCATAGAACAAAACAAAAGGTGAGGTGATCCTTGAGAATTGTAGAGCAAAGAGAACAAAGAAGAAAGCTAAGAGAAATAGTCGAAGAAGGAATAGCTGTACAAATCCCAAGTCCAAAGCCCATCTTTAGAACAAAGTTGAAGTTGGTGCACAAGTCAAAATTGGATCTCCAATTAGAAAAACAAAAACACTTCCACTACAAGAAATTGTAAAAGTGCAAAGTGGGAAGAGATAGCAAGGCACTTATTGTTACCTGACTAGATGTGGATCAACCTCTTCGATCAATTAGAAAAACCAATACAAAAACTAGTAGATGAAGAAGAGTGGGAGATAGAATCTAAAGATCTATTATCAGAAGCTTATGCAACTAACATTTGAGGTATCAAAAAAGTGTTGATTGAAGAAGAGAAATAATTAGTAATTGAAGGATGGTGTAATGTCCCCATTTTCAGTGTCTTAATTCAAGCTAGTTTGGTTTTGACTCACTATTTTTAGTAAGTACTATATTTAGTAACTGGTCTTGGCAACAGTGCAGTCCAAGGTTTCATGTTTGGGCAGTATGTGGCAGTTGTCCGGTGAACTCTAATGTTTTGTGCCAGTTTGGTGATTTGGAGTATTTACTATTTTTAGCAATTGCTATAAATAGTAAGTCTATTTTCAGTAACTGGTCTTGGCCAAGGCTACTTCAGCAGTGTCTATTTCTAGTTTGAGTGTTGGCATGGCTAAGGTTCGATTTAATTATTATTTGTATTTCTCACTTAAGTTATTTTAATAAATTTTCTTTAAGTGAAGGGGTCAGGGGGTCATGTAAAAAGTACCTTGGAGCCTAATGTAATGACTTAATGTTGTTTTAGAAGGCAACAAAAGCGAAATAGTTTCTTTATGAGCATAGACGCCCAAGAGAGGTGTTTTGAATAAAATAAAATAAAAAGGCTCATGAAGGGGGCGTGGGGTTTTGAAGGGGAAAGTGAATTCAAAATGATGTTGCCCTAATTTCTCCCCTTTTCTCTATTTATTCATTTGGAGTCTCATATGGAGATATGGATATTTTGGCAACTTAAGGAGACTTTGCTGGAATGATGCCAGATTTCTATAGCAGCTGATTGAGGACAAAAACCCTCATTTCTAGTGCTGGTTTCAGTGGTGAGAGATCCACCCTAGCTGGTTGAAGTGGTTCTACTTCAAGGATCAGCGTTGTGTTTACAGAGTTCTTCATTTTCTTCATTTTTGGGGATGAATAATGAATATTTTCTTTGTGTTTTGATGTGGGTTCGAAGATTTTGGTGTGTTTGATTTTTGGCTTCGTTATTGGTGGTGATTGGAGGAGATTTGAAGCTTTTTTTGAGGTCTGATTTGCATTTCCAGAATTTTGGAAACCCTCTTTTTGATAGTGGCTGAAGGTGAAATGTGCTCATAGCTCCGTGCACACTTGATCTTCCATTCTGGGTGTTTGCTTATTGGATTCTTCATGTTTGGGCGCCTTGTTTCAAGTATTTACTTGCATTTATTGGTGAAGCATTGATTTTTAGAACCTAGTCGCCCTTTCTTGGGAGCCCTGCCATTTCTGGGTATGTTGAAGTTCAGGTCTGCTACTACAGAGGTCTGAAATAGTGCCATTTTTGGGGTGTTTATCGCTGTTTCTTACAATGACGGAGTCTAGGAGGTTTCCTATATGTATATGTTCACTCCATGATGAAAGCTTGCAATGCATGATGAATTAGATGACTGTGTTGGCTTAAATCAGGTCTGCAACACATTTGAACCAGGTCTGATATACATTTCTTTAAGTCAGAAAATGCTATAGTCTTCATTGCTTCAATGTCTTGTTATGAATCTACTTGAAAAGAAGTTCTTTATTGTGTTTTATGTTCATGTTTTATTACCTATGCACTCTTGCGAATGGTGCAAAACACATGAAACAAGACAAACAAATACACCAACAAAACTATCCAATCAGCAAACAGTAATCCCAAAAAAAATCAGGGGTGGTCAATATAGATGGGAACCTAAACATTTTGGGCGAAGGTAAATAATAAAGAATTTGAAGACAACTCAAGTGTGCAGAACAATGAGTTAAGATGAGTTGAGGATTCCCCAGTGTTCCACGGGGACATGTCCCCCCTCTAAATTTTTGCCGTCCCCCCATCTTGGATGTTTTGGGGACTTGGAGACGCCAGGGAGACATCCCTCCGCCGTCCCTCCACTGCTGCCGGGACGTGAGAAACGTCTTGGAGACGCAGGGGACGCTTGGGCGTCTCCCGCACAGGGACGTCAAGTAAAGCGTTTTGTTTTAAAATTTCTTTTATTTTTATGGGTCTTTGTGCCTGGGGCCGAACCCTAAAGGCTTGTGGGACCCATCTCAAAGCCTCTAAATGAAATAAAAGTCTCTAATTGCTCATTTTTTTACTCACATATGCATTTGATGTTTTGGAGCAGTTAGGTGAAGAAGAGGAAAACCAATGAGAAGAGTGAGTGAAAGAGTTAGTTTGAGGTGCTGCAAGTGCAAGAGGGGTGAGAAGGAGAAAGAAGAAGTAGAGGAGGAGCATTATACACCAATTTTGAAGGATTTTTCAAGTGCAAGGTAGGGTTTTATGATTGTTTTTCTTATTTTTTTCAATTTTTTTTGTTTGTTTTGTTTTCCAAGTTTTTAGATTCATTTTGAAAATGTAGTTTGATGTTTGAAATGGGCATTGGAATGAAAATAAAAACATGAAATTAATCATAATTTCATAGACATGGCTGCAAAAGCATATTCATATTTGGAATTTTCATTTCAAGGCTCATTGTTTTTTTTTCATCTTTCCATCAAGATTCATCATGAAATTTTAAAATTTGTTAAACTAGGCTGAAACTAGGCACTTATAAAATTTATTTGTTTATTGTAGTGTCACAATGAGCTCTCATGACATTAGCATGAGTGAGGATGAGATTCATTCACATAGTGATATTGATCCTGATTATGCACCTGAGGTTGAGGGGGATGACGATGGGGCTGAGCATGAAGCCCAAGCTAGTTCCATGGCAAGTGAAGCAAGTACTTTAGAGTGCCCTTCTGCAGTATTGGCAAAGTATGCTAAGGGTCCTTTTGATCCCAAATCCCCTCTGAAACAATTTGCAACAAAAGATCTAAGTAGGCAAGGGGCAACATCTGGTGGCACAAGGAGGTGGAAGTGCAACTTTTGTGGTGAGGGGTGGTATGGGAGGGTCACTAGAGTCAATGCACACCTTCTTTTTATTAGAGGAAAAGGTATGGGGATATGTGAATTTTTGGCAAAAACAGAAAACATAAAATTCAAAGTTGAAATAAATAAGTTATGGGGTGTTCCTGATGATACTCTAGTTGCACCTGTGCCTACTACTTTGGTTCATAGGACATAGCTTCAGCATAGCCAGCAACAGAGATCCAACCATACTTTGCAGACGAGAGTAGGAGGGACACCAGGTTCTTCTTCTAGTGCCTATGCAGGAGGGGGGAGAGGGAAACAAAAATTGCAAAGTCAAACTCAAAGTAACCCCATTGCAGATTTGTTTAATGTGCAGCTCAAGGATGAGATAGATAATGCCATTGGCAAGTTCTTCTTTGCCAATGGCATTCCGTTTCATGTTGCCCGATCTCCTTATTTTAAGGATATGATATCGATGGTGGCTAAGGGAGGACCATCATATGTGCCACCAGGTGAGACGAAATTGAGGACCACGATCTTGGATAAGAACTATTCCAAGATCAATTTATTGATGGAGAAGATGAAGGAGTGTTGGGTTAAGACAGGATGCAGCCTAGTCATGGATGGGTGGACGGACATTAGCCATCGTCCACTCATTAACATCATGGTTACATGTATTGAGGGCGCATATTTTTTTAAGGCAGTTGATTGTTCAGGGCATCGCAAAGATGCTGATTTTCAGTTTGAGGTTCTCAGGGATGCTATTGAGGAGGTTGGGCCACAAAATGTGGTCCAAGTTGTGACAAATGCTGCACATGTGTGCAAAGCTGCAGGGAGACTTGTTGAGGCTACTTATAGGCATATTTGGTGGACCCCATGTTGTGTGCATGCCATGAACAATGCACTCAAGGACATGGGAAAGATTGATTGGATTAGAGCAGTGGTTAATGATGCGAGAGATGTGCATATGTTTATCTGCAACCACCACACATCACATGCACTCTTCAGGACCTTCGCTAAGGAGTTCCTGAAACCTACTGATACGAGATATGCTTCCTATTTCATTCTCTTGGACAAAATGATTGAGTTGCAAGAGGCACTGCAACTCATGGTCATGACAACAGATTGGAGTAGGTGGGCCGAGTCTAAGACAAAGCAGGGGAGGAGGGTGAAGGATACGGTGAAGAGCGATGTGTTCTGGGCTGATGCAAAATATATTGTTACCATCATTAAACCAGTTTTCCAGGTTATCAGGTATGGGGATGTGGATGCACCTAACCTTGGAGAGGTGTATGAGTGCATCGATTCTATGCTTGATCAAATGAGGGCTGTTGTGCGAGAGAGGGACCCCACATTAGCATTCTACCACGAGCACATTCAACCAATCATTCACAGGAGATGGGAGAAGCTCAACACTCCCTTGCACATGGCAGCCTATGCACTTAATCCTAAGTGGTACTTGGCTAGGCCTGGCAGAGTGACATTGATAAAGGATGCAGACGTGAAGGTAGGGTTCTTTAGGTGCATTGAGAGGATGTATGATGATGTAGATGCCAGTGTGATTCGCACTGAGTGGACCAAATTTGTCACTCTCAGGGGTTATTCAGATGCAACCAAGATGGATATGCGAACTATGGCACAGGAGGACCCAATTTTGTGGTGGACTTGCCATGGATCAGGATCTTTGACTACCACTCTAGCCATCCGATTGTTATCTCAGGTTTCTAGTTCTTCAGCTGCTGAGAGGAACTGGTCTACATATAGCTTCATCCACTCTCTTAAGAGGAACAAACTTATCTCTAGGAGAGTAGAGAAGCTTGTGGCTGTACATAGTGCTTTGCGTCTCATTGACCGCAAATCACTTTTGTACAAAGAGAGTCCAACAACACGGTGGGATGTAGATCCAGAGGAGCCAGAACAAATTGATGAGGATGCTTCAGTTTCGGCTTCAGATGCAGGGCTGGTTGGTGTTAGTTTGGCTGAGCTTGATTGTGAGGATTCCAGTAGTTCGAGTGATGAGGAGTTTGGGGATGATTAGAGGCCTCCCTTCACTACATTTTTGCATTTTGTACTTATTTTGATTATGATATCAATGTACTCATGCTACTCATTGTAATCATTTTTATCATTATGAATCGATATTATGATGTGACATGTCATATTTTCGATATTCATATAATAGAAATATCAAATTCGACAATTTCATTTGCCAAATTTTAATATTTTATTTGATTACTAATAGTATTCAAGTATTCAAAATGTTAGTATTTGCAATTTTACTATTTTGCCAAATTTTAATTTGGAATGTTATTCTGAAACATCTTTTTATAACTAGTTATTCAAGTACCATATATATATCAGCACCGGCCCCCTACCGCTATCCCCCCGCCGTCCCCAAACTTAGATCCCTTGTCCCCCTGTCCCCGAGATGCATCCTTGACAGGGGATGCGTCCCCTTTAGGAAACTCCGTGGAACACTGGGATTCTCGCATGGTTGAGAGTTGAGAGAAGCACCTAAGCATCCAAATCAAAATCCCTTGATAAGTTAGTTCCAGGCATTGAGGTTGCACCAAAATAGAAAGATGGTGACTCCCCGTCAAGTCCTAGTATTGAAAGGTGGAATTTGCCAAATTCACAAGAAATGGGTTAGAGGACCCCATGAGACATGAAACCTGTGAGACGATTTGGGCAACAAAAGACAAGGACGATAGATCATATTGGCTGCAATCCTTCCCAACAACCTTAAGAGGCTTAACTATTGACTAGTACATACAAGTTGACTCGACTTTCAAAACTACTTGGGAAAGGCGAAAAAAAGTTTTTGAAGAGGAATTCAAGTTACCAAGGGATGGTAATGAAATTGTAGCAAAGATTTGTAATACAAACCAAGGCAAACATGAGAATGTTAGAGCCTAAAATTGTAGGCTCAAAGAATTAATAAAGTTAGAAAAAGAACCAATCAACGACCTGTTGTACCCAAACCAAATTTTTTGCTTCATCAAGGCATTTTGCATTAAAAAGTCTAAACCTTGCTAAAATGATGTAGAATACAGTTTTGGGCAATACCAAGCATGGAGTTTTTGTCAATATTTTGTCAATCAAAGTCAGTTATATTGATCAGAACCTGAAGCAGAGACTCAGAATGGAGCTTTTCACAATGGAGGAGCATCTCACGACGGCATTTCACATTGTACACGGTCGTTTCAATGATCGAAACGGAGTTTTCAGTGGTCAAAATACGAAGATTTTTCAAAGGAAAATTCACAAAGTGCAAGTATAGCTCAGGGGCGCCCAACTTGTTGGAGGTTAAGATCTTGCTGAAAGTGCTCAAGCATACAGTCAATCTCTTCAGAATCAGTCTGGCTATCCGTCGTATCTTGCTTTTAAAATCCCTAAATTTTAGGTAATAAAAATCTCAATAGAAGATGATGAAGATATCAAGTTCATCCGAGCATCCAAAGATAGCTTAAAATGGAGTTTTCAAGAATGAATCTATGAATCTTTAACATGCCTTATGAATAAATATGATGCAGACGATGAAGGAACTTAAGGTAGAAAAAGACAACAATAAAGGGAACAAAAAACTTTGGTGTACGAAATGCAAATGCGAAGGGCATATTAAACTAAATTGCCTGAAGAAACTTTTCTGTGATATTTGTCACATCTTGGGCCACTCAATCAAAGAATTCCCATATAATTTGAAAACTTGGTGTACACAAGTACTCTTCAAGGTGAGCAATCCACTCTACTAAGTACACCACCAAAGCAACTGGAGTTTCAAATATTTTGCATAGCACATTTCTATAAATCTTGCAGTCAGTGGCAGTTCAACTGAAATGGTCCAATTGAATTCTATTTTCAAGGTTTTAAGTCTTGCAGTTGTCAGATTGATGCGAATTTCATCTTCTTTATATGGCGCCTTCATTTATCATTCATATTTTCAAGAGAATTCGTATTTTTCAAGGAGATTCATATTTTCTTCAAAGGGAAAATCGTAATTCTCAAAGGCAAATTTTGTCAAAGGAAATTCCAAAATTCGGGCAAAGGCGTGCAAAATGCATTCACAAGGCGTATTTTCAAGAGATTCGTATTTCTCAAACAAAGGCAGATTTCTCATCTATTTAATGCAAACAATGCAATGATTGAGGGCACTTTGCTCAGAGATTTGTTCCTGAAAGGCAATTAAAACAAAGGACATCATTGTGCGAATGGTGCAAACTAGGAGACCATGAGGATACCGACTGCCCAAAACAAAAAGCTACCATTAAGAAAAGTGTGATTGATATTGAGTAGCAAAACAATGAAGTTTTGGTAGTCACATGGGCACAAACCAAAAAGGTGGTATACCTGTGTATAGAGAAAGAAAGGCTTCATGAAGCAAAAGTACAAAAGGAATAAGCCATGGAAAAAGAATGGTAGTGCTCTAATGGAAGTGCAAGTACTTCCATTAGAGTCAAATATTGTTCGATAAAAATATTGCAAGGCAAGTGTTGCATACTATCATTTCAATCACACATCGTGAAATTGTGATGGCAGTTATGCTTTCCATAAGATTGGCAAAGCTGTTTGATGTCGTTAACATAGGGTTCCAAGAGACCATTGTGACAATGCCACATAGGGTTTCGATAGCCTGTTTTGTGAATCTTTATCAATGGGTTATGCCACATAGGGTAGATTATAAAGATAAAGGCTGTTTTGTGAAGGCTTTGCTGTTTCGATCGAGTGTTATGGGGTTCCATAAAAGTGAATTCTTAAATCTGTTGTGCCCAATAAGAGATTGAGATGATAGTTGTGCCACCTTGCCTTCAAGTATCTAATATCGTGGTCAACCTGCCCATTGCATGATTTAAAGTATAGCTTAGTTGTAGTTAATGAGACACCATGCTGCATTTTTTCTACCTTAGATTACCATGCATTCCAGCACAACGAGGGAGCTTCCCCTCCTAATTTGAAGAGCACTCATTGCGTAGTGTACATAGCTGTCCGTACAAACCTGCACTCCAGAGGTGTTAGATTTTACGCCAACACGACCTCAATATGAAAGAAGATGAAGGTAGTACCTTCCTCTTCATATTCAAAAGCTTACAATTGGGCCATGGATACAGAGAGTGAGGACAAAATGTCTTGCTTTGGTAATAAAAAAATAGAAGATGATGAAAGTTTAGCTGATAGCAGCGAGAATGAATCTAGAATTTTACATGCCTTATGAATAAATATGATGCAGACGATGAAGGAACTTAAGGTAGAAAAAGACAACAATAAAGGGAACAAAAAACTTTGGTGTACGAAATGCAAATGCGAAGGGCATATTAAACTAAATTGCCTGAAGAAACTTTTCTGTGATATTTGTCACATCTTGGGCCACTCAATCAAAGAATTCCCATATAATTTGAAAACTTGGTGTACACAAGTACTCTTCAAGGTGAGCAATCCACTCTACTAAGTACACCACCAAAGCAACAAAATAATAACAATAAATCCTTAGACAAATATCAAAATAGAGGGTTTAATAATAGATTCAACAACAATAATAGTGGAACCGGGAGCTGAATGCAATTTGACTCAAAAAGACTATCTATTTAATGCAAACAATGCAATGATTGGGGGCACTTTGCCAGAGATTTCCAAAGCAATTAAAACAAAGGACTCTTGTGCGAATGGTGCAAACTAGGAGACCATGAGGATACCGACTGCCCAAAACAAAAAGCTACCTTTAATGTGATTGATATTGAGTAGCAAAACAATGAAGTTTTGGTAGTCACATGGGCACAAACCAAAAAGGTGGTATACCTGTGTATAGAGAAAGAAAGGCTTCGTGAAGCAAAAGTACAAAAGGAATAAGCCATGGAAAAAGAATGGTAGTGCTCTAATGGAAGTGCAAGTACTTCCATTAGAGTCAAGTTCGATAAAAATATTGCAAGGCAAGTGTTGCATACTACCATACACATCAAAATGGCAGATCTTTTGCAAAGCATGTCGTAATTAAGGACAACAATTAATACCACAATGGACAATTACTGAAGAGAAGGAAAAATAAACCAAGAGAAGGGTGAAGATCTAATAGTGGAACCTCCATTGCATGATGATTAAGTAATAGACACCATGCTGCATTTTTTCTACCAGCACCAAAATGGAAGCCTTTGAACATGATTTGAAGGGGTGCAAAGGAGGTGAAAGCCATGCCTAGATTTTCGGAGGCATTTTTTAAGTATTTTAACACAAAGAAATATGACATATGCCATGGAAACTAAGGTTTTGCTGGTTTTAATATGGGAAATTTAATAGTTACTTTGAAGTGTAGAGGTCACAACCATGAGAATTTGGTACAGTATATGTAAAATTATAGAAACTTTCAAGTCAATGCCATTGACTAGTATAAAATCTAATGCTACAATCTTTGCCAACATTCGCTTCACTCGTATCAAAATGGAAGCTTTAGAATAAGGTAGGTAGACATTCCAATGTCAGCTTTTTGCCAAATCTTTAATAAGCAAATTGGGGTCTTGACATTGGTCATATTAGATACTTAGTTTTGGAAGCATGTCAAAAGAAAAATAACTGTTTGAGCCTTGGTGATTATAAATCTAGGAAATCCAATCTGTCGATGTCTAAACTATGGCAATATTAAGGAATTGATAGAATTTGTTACCTAGAGAATCCAGTGGTAATAGTAAATGAAGTTTATCAACAAAATATTTATTAGGATGAGTGGCTATTTATAAGTGCAAAGAAGGTATTGATGGATATGGGCTTACCATTCAACGAAAATGTACAAACTTTTCTCATTTCATACCATGTCAAAAGGATTCTATGGTGAGTATGGGCAACATGCATGATATTTTGAATTGACAAATATTCCTCCAAAGATAGTTGATGAGAAATACAAGGTGGCAATGAAGATGAGTACACGAGAATTGATCATGCCTTATACAAGCCTCTCCTTTGTTCAATAGAACATTATATTCATGAAAGGAAAGGATCTTTAGCAAATGCAGTTGGAGTGCATTTCCTTGAAAGGCCAAGTTGTCGGTGAACAGGAAACTCATGGATTAGGAGAAGAATAACTCATGTCACTTATTATAATTTGAAGTTAGAAAATGAACCTTATTTCCAAAAAAGTTTTGTAAAATATAACCAAATAAGGTTTATTATTTTTAAAACAATTATGTTCCAAAACGTAGTTATGAAGTAGTTATAGGTGGTTATCAAGAGGAAGCCTATATATACAAGGCTATTTGCTATTGTAAAGAGGACTCTTACGGGTGACTTTTAGAAGAGGAGACTCTTTGAGATTTTTTTTTTTTGGGAGATTTTTGTGCACACACTTTGTACATAACAGTTTATGGAGTTGTATAATTTCATAAAGATAATAGAGAAAGCATTTGAATAGTACGTTTTGGAAGTCCTTTTATGTTATCATTATTGATTTCTCATATGTTAAATTGTTAATCCCTCTGTGTCATTGTGCAAATCATAGATAATCCATTGAAGCATTAATATAAATTGTGGAATTGATGTAAAGAAACATAATCATTTCTTGGTACCTTGGTTTGAATGTGGTGATTCGCCATATCTCTTTGTACTTCTTTCATCATTGTATATTAAAAAATGCTTTATCATACAATTCATAATATAAGTTCAAGAACATAGTTTGTAGCTTTTGTGGTGAAGCCCTCTCGTAATTTGTAATAAGTTTGTGAAATCCAAGTTGGTATTTGTGTGTTTGCTACTATGGTTTCAATAAATCATTTCCTTTAGCGTTTCCCTTTTCCTTTATGTACTTTCAAGTTAGAAGTACACAAAAACATTAAAAATCCCCATCATACAAGGGAGCTGCCCATCTCAATGCAAAGGAAAGTTGTTAGTCTAGTAACAACATCCAAATGGTTGAACATTTGTCACTTCCTGTTGGGCGAGGCAAATTGAAATCTATAGTGACAAATCTATTTACCAACAAGTGCACAAGGACTAACCTTTCTTTGCACCATAGTTGAAAAACTCGCCAAATTGAAAAGCTCGCCAAGCCCAAAAAACACAACTTGCCAAAAACTCGGCAACTTAAAAAATTGCTTGAATTTCATTAAAAACACATTTTTTGTTGTTGCAAAATTCAATGGTAAGATGCATCCAATGAGTCAATAAATGAGTATTTAAAATAGACAAGTTGAGTCTAGTTGTAGTTGATTGATTTGAAAGCAAATTGGGTACAAAATGGCACCCTCATGTGGAATGCGCTGATACTGATAGTTTGACACAAAATGAAAATAGCAAATTGTTTTTGTAAAACTGAAAGTAAATACTACATTGATATATTTTACAAATTTACATCTTCCTCTTCCCATGTCTAGTGAAAACTAGGGGGAGGTAGAACTAGATGATATTATAGATGAAGACTAGTAGGCAAACTTGGAAACTTGGACTTGGAGAGTACCTGTAAAATCAAATGAAATGAAAATGCCTTTATAGCTGCTGCGGGAGACCTTGTTTTTGGACGAGCTAATTTTTTTGCGGACTCGTCAAGTTTTTGGCAAAAACTCGCCAAATACTCGGCGAGTTTTTCTCCTTTATTCAGTGAGCAATTTTGGAGAGTAAATATGGGAAAACTTGCTGTCAAAAAAAACTTGGGAGTTTTTAAAAACTCGCCAATTACTCAAAGAGTTTTTCAACTATGCTCTGCACAATTGCACTTTGCCCTCTATGTGCTAGCTATGGGATTGGTCACAAATGTAGTGTCAATCTACTTCAACTTGCTAATTGCTTGTTCCTTCATTAGTGATCTTTCCAATTCATAGCACATTTGGCATTTGCTTCATCGGTGGTGTATTCTCATTGGTCCATGAGGATGTGGATGGGTTAACTTTATTGTGATGATACACATGGACTACTCACATGGTGCCACATGTCTTGTGATGACTATAGCTTGTTGGTTGTAAGAACACAGTTCTCTCCAATCTTGGAACTTTGTATTTTCTGATGAGGGTTTTGAATTTGTTTGTGTTCTTGTTGTATATTTGCCTTTCTTTTGTATTTTTAAAATATAATGCCAGGCATGAAATAAAATGTTGGAGATGGAAATCTTAAACCCTATTGCAGCAAAGAGATAATTTTATTGATTCACTTTTGAAAAGTTTTACAATAGAGCATACTCGGAATACAATCTTTTGATATTGAAAGATGAAGAAACCCTTATTCTATACTTTCCTGCAAATCTGATGAAGCACAAACTTGAGCTCTGGATGAAGCCAATGGTTAAACACCTTTAGCTGATATTTCACAACCTTAGAATGCTGTTGCAATGAAGCAGCTACTCTCTCCAATGCCGATACGTTGGCAGAAAACCCTAGGGCTCCCTTCTCCAAACGCCAAAGAGAAATCATATGATAAATATCAAATCCTGGTTGCCAAAGAATGAGCTCTGAAGTTCCTTTTATTCTTTTCTTGTGAGAACTCAAACACTTTCCTTGCCAATGTGGGATAAAAGATATATTTCCCACTTTAATTTTTCACTTAAAGCACTTTATTAAAATTAGAGTGACTTTATTATTATAAAGTTACATTACAACTTTATAATAACATTTAAATATTTAAATAAATCACTTAAGTCACTTAAATATCTTTTGAAATACTTGTCCAATTGCTATGCCATCTGAACCAGGAGTTGACTCACCCTGTTCTCTGTGTGATCATATGACCGTCTAAAAATGGAAACCTTGAACAGTGACTTACTATAAATAGTAAGTATGTGAAACTGAGTCAACCGAAGGCTAAGCTTGAACCCACACGAGGCGCTGAAGGAGAAAAACCACTATTCACGGCCAAAAGGGACCCTCTAACCAGACATATTAGCCTATGAGGGCCAAGAATAGGCTAAATCCATTGAATTCTGATGCTCGCGTAATTGGGGACATTATAGTCCGCCCTCCCTGAAATTGCTTGTCCCCAAGCAATCTCCATTGCAAAGAAATCCCACTCTGCGGAAGGCCCCAAAGAAGAAATGCGAAAGGTCCCATGCATCTCTAACTGACTCCTGAAGCACTAGCATAAACACAATTGCGCAAGCTATCCCTGGATCCCAAATCGAAAATGAAAGTCTTCTGTGTCTATCATCCTCAGACTTCCACTGCGCTCTACTGTCTCTAACTCCACCATGCTGAAAGTGGTGAAGTAACCCAATTGGACCCATCCAATACTCAGTGCCAAACCTATCACCACCTGGTTCCCAATACAACCTGTACTCATATCCATCTGTCATGAAGAGATAAGAACATCTAGAAGCATCTGCTACACCAAATCTCCCTCTGTCCTCTGCCAAACCCCCATGGATGTGATAACTAGCCAAGCCATCATGCCAACTGACACCATAGTTACTCTGTAACATAGAAGTAGCAACCCCTGTCAGATACATAATTGCATGATGGATAACTGACCGTTGTCCCTGCAAGTAATCCTCCACAAACAACTGAGTCGTGTACTTGCAGCTGCTAATCTTGTCTTCTGGAAATGGCAAACTCCCATCCCATAATGGATGATATGATCCTGGAGCCAATCCACATCGATGCATCATCAAGTCTTCCGTGTGTGGATCAAAAGAAAAATAATGAGCACTCCTCACTGTGTAGTTGCAATAAAAAGTTCCAACCTCGGTTAATGGCTCATCACTAGCAATACTGGAATCAGGCAACTGATCACTCTGACTCTGAGACACAAGTTGGTGTCCGAAATCAGCTGCAAGGGATAAGGTAACATATTTGCTTCCAGGAGAGGGAAACAAATCAACATGAGAACCATACTCCCAACCCGATGACACTCTGTGAGTCCCCTGTGAAGATGATGTAGTGTCATGTACTAAAACACAACTCTCTGAGGAATCCACCACTGCGACACAAGAGCTATTAGTAATCTGTCCTGCATCATCTATCATGGTACTGGCAACAGGAGAACCTAATGCAACGAGTGGTTCTCTACTGCTCTCAACCAAAGTACTCATCCCAACTAAGACTACTGCACCAATATCCGTGATAGATGTAACCACATCCTCACTACAACCTGTGGATGTCAAATCATGACCAGCTGCCATTGTAGGAAACTGTACTGTAACTGTAGCTGGTGGAGACTGTGCTAAACTCAACTCCATGGTTAGCTCCTCCAACCATGATTGTGACTCTTGAAGGGCCAATTGGGCGCTCTGCAATGAGTCCATAGTCACCTCAAGCTCATGAGTGAGCTTGTCAATCGCCTCCTCCTTCCCCTTTAGCGCATCATAGCAAATACCATCCCACTCAAGAAGATGGTTCCTATTAGCAAGTAACTGCAAATAATTATGTTTCATTAATCCAATAGCTTCTCGAAGTGTATGGAACTCTGCAAGGGAAAGATTACTATCACCGTGCTCATCTGTCATAGGAGTACTCCAACCATAGGTCGCCAACATCTGTCGAGCAACATCGAAATGGTCCAAAGTTGTAACAATCATATCATTACTAACCGTCAACTGCCCCGCCAGATGATGATACCCCTGTGACTCATAATTTCCACCCAAAACTGCACTATAGTAAGAGGCTCAATCCTCATCACTTACCTCATGATCAACAATATTGTGTGTGCTATCATCAGTGCACACATCAAAAACTAAGGTACTGCTGCTATGTACCTCAAGGAATGGCTCAATTGATAAGGTAGAAGCTGCTGATATGACAATATCTTCACACACTTCCACCCCCAATGTAGCTGTATCACCATCTAACTCACGATCCTAGGATTCCATGTCAACATATGAACTTTCTAACTTATTATCTAAGGTCTGATTTGGAAAATTAGACTCATCATGACATGAGCCCACAACATTCAATGCATCATTAGTACCCAATTCCTGAGTACCTTCATGTAACAACTCAATAGTAGCATCTTGCACATGTGTGGCCACTGCTGTCTCAAGCTGATGCAAACTTTTACTACTGCTGTTATGTAAATCAGAATTGTTAGCAGTGCTGGTCACAACTTCTGGAATGTTGTGAATATCATTCTGTGGCTCCACCATGCTATTTTCTTGATGTAAAATTTCTTTATCAACCACCACTTTATTTTCAACCCCATGTCCATCCGTGGGTTGAAGATCATGATCTGCTAACTTATCATATTTTAAACCAAACTCATCATAGAGACTTCTGGATACTTCACCTGTAGAGATCTCATGTTCTGACTCAGATTCTTCATGATTACTTTGCTGGTTGGATTTTTTCAGGTTCTAAATCCTCATAGGGTGCCCACGTTATTCTATTCGCCTTGCCCTTAGGTCTTAAAAGGCAATCATGGTTTTCATCGTAAGGCCCTTTGCAATAGAAACGCAACTTCTTTTTGTTTTGTGATGAGCTTCGTCTTGAAATGGAATCTTCAGACTACTGCAAGCTACGAGCTAATCTTTGTTGTGAAAGCATAAGTTTTCGCTGAGTATTATTTAAGGTGCTCTCAACACTTAGCTGCTCACATTTCTTTGATTTGCTTCTTTGCTTGTTATAATCCATCCGATGCTCCATATATTGCTCGAAGTCTAAGCGATCTTTGACCTTATCTGGAAGTGCTCTATACTCCTCATAAGCAACCATTACCTCATTAGCAAATTTAGAAGCCATAATCTCTGAATTTTCTGATTTTTTTAACTCCGGAGATTTCGTCAAATAGTTGGTAAACAACCTCGTTCCAGCAACAAATGACTTCTTGTTTGGGTTTTATATGATGATTTAGAAGGCATCAAAGATCCTAATGGAAATTTGAACCATGCAAGTACTAATGCAAACTAATGACTTAAGTACATGCAAGTATGCTGTTACTGAACAATGTCATTATGTTAAACACTTTGTGAGCCAATACCAAACACCCCATTTATAACAATGCAAGGTCCCCAGAATGTTTACAACTCCTTGCCAAGAGCTACTACAACTGATTGCCTTTAAGGAGGGATGATTTTCAATGATAATGCCAACACCAATGATTCTGATTCAATATAGTTCCAACAATATTTATCTCATGCAAATGCAACTACTTCAGCTATGATTGACAACTCAATGCAATTACTAGGCAGTAGCTGAGAACAGCAGTACAATGCTTCAAAATGCAATTATAGAGATGGCTGAATCGTTGTCCCCTAGAGGATGCCTCTGCTCAGCACCATCGGTTTGAATAATGCCTTTGACTTCAAGCTACGCTATAAATAAACCTGGAGATATTATGTGTCAGAACTCTTGGTAAAATACGACCTCTCCAAGATAAAGAATCTCCAGATGACTTCTAGTTTGGTCTCCTCGTTTTGAACTCTGACCTAGCGCTTTGTCTTTCTCACACAAAAATGTCAAATCGTCTTTCTCCAATATCGATTGTTCTTGTTTTGTAGCGGCTTCTTCAGGAATGAAGCGACACTCACAAATGACGTCCCACCCAATCCTTCCAACCAATATTTGATTTCTATGAACTTTTTGTCTCTCTTATTGCTGGTGATGCATTCCCCCAATTTCGTTTTTCTCCAAATGTTATTTGCCCGACTCCTGAGAGATATACGAGTCTCCAATCTGCTTTAGCTATTTCTGCTAGCTATAGAATACACCAATCTGCAATTTGTCTCTATTAAGAATGGTGGCGGCAACATATATTTAGATTGACCTCTTCAATAATTAATCAATTTATCAAGCAACTCCCATGAAAACTCAATGAATGCAATTCTTCTTTTAATTTGATTTTTTGTCTTATCCGCTAAATTGATATGTCTTGTTGAATTCGATGCTATAGAATATGAGACTGCCTTTGTCCCATTGTTGAGTGAGTAGCTTGATTTGTCTTTTTTGTGAGTAAGACAAATTCGTGACTTTTGCAATTCGCACCTCCCAGTTGTGCGTCGGCTGATGCTACAGAATATTAAAGCTTCCAATAAAAACGAATTCAATGATTAATGCAAATAATCTTCGATTCCTGTAAAAGATTACTCCAATTGGTGCGCCAAAATCTCTAGAGGATAACTCTATTAAAACCTGTAATAATCAAATTACCACAATCACAGTTATAAGCCAAGTTCTCTTAAAATTTTCAAAACCCTGAAATTTGAATATTAATTTTCTGAATATGATTATCTCTGCATTTTTCCATAAATTCCTAACACAGGATGGCAAGAAACCGCTCTGATACCACTGTAAGAACCCCAATTCTCTCCAATCTTGGAACTCTATATTTTTTGATGAGGGTTTTGAATTTGTTTGTGTTTTTGTTGTATATTTGCCTTTTTTGTGTATTTTTAAAATATAATGCTAGACATGAAATAAAATGTTGGAGATGAAAATTTTAAACCCTATTGCAGCAAAGAGATAATTTTATTGATTCACTTTTGAAAAGTTTTACAATAGAGCATACTCGGAATACAATCTTCTGATATTGAAAGATGAAGAAACCCTTATTCTATACTTTCCTGCAAATCCGATGAAGCACAAACTTGACCTCTGGATGAAGCCAATAGTTAAACACCTTTAGTTGATATTTCACAACCTCAGAATGCTATTGCAATGAAGCAGCTACGCTCTCCAATGCTGATACGCTGGTAGAAAACCCTAGGGCTCCCTTCTCCAAACGCCAAAGAGAAATCATATGACAAATATCAAATCCTGGTTGCAAAAGAATGAGCTCTTAAATTCCTTTTATTCTTTTCTTGTGAGAGCTCAAACACTTTCCTTGCCAATGTGGGATAAAAGATATATTTCCCACTTTAATTTTTCACTTAAAGCACTTTATTAAAATTAGAGTGACTTTATTATTATAAAGTTACATGACAACTTTATAATAACATTTAAATATTTACATAAATCACTAAAATCACTTAAACTTTAATATCTTTTGAAATACTTGTCCGATTGCTATGCCGTCTGAACCAGGAGTTGAATCACCCTGTTCTCCATGTGATTGGATGACCACCTAAAAATGGAAACCTTGAATAGTGACTTACTATAAATAGTAAGTATGTGAAATTGAGTCAACCGAAGGCTAAGCTTGAACCCACATGAGGTGCTGAAGGAGAAAAGCCCTTGTTCACTGCCAAGAGGGACTCTCTAACTAGATATATAAGCCTACGAGGGCTAGGAATAGGCTAAATCCACCGAATTTTGATGCTCGTGAAATTGGGGACATTACATTGGCCCAAATATTTCTTCTCAATGGGTACCTTGTTCTTCATGGTGGCTAGCGAGGAATTAATGATGAATCGTTGCTCATTGCACATTGCCTTTAGTAGTGGTTGGCCCGAGTTCTATCAAGTTGGTGTACTTTGCTTTTTGGCAATGCATCAATGAGTGCCACATGTTGCTAGTGTGGCTAACTTGTGATGGGCTTGTCCTCTTTATGTGCAGCTTGGTTCCTTAAATGATATGGTTGAATTCTATTGGTGCATTTGACCAATTGCAGTTCTAGCTTGCTAGCTCTACCATCAAACACTTTACAACCCAAAAGGCTTATGTTTTGAATGAAAGGTGACCTTGTGTCACATTGTCATTGGGAAACAACCAAAGGCCCAATGGGCAAGCATCTTAACAGTAGATTCCTTTTGGTCACTATGTGTTTGTTGTATCTACAAACCCCTTCCTTGCTTGTCGTTGATCTCACCAAGCCTCAAAATGTTTAACATGCACTTGGCACTCAAGGGTCTTCAAGGCATTGCAATCCATTTTTTATGATTCCTACTTTGCGAGGAAGGCAATTGTTATAGGGCCAATACACATGGGTAGTAGTGAGTATTTTCTACATGTCTACATCTTGTGGGGTCTCCCTAAGGCATTGGTGGTCTTTATTGTGGTTGTTGAGCTTTGTAGACAGATTTTCAACTATGCCTTAGTTTGTGTGTTTCAAAGGTTTTCTTGTAGTTCATAGCATTGATGAAAAATGGTAACTTTTGGTGTATTTCTTGTGTCCTCGTGGTGTGGTCGCGTTCATTTGGGACGTGTAGAGCCATGTGTGGTGTTGCAAGTATTATTGGAGCCATGCACTATTTTTTAACAATGTTTTATGAAGTAAATGTTTGCCTTCTTGTAGCTTCTTGTTGGCTTTGTTTCCATAGTGGGTAGATGCTACTTATACTACCTAAGTATGGGCATGAAGTGAGTTAAACAACTTTATGCATGATTTGCATGAGACTTCATTTTGTTGCAAGCTTACTTTGGCTCTTTTGTGATTACAAAGACATGGCTTCTTGTGCCCCTAGTACAAATAATTGATTCAAGAAACACAACCCCTTCTAGGCATACGATTTCTTTTGTGTGTAGAAGTGTGTGTATCATGTAGAGGGACCTAAAGATGAAACCATAGTTGCAACACTCGCCAAAAACTTGGCGAGTGAAGAAAAACTCGTAAGTTTTTTTCACTCCTGAGTTTTTGGTGCAATTGTACGCTAGAAGAACTCGCTGTACTTTTGGCGAGTTTTTCCAAAAAGTACGACGAGTTTTTGCAAAAAACCCACGTGATCTAGAAAACGCCCATGTAGCTAGCTAAAAAGGCATTTTGAGTTATTTTTTTCATTCATTTGCGTGCTCTGCTTCAGAAAAAACACTAAAATGATGTGTTTCATGAAGGTTTGTGTGGTTTTGGAGGTCTTAATTTGGGCTTGGTGGTGGGGGCTCTGCCCCTCGACCCCGCTATCGCAACAGGGAGCACGCTCAGGGCGTTGCCCAGGGACCCCATGAGGGGCCCTGCCCCTCGACCCCAATGCTACCCCCAGACCCTCGCAAAGGGTGTTGCCCCTTGACCCCACTGGGGGAACTGCCCCCAGACCCCCGCTAGGGGCGTTGCCCTTCAACCCCATTGGGGGCATTGTCCTCAGACTCCCATTGAATTCATTTGATTTTCTAGGTACTCTCCACTATTTTCCTTCAATTTTACAAAAAACAATTTGCTATTTTCATTTTGTTTTAGACTATCAGTATCAGTGTATTGAGCATCACACATGAGGATGCGATTTTGTATCTAATTTTCTTTCAAATCAATCAAATATAACTAGACTCATCTTGTTTCTTCTATGTACTCATTTTATTGACTCATTGGATGCATCTTATCATTGAATTTTGCAAAATAAATGTGTTTTTAATGAAGTTTAAGCAATATTTTAAGTTGCCGAGTTTTTTCTGAGTTTTTGCTGTACTGTATTTTTCGGGCATGCCGAGTTTTTGCAATTGGCGAGTTTTTCAACTATGGCTGAAACAACATGCTGAAAACACTTGTCCACCCCATTAATGTTGTTGATGATTGAATTGGATGCTGTATATATGTAAATTTGAAGACTAAGTGGTGGTTGGTGAATTGGCTGCAAAACATAGAGAAAAAATTAAGGTAGAGGTGCTCTTCATCTTGTGACAGTTAGTACATATCCTATGCTGTAAGTTTGAGTCTTGAGTCCACTCTATAAGTGTATTCTGTACTCCATTGAGGGGGAATTTGTTAATGTATAGCTGGTCAAGTTTGTGAATGCCTCCATGAGTCACTGATACACTTTTGTGAATGTTATTTGTTCCATTATTTACATTTTCTAATTAGTGTGTCATGAATGATTAGTTGATCATCTAGAGATTGTAAAACCTTTATAAAGCTTTCATAAAGAATCTTTTCATTACAATACAAGGGGTTCAACTTTTGATTTATGGATTATTGACTTATATTCCTTTTTTGATAATGTAGTCTTTTGGTTTTGTGTTTCATTTTCACCAAGCCTAGCTAATGCTTGTGGATAGAAAACTTAGTCCTTATTATTTTTATGTATTGCAATTTTTGGGTTATATGTGCGCTCACTCTTTGCCGATTAAGGCAACAATTTGCAAAAAGTTTAGCCTGTTCATCATGTCACTTCAAATACACAAAACTAAACATAAAGTTTTTAATACATCCAATGTTATTTGTTCTTACTATACATCTCACATTGCTGTAGCAATATCAAATTTTTTGAGATCCATTTCAAGTGTTATCCTTGAAGGGTATGCATTGTGGTTTATTTTACAGTATGCATGAAGTGTAGTTTGAGATTGAACACATCTTTGGGGATAAAAATGGTGTATTTTTGGTCTCATGCACGAGTTGTTTAAATGTTTTTTGATGGAGAAGCCAAGATCTGAAAGCACAAAATAACCTTCCACTAGCGAACAAAATAATGCACAATAGAATGTCTAATGCACAATAGAATGTCTATCATATAAAAATGAGAGTGTAAATATACAATGAGAGCCTTTCATAGATAAGCTAGGTAGAGGAGGCAGGAGGGTAGGACTGAATGATTGACTACCCCTCCAAATGTGCAACACATCTATGCTCAAGTGACAAGTGTTTGAGCATGTGTCAAGTGTGCATTAACATCCCCCTTAAGTGCAACTTAGGGAGTAATGTATGCAAAGATGATGATTGGTCCCGACTACTAGGCCATGTTAGGTATCCATGTGCAAATTTAGCATAAATTGAATAAAGGAGAAAAATCCAGTGGGAAATAAAAACTCCTCTCCAAAAGAGAAATGATGCAATGGAAATGCACAAGTGAAGAAGATAGGACTCATGATGACCCCTCAATGATTATTTCTATCACATAAGTGCAAGAAAAGTTCCCCCCAATAGGAGAGAAAAGAGAGACTACAGAACCCCTCCCCCCTACCCCCCCACACGATGATGGATCCTGCAGTGCTAAGTGATGCTTGAAGAAGAACGCAGAATGTGATCCCTGAATGCCGAACAACATTTCTTCCTCGTGGAAGAGGGCAAATTGTAGATAGGTGCATAAAATATTCCCATGTGAGAAGAACAAAGTCTTTGAATGATGCACAAGATCCAAAGACAATGATGTAATCTTTGAAAGCTGCTCAAATGCTCCATGTGAAGGTTGATGTAGACTAGAATCCAAAGAAGTGATGTGTGGAATGTCAATACATGCCAGGTGTCTATAATCCAAATCTCACATGAAGTCTTGTTGCAAAGAATCTCTGCAAACCCTCAGTGAAGCTTCTCTAAACTTTGTAGTATGCAAGAACTGTCATCAAAGAGAAGACATGTGTCCTCAATATATGGGACTCTACAAACAAGCAAGATATGTCAGATAGAAGTGTGTCCCAATGATCTGAAAAACTGATATCAATATTCTGCTGCAAGAAATCATTGGAAGTTCTTGAGGAAGCAACACAAAACTCTGAAGTAGCAACAAATGTTGGTGGAGGTGATGTTTGGTTTGTTCTAAGAACTTGAAGATTCAAGTGACCAAGTTGAACTATCCACACTAGATGCAGGAGTGTGAACTTTAGAGAAGAAATTATTAGGAGCAAAGTTTGAGTGTAAAGACGAGAGAAACTATCAACCTTGCCAATTGCAACAACCTCTCTACTCTACAAATCTCAAATAATCGTTGAATCTGATGTAAACTCAACAATTTTCTCTATCCCACTATTTATAATCTGATATGTGGAAATAAGACTGTTGGACAATTTAGGAAGGAAAAGAACATCAATGAAACATCCTTCTCCTATATTAATAGTTCCTTTCCCACAAACACTTATATAAGTATTCTTAGCCATCATGATTTTAGATGCATCTGTAGGTTGTAATGACAAGAACAAATCCTGTGAACAAGCCATGTGATGCAAAGCTCTCGAGTCAAGAATCCATCTCCTAGACTTAGAGACTGTAGATGCAACAAGTGCTTTTCCCTTTGATTTCTCTTTTTCTTTTGCCTTAGAAGTATCTAGAGTTGATGAGGACTCTATGATAGATTCAGGGACCCCTATATTGTTCTTCTCAAGAAGATGTGTGGAGTGTGGTAAATCTTTTTCTTCACACATTTATGATCATCATGCCCAAGTTTCTTGCAATAGGCACACTTTTTTTTTTTCTTTCTTGGATTTCCCTTGATTTGAAAAAGTTTCAATGTGATTTTTTTGGGGTTGAGATTTCCGATCATCCTTGGTTTCCTTGCTTGTTTCATAATTTTGTTTCTCCCCTTTGTTGTTTAAAGCTTGGTGTTTCCCATTTCCAGCAATAGGGGCTTGAGCTTTATAAGACTTTATGGTGCCCATTTGTATCCACTTGTCTTGCTCCCTTGTCAAGTCTGCAATGAAGTCATCTAACGGCGACATTTTCCATATGGCTCCAAGAGCCCTTTTGGTGGAATAGAAGGTAGAGACAAACATAACATAAACGAGACTTGATTTGGAAAGTATAGAAAGGATGAGTTGATCCTCCTTTTTCTCTATCCCACATTCTTTTAGCTGCAACATTAATGATTTGAACTTGGTGAAGTAATCCTCTAAAATGTCAGAAGTACTTGGACTTAAGCTTATGAGTTCATTCTCTAACTCATGACTTCTTAGTTCATCTACATTCCCAAAAGGTTTTTCTAAGGCTAGCCAAACTTCATTAGGTGTTTTCATGGTTTCTATATGATATATTAGTTCGGGAGATAGATTGAGATACAAAAACCGGAAGGCTTGATCACATTTGTTAAATCATTTTTCATCTTTAGCAACGTTAGGTTCTTTTTCAATACTCATAGTTACCCCATACAACCCTTTATTCTTTAGCATAAGTTGAATATCAAGTTTCCACTCATGATAATTAAAGGGTGTAAGAGGCTTAATAAGTTGATTTGACTCCATGCTTAAGTAGATGTTGTTGCAAAAATTAGATGTACGGAAAGAATATGCTTTGGGGAATATGGAAATGCATAGGACACGACACAAGAACACCCCTTTGATGTGATTATATTGATTTTAGCCCCCCCCAAAAGATGTGCAAGAAAAAAATTACAAGTTTGGTAAGATTTGAATCCAAAACTTATTTTTCCATGCAAATTTGAATTACTTGCAAAATTTTTATAGGAGTGAAAAAAAAGTTTGCAAAATTTTGAGAAATGGGGTGAAAGTTATGCCTTGTTAAAATTCGCTTACAAACTAACTTTGGAGGCTAAAAAATTAGTAAAAACAACAAAATTTTACAAAAGTGAGGACAACACTATGTTCGTCGTAGAATCAACCTTTTGTTGACTATTCAAGTTCAAAAAAATACCTACCAAATTTGCAAGTTATGAGAAAAAGAAAAGACCCCCTTTTTTTCAAGCATTGAGGAGAGTTGGTAGTTTAAGGAGTTCGACTTGGCAGTTTGGGAGTTTGACCTGGCAGTTTGAGATTTCTACCTTGGCAGTTTGAAAGATTGCTTGCGGTAAGATATCCATGAGTGGTCTGGTAACCATGATTGGGCAGTCAAATAATTGTGATTGAGTGGTTCATAGGTGATTGTGGCTAGGCAATTTAAAGATTGCGAGAACATATGAAGATATTGTTAGATTTTGTGCCAACTTGGTGTGCAAAGAGGTTGAAAGAGGATTGTTTGCTGACCTTGACATTGTGAGGGCCATGTGGAGGCCTGTGGGGGGTGGTGTAGAGGCCACATGGTTACGAGAGGAGTTGGGAATTCGTAGGTCATCCGTCTAGGTTTTGGCCTGTTAGAAACCTTAGATCACCATGTGAGTTGGGGATTTGAGGAATTGAGAACTAAAAATCCTAGATCGCCATCAAGAAATCATAGTCATGGAGAGGGGGGAAATAACTAGGTGTCCACAACTCGGAAAACCTTTCAATGAACCGAGCACTATGGAACTTGGTGACCTCAAACCAACAAAAAGAAAACAGGTGAATGAGAATAGCCACTACCAAAACAATGTGCCTAAATATGCAAATCTTGGTGGCTCCTACAAAACTAATCACAAAACTTGCAAACTTCAATTTTGCAATTTTTTCTGCCTGAAACAAAAAATTTGTATAGTATACAACCTACGATAGAGGGTATAGATGCAAATTTTTTTTGCAAAAAATTAAAGTCACCAATTTTTTCCAAACAAAAGGTATTTTTTCTTTTGTTGGGCCTTTTGGACTCAATGCCATAGTACGTTTGGCTTGACAATGCTCTGATGATAGGGTTGAGTGTTGGAGTCACCTTGATGTGGGAAGGAATGCAATCATGGTTCTGTTATCATGTTGGAGAAGCCAAGATCTGAAAGCACAAAATAACCTCCCACTAGTGAACAAAATAACACACAATAGGATGTCCATCATATAAAAATGAGAGTTTGTAAATGTACAATGAGAGCATTGCATATATAGGCAAGGTAGAGGAGGTAGGAAGGTAGGACTGAACAATTGACTACCCATCCAAATGTGCAACATATCTAAAGCTCAAGTGACAAGTGTTTGAGCATGTGTCAAGTGTGCATGAACTAGGTGTCTCAATAGGCGAGTACATGTGTCTCAGCCATATGAAGTGAGACAAAAAACAAAAGGTCCTTAAGGGGAGACTTAACTATTGTGAATAGGACTCTCCTAGGTAGGCTAAAAGCTACCTAGATATATAATGTCTCTATTTACACTAACATTTATTACCTAAAAGGGGTTAGTGGTGTTGGTTATTGTAAACAAGCACATTGAAGCTTGGCGACAAGATTTGCAGGTCCATTGTGCATAGGCTATGGTTTTACATTGAAGGCTTTTGTATTATAACTATTTATCTTTAAATGTTTTGTAAACTGACCTCAGGGATTATGCCCCCTTGGTCTAGGAATGTCTAAAGAAGAAGGAGAAGATATCCTTTCTCATGAATTGGTTCAAAGTTGTTTTTGTGTGATTGTAATTTGCATGTCTGATTGCTTAAGATAACTTTATTTGGGGCTTATGTCTGGCTTGTCTTTAGGGCTTGGCAATCCAATAGTGTCGAGAGCCAACAAATGGTGCTATTGCTAGGGAGAGTTTGAGGGTTATCATCATTTGAGTGTGCTAGTCATATTCATATCAGCACTCAGCTGCATCATTGATTATTTCAAATGAAATCTTCTCTTCCCAAGTGAAGAATGGTGACTTTGGTTGACTGAACCCAATTGAAGACTTGATTAAATATTTGAAAATGGAAGGAGGAAGGTGCTCAAGAGATCCTCAAGGCACTGGAGACCCAGATGTGCATTCAAGAAAGCAACAAGTAACTTGGAGAGCTAAGAATACAGGCCAGTACAACATTCTTCTCATTAACACAAGGCTGGTACATCTGGTAGTGTAATGTCCCCTTTGGGATTGCCCTATCTTGCCCTAGAATCACTAACTTAATGTAGTTAGGGTTAATGCTTTAAGCAAGATAAATCTTGGTCCCTGCAATCCTGTTAGATAATATTGGAAATATAACTCATATGATCAAAACATATATATTAAATGCTTTATCCATTTAACCCATGTAAATTACATAACTATTTCAAATCTATATAAACTATAGAATATCCATAATGCATAGTGGGAGTTTAATCATAATAGGACTTGGATGAGAAACATGATAAGTCTGCCCGAAGCTTTCCATGCTAAGCCCAAGAGCAGATATACCATCCCTCTCGGCCCCAAGAGGCAGACACACGGTCGTCCAACATGGGGTGCCGTACTTAGTGGATACACTTGTATTTGCTTTCCCTATCCATCCTTATCCATCCCTCTTATGATTGAAACTCCTCAAATCCATCCCAACAACCAATCCATGTAGAGATTGGGGAAAGTGCTACCATAGGAGTCTCGTAGACATCATCTTTCTAAGCCCAAGGGCAGACACTCACCCCCTGGCCCCAAGTGGCAGACACACAGTCATCCATCATGGAGTGGCGTACTTAGAAAGAAGTCTAGTATCTGCTCACCCTACTGGTATTTTACCCATTCCTCCTCATGGTTGCTTATGAGGAAACAAACACAAAATATATCAATAATAAATATATCATTACATACAATAATCATGATAGAGCATACTGCAATATCTATTAACGCATAAGATGGTTATATTCACAACAGCAACTGTAATAACTACTGATTCTGCCATTGAGTGCAGATAATTAACTCAGATCTGCTCGACTGCCTTGTTCTTTCTAATATTCTGAATATATTTTGTTGCTTGAATCCATATCTTTCTGAAGCTGATCCCTCCTTTTATATCCTATGATGGCTGCAAAGAGACATAGCTGTTCACCCATTTGTCCCTTGGTAAGGGACATGTCCCTCTTCAAGCTCAAGTGCTGCCTCGTCATACTCCTCCCAAGCTCTACTTTTTATTAGTTATGTATTTGTTAATTCTTTATTTTAAGGAATTGCCGCCAGTAATAAAGGGATCACTGCTTTGTCTTAATCGCCCTCTATGCCTTTTTTTGTCTTTATTCACAGCTTTTTGTGAATAAGGCAAAACTGAATTACTTTTTGCCTTTTATCCAAGGAGGATTATGTTGGGAATATGACAGGTAGAGATAAGTTAATAGTTTTAAAAGATTGATATCCCTTAGATGAATCGGTTGATATTATGGTTAGAACTGGTAGAAGGATCCATAAATCTGATTATGATGTTCAAAGACAAATGCACAGAAGGGGAAGAAATAGGGAGCAGACTACTGATGAACATATTCAAAATTAGGTATGCTTAATCTTAATGCAAGATGCTGGCTTGCTGGTTCACATCCTACTTCTTCCATCCTCTCACATGAAAATGAGAATGAAAGGGCTTTCTATGGTGCATGTGAACCTGATCAGCCTGATAGTGACAACATAGCAAGAACCATAGATGAGAGGTTGGACTTATTTGACCATCTTAGGGAAGGGCATGCAAAACTCCAAGAACAAATAGAGTTGCAGCAAGCTCAACTTGTCAAACTGCATAATCAGAATCAAGGGCGAGAAATTCCTAATCAGCCTTTGCATCATCAGCAACAAGGGCAGCAATTTAATAGTCCACATAATGCATGGGCTCCTTTTAGGAAACATGAACATAGGTTCCCACCGGTTAGACAGCCTTTGGGATAGGAGAGGTACAAACAACTAGATATTTTTGGAATCCCAAACTTTCCCAACCTAGTACTTAATCACAGTAGAGGCGAGATTCCAAAGTTTCAAGGCAATAATGTTATGTCGGGTGAAAAACATCTTAAGCACTTAATAAACCTCATTGATGATTATGAGATAGATGATGAGAATGCCATTATGAAGTTGTTTGTGCAGTCCTTGGAGGAGAGTGCAAGAGAATGGTACAAGAGTTTGCTTGATAGCAGCATTGATTCATGGGAGGAGTTTATGAGGGTGTTTAGATCAGAACTCACTACTATAAGGAAAGGTGTCAATGAGTTAGTGGTGAATTTCAGTAGTAGATTCATTGTGACAATGAGAAATGTTGCCTCCTAACACTTCTCCTCCTAACCTCAGGCCTAATGAATCTACGTGCTTATGGCTATTACTATATTGTGGTGCATTTGATGCTAAGTTAGGATATTCCCTTGAGAGATAATAATCCTCAAACCTTGAGGGAAGCATATCCTATGTCTGTAAATATTGACAGCAACACAAGGGGTTCAGGGAAGCACATAAAGAGGGCTGAAGTGAAGATTGCATAGCTTGATCAAAGTCAGTCTAGCAAGCCTCTAACTGCAGATGACAAGTTAGATAAGTTGATGGGTGCTCTTAAAGACTTGACTTACAGAGTAGCAAGAAATGAAAAATGTTTGCCACCGCCCAGGGCTGTACAACACTTCAACAAAGCTTTGCATTTGTATAACAGGCCTTATAATACTGACTGGTCTAAGAAATCAAATCAGAATGGCATTCATGTTTGTCCCTGGATAAGGCAATCAGAGATATTAAGAGAGAGAAACTCTTGACCCATTGAGGAAAGAGCAAGTGAACATGCAAGATGATTTGCCAAGGTGTAAGGCATGTTATTTGCCTCATAATCCCTTAAGTGTGTAGTTGATAAAGGAAGAGAAATTTCCCAATGATGAGGGTCATCCAGAATATTATGAAGAATAAGAAGATGATTAGGTGTACACATCTGAGGATGTGGGTACATCTGACCAAACTGAATGTGAGACTCAATTCGTTGATGATGAGCTACTTTAATATGATTGTGTCAATGCCTCAGGTCAATATGAGATACCAGATCATGATTTGGCACATCTTAAGGAGCTTATGCAACAGATATAGAAGAGGGTAGAGATGATATTGAAGCCATAACTGAGGTTGCAATCATGTAAGTGCAGAGAAATAGGCAAGTTGGTTTTCAGAATGATAATAATGCTGCAATTAAGCCTAGTGTTATCTATTCCTAGTACAGATAAGGGTAAACAGAGGGTAGAGACAGATTAAAGGCAGTGGTACTACATCAAAAGTGGCTGAGACGGTGGTATTACATCAAAAGTGGCTAAGAAAAGAAGAGCACCCATTTAGAATCCTACAGTATAAAGGAAGTTTGTCCCCAAAGCCAAGAAAGCTGAAATGCCTTCAAGCAATGCTGAGGTCTCAAAGGAGAAGAACATGAGCCCTAAATCAAGTGGAGTGAAAGAAACATCTCACAAGGGGAAGAGATTGCTAAGAGCAGTTGTGTTAATCTAAACAACAAAGGTTTCGAGGCAAATGTCCAAACCATGCAATTTAATCTTGATGTACATGGCATTATGATGTCCCAATCCACACGTTTTCTTAATTACACTCCTATTCACATGGTTTTAGCTGTAAATCAAACAAGATCCAAGCACAACTGGCCGAAATGTTTAGAACACCTGAGCATAAGGTAAGGGCTTTGTCTTATGTTGTTGTCCCTACAATTATTGATCAACTTGCTAGTTTTTCCAATGATATCAAGGATGATATGAATACCCAAGAAATGCCTGAGGTCTATATAGGCACATCATTAGCAGAAAGCCAAACAAATATAGATCCTTTTTAGACATCTTTGCTAATTAAAGATTGTCTGGTACACAATTGCATGCTAGATTCAGATGTATTTAGCACTGTTATGCCTCTTGAAGTTATGAATGAGCTAGGAATGAAAATTTCTAAATTATATGGTAAATGTTTTGCAATGGATCCAAAGGAGGTAAATGTCAGTGGTTTTGTTAATTTTGTAGGTCAGTTAGCTGCTTACTCTAGTAAGCCTTTTTCAATGGATATTAGCATAGGTGATTGCCCTACTCAGTGGGTTATGTTATCAAGAAAGCGGGCTGCATCCAGTGGGGGTAGTATACGAATGAACCTCTTGTATGCTACTATCCCCTTGCACAGAGAAGTTGTGTGGAGAGAAGAGGCTGCTTCACACTACTGAAGATCTTGAGAAGGCCACTAATTAGGCACTCTACATGGATAACGGGCTTGATCATTTCATTGTCTATTGTGATGACAATGTAGGTAACCTATTGATCCCATTGTTGCCCTCAACCTTCTTGTTTTGAAACTGATTTGTAGAATATGTTCTTTGATGGAGCTGCTTGTTGAGAGTTCTGGTGTAGGCATTGTACTTGTTTCTCTTGATGGTATCAATTTTAAATTTTCATTTAGCTTTTACATGTACAAACGACATTGTAGAGTATGAAGCTCTAATTTTAGGACCAAATATTGCATTGAAGCATGGTAGCAAATGCCTACAGGGGGAGTATATGCAACAAAAGATAAGATACTAAAAATGTATAGGAATGCTGTTTGGGATACCATAGAGATGTTTAATGCTTTTGGTATACATTGGGTTGATATCTGAGACAATACTACAGCTAATGCACTCACTATTTGGGCTTCTAAATTTGATGCCAGTTGGGCATCTCCTCATTGTGCTTATAGTGTTGATAACATCTATAGTTGGCAAGTCTTTGTTGACAATCAATAGATATACAGGTTTCTTGTTTGTGTTGATGAGTTTGATAAACAAGTAATTGATTGGTAGCCCTTGGTGGACCATTAGGATGGCAAGGAAACACTATTTGGGGCAAATGTCGTACAATTGAAGACAAATACTATCCCTAAGGGGCTATTGCACTTGAAAGTGTTAATGATATTGAGCAGCTTCGGGTTCATCCTTCCAGCCTCGAGTAAAGTCATAAATAAATGTAGCCTATTGGCTATTTATTTATATGTGAGAATAAATGTGCATGGGCGCATCTCTTTGTAAATAATATTATTCGTATTCTGGCCGACCTTCTTTATGACTTGTATTGATTATTTATCATTGTAACTTGGCCGACTTGTTCAAATTGTAATTTATGAGGCCGACCTTGTGAGGTCTATTATAGCCATGTATTTAGAAGAGACTACCTCTCTCCTTGATTACCCTGAAGCAAGTTCGTTTTCTCTCATTCATTCAAGTGCGAATTTTATCCAAGAGCAGGTTGCGAATTTCTATAAGTGCAGATTTAGGTATCAAGGGAGGGCAGATTATCATCTGTTGTGCATCTAGTGTAGATGCTAAATATTGGCCTTGTGATTGGCCTCATTGTAAAGCGAATTGTTGCCATTATTTATATATAAAAGAGAGATCTTTGTTGCTGGGTTTTTCTCCCTCAAGAGGAGGGTTTTCCCAGGGTATCTGGTGCGTTATTGTGTCTGATTTTGAATTAATTTTCTGTGCATTCAATCTGATCTTTAGTTTTCAACATGGTATCAGAGCGGGTTTCGAGGAAATTGATCAGATTTGCTTAAGAGTCTATCTCAGAAATTTTGGGAAATCGATCTTGGAGAAGATCTGTTGATAACACATTCGGTGTAGAATAAGCAATCTTTAGGCTTGAGTTTGTGCAAAAGAATCAAAGGCTACCTGGAGAAAGTCATGTCTTTATTTGTCAGACTCATTCCTGTGATATCTTTATTCGCACCTGACCTGGGCATTTGTCAAATGTTGAGAATCACGCCTTCTGTACAATAGAAGTGTCGATACATACTTTGGAGGAGATGATTCAACTTCCTGGTGCCGCTTCACATCCATAATCCTTGAAGAATGAGCATTGTTAGTGATGCCACTATTCAGTGATCATTTGGTTGATTGTTGAGAGGCTTGAACAAAAGCTCTAAGTGATGTCGCCGATATCTGTTGGATTTATTCTCTGAAAATGCTTACTCGGGTCAAAAGTCCCTTCAATGCGTATTTCCCTTGAAGATCAATGGGTTTCAAGTGTGTCGCGCATCTCAGCCGAAGTCAGCGCACATCAATATGAAGAAACTTCAGACTGGCGTATTCTATCAGGAATAGAGGTCGTTTCCTGGAGTAATTTCAAGTTGGCTCGTGACTGCATCGCCTTTGGCTCTCGCCACTCCCAAACGGTGTATCACTCCGACGACACCCTTAGAGAAACGCGATTGCAATTTCTCAACATCATCTCCAGGTTACCTCATCTCTGTCTCTCTAAGCGCTAATCACGAGGGTGGTTACCTGAAGTCGCAACAGAGTATTGATGGCATATAGGCGGATCTAAAGCTACAAAAGGAACGAATTGAGGGCATACGCGATCTTGTATTCTGCGACTGGTATCTTTCAAAATCATCTCGATAAGCCTGTAGCGTATTTGTATTGGAGATCGATGAAATCTATTGGTTATCTAACAAGTAATATGTAGATAGTTGAGTCTAGTGCAAGAGCCTTCATTAAGGAAAGGCGTTTGCTCATTGAAATCTTCTTGGAATCTGAATTCCCCATCTGTCAGGCGCATGGGAAGTGGACGAGTAAATTAAAAGGATTTCCAGATGTTTCAGGAGCAGTATCATGATTTCCAATGTATCTGTATTATGATTGCCAGTGTATCTTATCCAATCGCAGAATGCATTCAGGGCTGTCCTTTAGAATCATCGATTCAAATTGTCATATTTCTGCAACAGGTCGTGTGGAAGCAATTGATGCTAGGACACGATGTTGTTTGGACTGAGTCCCAGAAAGATTGAAGGCACATATTACAATCTATCGACATCAGGCATTATGTCAATCCTGGATGGGCTCTCAACAAAAGTACAGTTCGTCAATGTTGGACGAATTACTAGATAAGTATTCTTTTGTGTTTCCTTAAATTCATTTTTTTTGTTGAAAGTCAGACTGCTGAGTTGTGCAAATCTGACATCATTTGTTGATCTTGTGTGTAGTAAAGATCGTGTTGTCTTTCTCTTGAATAAGTGATCCCTGGATGAGATCCTTTGGGAGTCACCTTTCATTCATTATGAGTTTTCCATGCAAATTATGAAGATCTCTGAGTGTGACTCTGAGATGAAAAAGAGAACTGCATTTTCGTTGTGATATGATGATCACATCGATATCTTTCTCCATGTTCATGGACTGCGATGGTGCCTTGAGAAGGCTAGTCCTATATTGAACATGCTGACTGCAGATAAGAAATCTATAGTTGTGCAGACTATATTTTGTTGATGCTGAGTTTAGCACTCTCAAGAGGAGCAAAAGATGGAAGCAGGATATATCAGAATTCAATAAAGATAAGTTTCCTTATCCCTTCATTTTGATTCCTTGATGTATTTCTCTTATAGGTTGATTAATCCATGTTTTAATTTTGTTCATAAATTCTTATGTACTCATACTATAACCTGTGATAGTAAACTTTGTATGATATTTCTTTGGATAGTTATAAACAGTTAGTAATCTCTCTCTAAAATGCTTGCAGTTCAATGTTCTAAGAACAAGAAGGTGATGAGAGATTGCTTAGTGATGAAAAACTTGAGGCATCTTGTGAGAAAGTCATGCCAACCAAAGAAATGATCAAGCAACCATGGGACTGAGTTGGTGGCCAGAGGGAGTTCACTTCCAGAAGTCTTCTTTGCAATCTCTGAAGCAAGGATCAAGAGGGAGTCTTGTAACTCACTGAGAAGAAGTGAAGATTGTTGCATTGAAAGGCTAGGTGCTAAACCCTTAGAGGATCCCTTCAGTTGCTGAGATCATAACTGCTCAAGATTGTCTTCTGGATTTGTCATTGATAGCTCCGCAAACCTATTCAGAATAGAGTAATCTGGGAAGAGGTCGAGGAGGACTATCCTGAACCCTCTACAATACCAAGAGGTGTGCGTTGGAAAGCTTTTATCTAAGTCAAAGTGTTGCAGGCAATCTTGGATGAAGAGGTCGGAAGATTGATGCATGTGCTTAAAGATTCAGAGGGAGTCTGCTGAACCTGAAGAAGATGTAGCTAAGCATATCCTGAGATACTTGCGTGACACATTTGGATATGGGTTGAGGTATACTTCAAATGCAGACTTGGAGTTACTCGGTTTCACTGATTTTGATTGGGCAGGTTGTGTCACAGATCGGAAGAGCACCTCTGGCTGCTTCAGTTTGGGTTCTGCTATGATTTCTGGTGCAGCAGGAAGCAGTCTTCTGTAGCATTGAGTATGCGGTAGAGTACATTGCAGCTTGCATGGCAACTCGGGAAGCAGTGTGGCTTCGTAAGCTCCTTGCAGGATTGTTTGGACAATCAATGGAGCCTACCATTATTCATTGTGATAATCAAAGTTGTGTGAAGCCTTCTGTCAATCCTGTGTTTCATGACAGATCAAAGCATATTGAGATCGAGTACCACTATATCGAGAGATATGGCACTGTGGAAGGCTGTACAGTTGAGGTACATTAGCATGATGAGCAGGCGGCGATATTCTCACCAAGCCTCTCGCTAGGACAAAGTTTGTATACTTTCGAGACAAGCTTGGTATGGTGCGAATCCAGCCTTGACTGAGTATGAGTCTCAGTATCAGTGAGCCTTGCTTAATAGGTTCTCTGTGAGAGAAGTTCGAGTGAAATCCCTTGTTAATGCTTTTTCTTACGTGACGGAAGAATTTGAGGTGAAAGCCCTCGTTTCCACCCTACGAGTTGAGTCATGGTGGATGTCATGTGTGCGACTCCATGACATATGTTGTACTTGTGTTTCACCCTCTGGGAGAAACCATGGTGAAAGTCACGTTGAGGTGACAACATCACACAAGTGATGAACACTTTCGTGCTTACTATTGCACTTTCTTGTGGAAGAATTTGAGGTGAAAGCCCTTGTTTCCACCCTCTGAGGTCATGGTGGATGTCATGTGTGACTCCATGACAACATCCGTGAGAGAGTCCGTGATGATCTTCTTGTACTTGTGTTTCACAGAGCCATGGTGAAAGTCACGTTGAGGTGACAACATCACGCAAGTGATGAACACTTGTACTTACCATTTGATGGTTGATATCGAGACGATATCTAATATCACGTTGAAGTGATATCCTTCTCTTTATATCTGATTGCAGGCAATGATGGCTGATGGACCTCATATTGAGATGATTCGTATTGTGCAGCTGGAAGTTCTCTCCCTAGCTGAGAGGGAGTGTTAATGATATTGAGCAGCTTCGGGTTCATCCTTCCAGCCTCGAGTAAAGTCATAAATAAATGTAGCCTATTGGCTATTTATTTATATGTGAGAATAAATGTGCATGGGCGCATCTTTTTGTAAATAATATTATTCTTATTCTGGCCGACCTTCTTTATGACTTGTATTGATTATTTATCATTGTAACTTGGCCGACTTGTTCAAATTGTAATTTATGAGGCCGACCTTGTGAGGTCTATTATAGCCATGTATTTAGAAGAGACTACCTCTCTCCTTGATTACCCTGAAGCAAGTTCGTTTTCTCTCATTCATTCAAGTGCGAATTTTATCCAAGAGCAGGTTGCGAATTTCTGTAAGTGCAGATTTAGGTATCAAGGGAGGGCAGATTATCATCTGTTGTGCATCTAGTGTAGATGCTAAATATTGGCCTTGTGATTGGCCTCATTGTAAAGCGAATTGTTGCCATTATTTATATATAAAAGAGAGATCTTTGTTGCTGGGTTTTTCTCCCTCAAGAGGAGGGTTTTCCCAGGGTATCTGGTGCGTTATTGTGTCTGATTTTGAATTAATTTTCTGTGCATTCAATCTGATCTTTAGTTTTCAACAGAAAGTACTAGAAGCAATCTGGTGAGTGATGCTGATGTGGAAGGTATGAATTTAAAGACTAAGGCATCTCCCAACATGATATATATTGGTACGAAGTTGAAGCCAACAAAGAAGCAAATGTTGATTGCCTTACTAAGGAAGTTCAAAAAAGGCTTTGCCTGGTTAGATGACAAGCTAAAGGCTTGTAGGGAAGACTTGTTTTAGCATGCAATACTATTGCAGCCCAATAGTAAGCCTTTTAGGTAGAAGAAAAAGCCCATAAACTCTACAGTAGCCCCACAAATTTAGAAGGAACTCAAGCTAGAAGAGGATGGAATAATCAAACCTATTAGGCATTCTTCTTTGGTGTCTAATCTTCACATAATGAGGAAAAAGAATGGTGACATAAGACTCTGTGTGGACTTTAGAAAGTTGGATATCAAATTCTTTAAGAACAACTTTCCTCTACCAAGCATGCACTATTTATGATAGAGTGACATGATTAGAACTTATGTCTATGATGGAGAGGTTCTCAAGCTACAACTAAGTAGGTGTTAATGAGTGATAACAACTTAAGACAACTTTAATTTTTGTTGGGGAACAAATGTCTATGAAGGATGCCTTTTGGTTTTAAGAATGTTGGGGCTACATTGCAAAAGGCTACAAACATTTCATTAGTTGGCATAATTGATGAGATTATCCAGTTTATTAGGATGACTTCACAACTTATTCTAAGGACAAAAATGATCATTGCAAGCACTTGGAGTTGATTTTCAAAAGATGCCTGGAATATGGGATATCATTAAACTAAAAGAAATGTGTGTTTGGTGTAGAAGAAGCAAGCTACTTAGGCATATTGTGTCCAAGGAGGGGATAAGAATAGAACATGAGAGAGTAAAATCATTGATCACATACCTTAACCCAAGACTTCTAAAGGCATACAATCTTTGTTTAGGCAAATCTACTTTGTAAGGAGATCTGTACTAAACTTTGCTGAATAAATTAATACCATATCAAGGATGTTTAAAAAGGGACAAGTTATTGGTTGGGATAAAGAACCAAGTGAAACTTTCATAGGAATTAAGGAGGCTCTCAAGCAAGCATTGGTATTGGTTAGCCTTGACTACATAAAACCATTTCAGCTATTCTCTTTTGCTTCATTTTACACTATAGTTGCGATGATATTGTAAAAGGATGTGGATAGATTTGAGTAGTTTATTGCATTCGTTAGTAAATCCCTTCAAGATGCTGAACCAAAGTATTCTATTATGGAGAAACATGTTTACTCACTTGTCAAGGGTGTCAAGAATTTCAGGCCATATTTGATTGGAGCACAGATCATTGAATTTGTATAACATATTGTAATAAGAAATATCTTCACCTAGCAATAAGCTTTAGGCCAAAGGTGTAGGTGGATCAACAAGATACAAGAGTTTGACATGGAGGTGTAGACAACAAAGCTGATTAGAGGTCAAGGCTTGGCCAACCTTATGGATGAAACAAATTTAAATGCAGCCAAGATAAATGATGTAAGTAATAATTTTTCACCTACCCCTTGTCCTTTAAAGGATATGATCCATGGCATGAAAATATTGTATACTAGGAGAATTTAAATTGTACATCTGTTTTGATTGAGAAGCAGCAAAGAACACTTAAGTTGGCAGCCGCCCAAAAGTAGTTGATGTGGAGAAACCTTAATGGCTTCTATTGTTATAACAATCCATTAGGGTTATGCCATAAGATTCTTAGGACAGGTTATTGGTGGACTACATTATTCAAGAATGTGGCCAAAGTAGTTAGGAGGTGTAATGTTTGCCTCAAGTTCTTAGGCAAGATGAAATCTGTAGGTGCACATCCCCTTACCCCATCTCAGTTACAGTCCCTTTTCTTTGTCCATAGCTGAAACAAGAATCCGGCAATTAAACAGTGGGGCATAGACTTCATAGGTGAGATCATTGAAAAATTTGGTAATGGCTACAAGTGGAGACTTGTAGCAATAGATTACTGGACTAAATGGGTAGAGGTCATCACAACCAGAAATGCAACATCGAAGGTTGTAGTAGACTTTTTGTTTTCTCATGTGATTACAAGATTTGGAGTGCTTGTGAGGATTATTGCTGAAAATGCCATGTGTTTTAGAGCCCATGAAAATTTTAATTTGTTCTTAAAATATGAGATAAACTTTGATATATTCAGCTCCTTATCATCTACAAGGGATGGCAACTTGAGTCTAGTAGGAAAAGTTTCATGAAGATTATAAGGACACTTCAATTGAACAAGAAGAGGTGGGATGACAAGCACACATTTACTCTTTGGGTAGGCATAATCACATATAAGAAATCAACTATGAGAAGTCCATTTGATTTAGTTTATGGGATATGGGCCAATTTGCCTATCAATATAGAATTACTAGTCTACAAACTGTTGCAAGAAGCAGGACAAGAAAATAATGCAATATCTTAAAGAATCAATCAGCTTATCAAGTTCTATGAGATGAGAAAAGCTGCTCATGATAGAAACTTGCTATAGTAGGAAATAATGAAGCAACTATTTAATATAAAAAACTATTCAAAGGTGTTTCCAAGTGTGAGATATAGTCCTCATGTGGAAAGGAAGATCATAGGACATAGGGACGCATGGCAAGTTTGTCATGCCACTTTTTTTCAAAAAAATGAAAATAATTAAATAATTAATTTAAGTTGTAAAAAAAGTAACTTATATTAAAAGACGACTTATATTATTTATTTAAAAAGATCAATTTAAATGATTAAATAAAGTGTTGCTAGGCCGATGGTGCAAAAAGGTGAGTAAAAAAGACACTATTATAATTCTATAATTTTGAGGAGATAATTAAAAAAAAGGAAATATTACTTATTTCCTCAAAGAAAGCTATTAATTCGAGGAATGTTTTCAAATAGGGTTGTCATGCTTTTTTGAAACAGTTTCATTTCTAAAAATTGAATGTGTTTTCTTTTCTTCTCAAGGATGAAAATCCTTTGAATTTGTGAAGCTTCGAGGATGAAAACCCTTCTATCTTGTAGTGCATCTCCATTCAGGGTTTGATAGTGTGCTTCAACTGATAAGTTTTTAGTATTCAGTTTTTAGTTATTGATTTCAATGTTATTGAGTTTTGGGGTTTCGAGTTGTGAGGGCAGTTATCATAGTTTTCAATATTAGTGGTTTGTGTTTCTTAGTTAGTGTGTTTTCAAAGGATTGGAGATTTCAGTTTTTTGGTGTTTTTGTGTGTTTTGGGGTTTTGAGTTGTGAGTACAGTTAATCATAGTTTTCAGTGTTGTTGGTTTGTGTTTCTGAGTTTGTGTGTTTTCATAGGATTGGAGATTTTAGATGTTTGGTGTTTCTGTTATTTGGGGTTTTAGTTTGGTTTTATCAGTTTGAATGCAAGATGGTATTTCAAATATTTGTATATATTCTAGTTTCTTAATGAAAGATCTTGGATTGATAAAATAGATATTGAGATGCTAGCTTTAATGAATATTATTATCATTGCTGCCATATATAGGGTTGTGCGAATTTCTGTTTGGATCGCTGATTTCCTTTGAGTATTCTGCCACTTCTTTTCCTCTTAGCATTGTAATGCATAAAGGGATTGTGATATTTGAATGCATATTAACCCATGCTTGGATTGCCGCAAAAAATTCAAGTGCCATACCTTACATTATTTTCTGCAGTATTTTGTTGGTTTGGTTTATTTTAGATTTACCAACCCGAAGTGAGACCTGCTACAGAGACAGATCCTAACACATTTGTCTGTAGATGTTCCCTTTTTCATGGAGTTGATGCCACTCATTGGCTGGACTTTGAATATTTACATAGACAATGGAAGCTATTAGGTGATTGTAGCTTTGAAGGAGGAATTTGATTCACACCTTCAGCGCAGCCTACTGTTGAAATGACATACATTAATATTTGTAGCCAATTATTATCTGATTTCAAGCTAGCTGCAGCCATGGATGAGGAATCATGAGTTCTTTTGTCTTCATGTTATATTGATATATCTATTAGTATTCAGAGATGCACAATATCTGTAAACATTTATCAAGAGTTCAAGGGAGGAGTTTAATAGTACAGCCAACTGCTGGATTGCTCATGATTCATTATTAATTGCTGATTAACTTGTAAGTGCAAAAGTAAAATATCTGATTACAGTTTCATTGGTTTCAAATCATTGATTTATAAATGTGAATATCTTAATGCTATTAGAATATTGAGTGCGGAGAAGAGGATCATTAGTGGTGCCTATAGTTAGAAATCAATCACAGTTTTCATCAGTATTTTGGGCAGTTATCAGATGTTATCAGATAGTGCAGCAGTGGTTTGTTGACCTTTCTGTCATTCTTCCTCTTTTAGAGGTTTCATCTTCCTCTTCCGGGTAATTATTTATATGTTTTCAGTCTCATAGTCATACCAACTATTTGATGAAATGTCTTTTTCCTTGAATGTTGGATAATCATTTGACAAGTTACGTGGATTTGATTATTGAAGTGAAATAATTGCTTTCCTTGCAATATTGTAATTATTGGATAGTTTGCCACCAGTATTTGATATTTTGAAGATGTCGAATGGTTCACCGCCAGATCCCTGCTCTTTATTGTATAAGATCCTGACGGGTTTATCTGCTGGATGCTTTTTTTGTTTTCAATACATTTTCCGCCTTGTAAGGCATGTATTAGAATTGGGTGAGGAAATTTGCTGTTTTGGCATTAACACAATTCTATTTGCATTCAACCAATTTGGCTTGATTGGAATTTGCATCTCACTATTAGTCATTTTGGCTTGATCAATTTTATGATTTGCTTATATTGTAAATTGGATGGCTAGCTACCAATGCCTTTCATGTAAATCCATTGTCCTTATTCTAGCCTCCATATGCTCTTAACTTGCCCACATCAGGAATTTGATGATCAGAAAGAGCTAGGACTTGAGTGATCACAAAAAATGTATTGTGGATTTGAGCTAACGCCGTATGAGGTTATTACAAAATTTGTGGCTCCTTGGGTTGGCCTTTATGTAATTGAAAACAAGTATGGCTAGGGAACCTCTTTGGGTTGGCCTTTGTGTAATTGAAAACAAGTATGAAGGGAACCTTCTAACCCAAGAGCTTGGACAATGATCTTATGGAGGTGGTTTCCTATGGATAGTATTTGAAGCACTACTTTTCTTAGCATTGATGGTTTTTATTATTGATGTACATACTCTTTTCCCTTTTGTCCTCTTCTACAATTATGGTTGTCATGCCATAATGCACTATGTGCTTTTTGTTTTGTCCTGTCTTGTCTTGTCTTGTTTGTGTTTTGTTTTGGCTTGCACTCAAAGAGAAGCTTGGGTTCTCATTGTATCCACTAGGGACACATGTCCCCAATAGAGCCTATGTTAGCTCCCACTCTTGCATGCACCCAAATTTTATTTTTTGCCTCTATGTTTGTTTTGGTACCTTGTTTGGTCCATCTGAAATAGCCAATAATGAGAAATTCGGCAATGGGCCCTTTTGAAAATTTTGTGCTTTCCTTTTGAGTGTCTTACCTCTCTGAGCCTTTCTTTTGTGCCTTGAGATCTAGGATTCCATGTTTGAGGGGTTTAGGGTTTCTATGTAGCTCATTGTGGACTTTCAAAGGTCTAATGTAGATGTGCAAAATTTGCTAATGTTGCCTTCATCCTTGCCCCTCTCGTAAGCCATTTTGGAGATTTGGGTCATGTCCATGATTGCCTATTCACTTTGCTTCCCTGCTTTGTTTCTCTACTTGCTTCATTCTTGGCAAACTTGTGTACTTTCCATGCCATTGTGCAACTCTTATGAATTACATGCCCACCTACACCCTTTGTTGTGTTGTGCAGACTTTTCTTGCCCACTAGAAGTTTGCCAATTACTTCTCAACCTTTAGTTTGTGTGCTTTATGTTGTTGGCACACTTTTCCACCTCTCGTGCAATTGTCGCAAATTGTTCGTGGGATTCCACCCCCTACTTTGGATAGTAGACTTTTCATTCACCCACACAAGTTGCATTTTGCATGCCAAGTTCCACTTCTTGTTAGCTATGTGTCACCTCCTTATTGGTAGTGCACAATGGCTAATCTTTCTTTGCACAACTCCACTTAACCTGTTGCGTGCTAGCTGTTCGATTGTCCCATCTCCACACATGCACCATCCATTAGCTTTAATTTTCTCATTGCTTATCCATTCATTAGTGACTATTCCAACTCATGGCACAAGTGGCATTTGCTTCTTTGGTGGTGTATTCTCATTGGTCCATAAGAATGTGGATGGATATCTTTATTGTGGTGATATGCATGGGCAAGTGTATGGTGCCATGTCTTGTGATGATGACACATGGACCCGAATATTTCTTCCCTATGGGCACCTTGTTCTTCAAGGT
>VDFB02000003.1:170554508-170651476 GCA_007258455.2 Sequoia sempervirens | reverse complement strand
CCTTGACCTTCACTCCATTCTACTGCATATCTCCCTGGTGGATTGATTTGTGGCACTGCAATTTGCCTCCTGCCATGTCGAGCCTAATGACCAAGGATGAAAGACAAAGCAAAATATTTGTCTTTTATCATATCTACCATTTGCTGTCCCAATTCTCCAGAATGCATTGGTATTATTCTAAACAAAAGCCATGGGTCATCATCTCATAACCCCTTTTTCACTGCTCCATACACGGCTGCAAATCCTTGCTTTTCTTTGAGATAGTTATATGTGGAATTTTTTAGTATTATTAATATATATACACACGCACACACTGGTTCACATATTCATCTAGTTTTATCACTTTCATTATATAGTAATGCTGTTTTCTCATTTGTTCCTTCTCCTTTGGATTAGTTTTACACTCTTATTAATGGTCATTTAATCTCTTCTTGTCCCCTTTTTCTTTGTATTAACTTATCTCACCTTTGTTATTTGAAATTCTATAGGTTTCTTTATCTAGCTGGCTCTCTAGATATAGGTAGTCTAATAACTCTTTTTTCATCCTTTTCTTGGTTGTTTCAATCTCTTGATTTGCTCTCATCCTCTTGCTCAATTGGGTTGTCATTTTCCTTGTTTGTCTTTTATGTTGACTCTATTTTATATTATTCCTCTCCTATTCTCAATTCCTTTGTCTTTTGCTTTTTTGGGTCTTAAAATCTAGTTGACCTTCCCAATTAATTATCTTGGTTCTCAAGCCACCCCTTCCCCTCATCTATTTAGCTATCTGTCTGCTACTCATTTCTCAATTCTCTTCTCTTGCTTACTCATCCTACTGATGGATCATGGAGTGTGACCCGAAATGTTGGTGGAGAAAAATGCTCACATAGTCTAATCCAGAAATCTGCAAGCTAACATTATGGACTGTGGAAATTTCATGTCTTTAATTACCATATATTAGCAAAAAGCAGGGTCGCAATATCAGATCTTTAGCAAAATGCAATAAATATAACATCAATCTCCAGAAAATACTGATCTTACCCTATCCGATTTCTCAATCTCAAGTCTCTATCTCGATCTTCATCCCAATCCTGATCCCAATCCCGATCCCTATCTGTATCTCGGGCTCTATCTCTGTATCTCTCTCTGTCCCCATCTTTGTTCCTGTCTCTTTCTCTGCTGTCTCTCTCTCTATCTCTGTCTAGGTCCCTAAAACGGTTATCTCGAGTGAAGGATGCCTTCAATGACTTACTCTTTACTTCATTCACTCTCACAATCCTCCCACCAATTGCCTGATTAAAGGACAATAACCATCCATTAACATAAAATAAAAGAAATGGGAAACTGAGAGAACATTTGAATTTCAAAATCAGGTGCTAGAGGCATTATTTTCAAGCAGCCACAACATAATATTGGAAAGATTCCTATTATGATAATCAAATTTTAAATAAAATAATCAAATACAAAGACATCCATCCGCACCCTTCCATCCATATCTTTGATTGCATTGACTGCTGCTCTGGGATTGGTAAAAGTGACAAACCCATAGCACTTACCCCCAAAATCTCGGTCATTCACAATCTGCATGGCAGTTAAGCAAACCAATGAGAACAATCTAAGAAAACTTTACACAGTAGATAGACAAACACAACAATAAGAATGAGTGCTCTATAATAACGAATCAGACAAATGAATAACAGAAGAAAGAATGAAAGAAAGATCACTAACATTCACAACTTACCAAAGTAGGACAATGGACATGAAAGAATAGCAAATTAGGATAGTAAGGTACAAGGTAAAAACAATCCCAGCCCAAACAAGTATCTAAATACAAAGCAAATATAAACACAATACAAGGCTATAAACTTCATTTTTGAAACAACTTCAATATTGTATCAGAAAATGAATCCATTGATCAATGACAGCTCTTTAATTAGTGATTGCTCAATTTAACTCCATTTCTAAATGCCTTCATAACACTTTTTCAAAATAATTAATAAAGATGAATCGTTTTGTAGATATGAATTAGCATGTGAATTAATAGAGACCTAACCATTTGACAGCCAAAAAGATGTATATATACAGGAATGGAATTCTTTGCAAGGAAATTCTTGAAGAATTGTCAATTTCAACTATCATGGTTACAAGTGTGTTCCATATGAAGTCACAAATGAAAATCTAGCTTATAAGAAAAATTGTTTGGAAATCAAATTTCTTTCAGGATTCAGGATTGTTTCTTTCAATGTTTTATTTCATCCATCCCTTCCTTTTCTATTTTTTTTCATTTTGCAATTAGATTTGTGGCGCAACCAATGAAAGGCCAGAGTTGTCTATGATTTGCCCAAGATCTAGTCCCATGACAGGGATTGGTTAGGAAACTGTTTCCGAATGAATCCTCAAATTCCTAGAATAAAAAGCAGAAAAATCAGCCAAATTGGTTAATTCTGACTGTGGATATCTTAATACTACAGCTTATAGGGACTAATAAGTCTTTTAATGGATACTAGGATAGTAGATAATACAGTTGTCTGCCAACCTCAATAAATAAGATACAACATAACTTTCATGATGACAATGCAAAATCTCTTGTTTATGTACAGATGTAGATTCTGTCTCTCTGGGAAAATACTTAGATTATTTTAGTGTATGATGGGGACACGTTCCCAAGTCAGGAGTAGCATCTTGGACATCCAAATGTCTTCAGAGACAAGGGAAAAACTTCCCATTACCATTCTCCCCAACCTGCCAAAAGTGAGGACATCCACAGGATGTCCCCAAGCTTTCAGATATATCCCATCTTCCAGCCTGGAGAGCAGGGCTGTTTTTTTAATTAGAAAAAAAAACTCAAAATGCACTCCCTACAATCCTCATGTATAATAAAAAAAATAATCCCAAACTGCTTTCAACCCTTGCTGATGTAAGACACAACTGTGCAAGCATATGGTTTTGTGCAGCCTCGGGAATTTCGCAACTCCTTCCAGCACTCACTCAACCCCTCCCTGCAGTCTTACAGCTCATGTGAAGAAAGAAATAAACTAATAGTACAAATTGTTTGGGACATCACCAAGCCTTTGGACATCACCCATATTCCAGCCTGGGCAGCAGGACTGTTTTTTTAATTTACAAAAAAAAAGGTTGAAAGCACTCCCTACAATCCTCGATATAGTTAAAAAATAATCCCAAACTTCTGTTCAACCCTTGAAGATGTAAGACATAACGAAGCAAGCCTAAACTTGTACAGCCTATGCAGGAACTTTGTGACTCTTTGCAGCACTAACTCAACCCCTCCCTACAATCTTACAGCTCACATGAAGGTGGAAATAAGCAAAAAGTACAAATTCTTGAAGTAGGGTTTTAGAATATATTCATAATTTTTTCCAAAATATGTTGTGAAGTAGACTAGACCATTTAAAGTAAGCTTTCAGTGATTATTATTAAAATAAGTTGTGGACATAGTACTGGAAATGGAGACAAAAAAAAGTATAGTTTTGGAATAGCCATACAGTTTTAATACATAATCTTAGTAGCCAACCCCAAAATCAGGGAATTTTTTGCCGTCTCCAAAAACACATCACATGTCCCTCCATTGCAGAAACTTTAAGAAAAATTGGATTATATCTTTTCTAGACTTTATAGAGCAAGATTCTTCATGTAACTCAATTGTTCAGCTAATGTAACATTCTTGTTATTATTGTATTATAAGATGCCTTTCTTCCCCACAAACAAATCTATATGATGCTCATCGATCAGCTGCCTATAATAATTACAATCTTCAAGGAAACAACAAGCTTGTGTATATGCTATGTAATGTCCCCTCTTCAATAAATTCATGTAGAAAATTGAAGTTCATTCCATTTCTTTTGATAAGCTGAATCTGATCATTTCCAATCCCTTTGCTCTCAGTTTTTTCTAAGTATTGAGGATTTTGTGTTTGAGTTTCTATATGTGAACCTTTTTGCAGGGGTTTCAAACTTGGCCCTCTCAACATACCTTTCTGCCAAACCCTGCTCCTTCCTTTTCTCTTATCAGAGTTTTGGGCTTTTCCCTACCGACATGCCTCTCCCACCTCCCCGACCTTTGAACTCTTTTATTCACCTCACCTACCTCTCTGCACGGCTTGACCAACATTAATGGCCTGTTTTGAAGCCACAGCTCTTTGCATGGTGGTTTTGCCGCCTATGCAAACACTATTGGCATTTTATAAGGCAGATTTGATTATGCTTACAGCATCCATGGTGGTAGACAACTATGTTTCATTTAATGCAGTGGTTGAATCCCACAACCCTTAGACCATCCTGACTTCTCAACCATTCTTTTGGGTGGGAACTCTGCTTTGATTGCAAATCTTCTTGTTATCTCCAGTTGGACGCGTAGCAAATCATTCATTCGATTATTTATTTACAAAAACCCTAGCAGACATTGCTCAAAGCACGTGTTGTGCAAAAGTGATAGATTGAGGATGAAAACCTTCAGTTCTACAACAAACTAGAGGGCGAAAATGAAAGCTTGGGGGAGTATTCCACGACTTCAAATTCAACCTAAAGAGCACAGTAATGCCTAACAGGCTCATTTAAGGATTTGTAGTATCTTGTTTATGTTATTTGCTATTGTTGCAACCTTCGTACTTGCTGCAGTCACGACTATGCTTTCCATTACCATTGTCATGTACTGGAATATCATTGTAAACTCCATTATTAATCCAAAAGCTCTGCAAATGTTTTCTCCTTACCTTGTGAAATATGGGTTAATACTAATATTTTTATAAACCTATGAAGAATCGGGATTTTCTTCATATTTGGTTTAATATTAAAAGCTTAAGGTAAATCATTAAAGTTAAATATTAGGGTTTTAAATGGAAATTTCTGGGTCTTTCAAATCTGGTTAAAAATAATCACAGGTCTAAATATTATTAACCTAAAATAACCCTAAGTCTATTACATGCTAATTCCTACACACCTGCAGCATAGTCAGACTTTGCAACTAGGGTCTCAGGGAAATTGCTACCATACACTTGATTTTCCCAATAAATGAGAACATTTATAGTGATCGTCACATCAAAAGATGAAATTTAGATACATTGGTTATGAAAACCATTTCATCTGCCTCCCTAGGGCATGCAAAGCATCATTCCCTAGCCATGTTCACAAATGATCTGATCAGTTAAAATGATGGATTGGTAACATGATAAAAATGTCTATTGATTTTTGGCTATCTAGATTGCCTCTTCTTGTGAAATGAAGGTGTGAAGAACCTTTCTGAAAGATGTCTCTACTTTTAACTGGAGTGAGTTTCACTTGTGATATTTAAGACTTGATGAATACTACCGCAGCCAGGATAGACCTCTTTTATGGCTGTTGATCTGTCATTTAATTTGTTCTACAGTGTGCTTGTATGTCTTAACCATAAAATAAGATGCAAGCTTCAGAAAATAGTAAAATACCAAACCATGGTGTGCACAGCTCAAAAATCATCTGTTGGGTGAATAATGACTATGTCCTTCACATGGATCATCCAAATGTAATTCAAGAGATAAATGCACCAACACCCATACTCTTTCTCTTCCTAAGGATACATAGAATAATTGAAGTCTGGTTTAGAAAGAAGGGTTATACTTTTCTAAGTTAATTTAGTGCTTATATGTATTGGATATCCTGTATCATACCTTTTTATATGATGAGTTATGACACCAAATAGAACAAAAATTACAGCAATAGTCAAGAAGTTGAGAATTTTCATCGAAGAAACCATGCATTGATTCTAGTGACATCAGGACCAATTTGTCTACATTCTTTCGCTTCTCAAAATGCATTAAATATTTTTCTGATAAAAACTTAAATGCCTTTTGCTTTAACCATGAATTAAATACTGCTCTCTTGTGGGTAGTTCTGTTCAGTAAAGTTGTGCCTGATTTTAGTTTCAAATGTCAAATAATAAGAGCTGTACCATATATTAAGTTAAACATGGCACAAGAGGCAAATGTACAAACAAATTTGACAATGGCTACAAAGATAAGAAAAAGATAATGATTATTGGTCATTGAAGAAAAAATAAGATTTAATTGAATGGTACGAAGTTGATTTAGAAAGCATTGTGAAAGGCAAATGAATATGAAAAAAAATGAACGATCAAAAAGAAATAATAAATAAAACAATTGTACTAGCAGCCAGGGCCTTGATTTTTTTATTAAGGCACAAGAACAAAGCAAAGCCATGCATGCCCATCACATCTAAACATTGCAGACAGCCAAAAATTGGCTTTCTAAATGTTGATTGCAACTCAAAATGAGGTTTAGGAAGTCACTGATTGGAGGGTTAAACTTCAAAACAGAAATCACATATATTATTGACGTAGGCCATACCCACAACCAGACTTGAACATAAGAAGCTGATAGTCTTTCTAATTATTCCTTGCAGAAGAGTTTGTCATAAAAATATTTATCGGTTGAGTCTACAAAGTAATCACATGTACAATGTTCATCTAAATGTTTAAATGAAATGAAAATGACTTTCTTGCTTATGGGATGAGCAAGCTCCTTGACACCCTCCACAAGTCCCCTAAGGATATCTGGCTTACTCTTCTTCTGAGGAAAGCCACTCCATGGATATTGATACCCAGACCTAACTATTGTATTGCCAATGCACTTTAAAATGTTCTCCCTTCTAGCATCAAGAGCTATCACAAATTATCCATAGCAAGGTAGTTGATTGCAAAGGGATTCAAGCATAATTTCTCAATCATGGATTGAAGCGGGAACCTTTCTCATAATAGATTTGTTAAAGTGATTGTTTCTGAGGCTTCCATTCTTATTGATCTTGACATATCATTCATCCTATTTAATGTGAGTTGCTTCCTTGACTCTCACTATCAGAAGCTCAGGCTATTATTGAGGTACTAGTATGCTTTAGCCAACAACCTTCAAATACTCTTTAGTCCTCCATGCCTCTTGAAAAAATTGTTATTTTCTTACATATATGTACATATATATAGTAGTCAAGTACAGACATTGACAATATGTTCACATCACTTAGATCTCACCCACTCAACCTTATAATCATAAGATGATTTTCTAGAATCTATTTCAAGAAGTTTCTGCAAATAGTAGCTGACACCATCATCCATCCCAACTATATTCAGTGATCCATTGCCTCAAGATCCTTCTTGATATGTTGAGGGTATTTCTCACCCATTGCTGATTAAGACAGATTACCACACTCTCCCATATGATAGGAGCTTTTTATTTTCAGATGTCACATCTCCTAGAAAGTTTGTAGGAGATTATTTCTTGTGCAGAGATTCATAAATCACTAGCTGCCAATTTCAATTGTCTTAGTCAGAAGTCCTTGGCTCTTTACCTCTCGGAAATGGTCATCTTCAAGTGTCAAGTTTTGCAGAGAACCCAGAGAGGTACTAAATTAATTACCTCTTTCCAGACGATTTCAGTGGTTGGAGTTAAGCATCATTTGGATACTATAATCACCCACCCCAAAGGTAATAGAAAGATGAAGCCACATCCCACATGTGTAACTACTAAAGTACCACCATCCTCCTCTTCTCATTGCATATATGATGGCTTTAATGCTCCAAATTGCAAAAGATTTGGCCTTATTACCAACTTCCTTTCTACTACTGGACAATAGCCCCAGCATCTCCAACTTACCCCTTGCCTTTTTCCTCTGTAAATCATCAGACACTATATTTTCCCTCACAGAAGTTTATTAATGAGTGAGCTGGTTCTTTCTCATTAGATACAGATTAGGGGCAGCCTTCACATCTAGTCATATTCTTCATCAAACCTATCTTCAGTGGCAGCAGATCATATTTTGTCAAGGTTTACTTTTATGTTTTTAACACATGGCTATATCTTCCTGACATATTAATGACTTACCCTTTTTGGGTTCACCCTTCTTTTTGGAGCTTCTTTTTGCTCCCATTCATTATTTCTGCTGGTTGTGTACTTTCATGTCCCACTGATTTAGTTGGATCATCTATGGACATTAATTATTTAATATCATCTCTTTCTCCCTTTCTTTTAAATCTGTAAGTTAACTTAGGTATGTCTGTACAAAAATATAATTAAAAAGATAAACAAAATAACCATAATATCAATGTTATATGCACAAAATAACAAAATTGTTGATAATTTAATTTATCAAATGAGTCATGTCATATGATATATTGCATAGGTTTATATCATTTGTTAAAAACAGGAAAATAATCAGTGGTCAGCGTCAAACTCAAGAATAATGTGAATGACTCATCATAGTTCTCTTCACCCCAAGCATCCATACCAGAAATTGGTTTTTTAGGACTAGCAGCAGTTCCAGTCCCATGCAGCCAATGTCATACCTGGGTACCTCTGATGGCAAAATTTTGTACACAACCAAGGCTTGAGATAGTAGAACCAGGAGAGCCGGACTGATCTCAATTCCAGGACAGTACTCAGTCACAGATTACACTCAAAGAACTGGAGCACATACACATGATTACCTGAATCTGATTGTTATCTAACCTGTTAATTAGCTAAGATTGATTTTAAAATATATAAATCTAATGTAAATGAGTGCGAATTAAGATAAAGATTAATAAAGTTCCTTTTGCAAGGTACACAAGCAAAGTGAAAATCTAGTCATATAGACCATGTCAATCAGACCAATAAACAGCATGGTCTAGGAATGAATGACCTGATGAAAATGAAGTGTTGCACTAGAAGCTAACAAGGACATGTAGCAGAAAGGGAACAGAAGTATACAAATAATAAAAAAGAGAAATTAAACCATGAAGAATAGGACCTTAATTATGCATTCATATGATCAAATGCACTACTTTATAAAGGAAATTGTAATCACATCAACCATATAAGGGAAAAACTCCAATTTCTAGGCAATCTGAAAAGGCATATTCCTTATTATCACCTCCCTCAAAAGGAGGACGTTACCAAGGATATGGAGGCTTACAAAGAATTCTGCCAAAAGAATTCCATCACAAGACTTCCCATTTAGAAGGCAACAACTTGAAAACCTCCAACTACAAAAGGAGTTGGAAATCAATGATTTTACTTTTATATGGTATATACACAGTAAAATTAAACTGACCTCTACAAAGTCCATCCTGGAGCAGAAGGAAAGGGGACACAAGGAGAGACAATCAACAGGTAAATAACAAAGCCAATCCCCAACAAAACATGCAAAGATCACATAGCAGGATGGAGACATATCACCCACTTGAATTTGGACTGCTGGCTGGAAAGCTTTGTAGAAAAGGACAAAACAGGTTGCTTAAAAGTTAGACATCAGTTAGAAAGCTTCATTTTGGCAGCTTGGCAAGAGGTGGCAAACTACCTAAAGTAAAGGAGAACTAATGGGGAAACAATACAACTTGTAATCTTGGATGGTGCCACTAACTCCTTCCCAAAAGGGCAAAATTCCGAAAAAGGGGGAATTGCAGTATTACCTCACTCTTAAATCTCTTTCACAAACAGGTGGAAGAGGTTGGAGAAAGTTAAAGATATTCTGCCTAAGTGAGAAACATAAGGTCAATACAAACTATATTTATAGTAAACTTAGTGAGAGACGGGAGAACCAAGACAAATAAGTGATCTCGAAAGGCTATGAGCTATACATAAAACTAGGATGAAGGATAAAAAGCTCAATTGTTGGCTTGGAGAATCATATACAATAAAAGTACTAGGGACATACAGGCATACTGAATATCATATTAGAGATGGAAGATGCACTATTTCGCCATACTGAAGTTTAACTAACATGCAATGCAGAACTACCAACATGTTACAGTCATTTGGAAGAGCCTGCACAATTGCATTTCGGCACTAATATTTTATAGCTTATGGTTGCTCTGAACCACGTCTGAAAACCATGGAGAAAATGACACAGCAGGGAATCATTTGTTAACAACATTTTTAAGAAAATTACAAATTGAAACACAACAAAATATATATATATATATATACAAGTCTATAATAGATGGTATTGACTAATTGAGTTTCATGCATAAACAGTGTAAGCTTAGGCACTTCAAATTTTCCAAAGTTTTCTCTCATACTTCCTTCTATACTAAAGTTGTCAATGGGAAACTTTAATCTTCTTTATAAAAATAATTTCTCGACAAAGTTTCCTATTTCATGCATTCTGCCTTCTATTCACTATTTTTTCAGTGTTTCAAAATACTCTCTAGTGACTTCTCTAGTCTTTTACAAATTTCAGTAACTACAATATTCCTCACAACAGACATCCACAGCTCTTCACTACAAGCATTCTTGTTCACAGGCTCAGATCTCTCAATGGCTCTGATACCACATGTTCACAATTACTGGCACAGGAACATAAACAAATCAGATAAACATGACATGTATGATAGATATAAGACAGATTAGCATTAATGAGCTCAACATTTCCATTAGCAAAATATATTAATTCACTGTTACCAATTCTGGTCAAATCCAGATTTTTGGGACCGGCTGGATTTGCCTGTTTTGGTCCAGATGTTTAAATTCCAAACAAACTTTTACCATTTGTTTTTTAAATTCCAGATTTCTGAACTTTTTGGACCTATTGAATGAATCAAAATTTTCAAACCTAGCACGTGTTAACTACCCTGTAAATTCACAAATCTCAAAATCCACAACTGCTCGAACACCCCATGTCTCTTCATATTTCACAACATACAACAACAAATATTTACAATTATATAACCCATCATCTCAAGATGATACCTACTCCCACTCTAATTTTCTTATCATTTAAACTTGTGCAGCTAGTAGTTTGCAGTGAGATTTTGCAAGTAAAAGTAGACACAGGCAAGAGAAGGATTTTACAACTAAAAAGGAGGTAGGCAGCAACGGCAATGCTATAAAATTGTATTAAATAGTTAATCTGACTAGTTATAAAGCTTAAAATGCTCATAAACACCACCATATAAGTCATCCAACTAATTTATATGGTAGGATTTTATAGCATTTCCCATTTAATTATCTTCAACAAGTAAGAAGTGTGTTCTGTAAAGCTAGAGTAAGGTACATGACCTCAAACTAGAAACATATTTTTTGGCATGTAACAATGCCTTTTCTTTTACAAGAAGTAATTAAAATGCTGATTGAAGACATAAAATAGTGACTCTCTAAAAATAAATAATGAAGAAGTTGTAAATGGAAAAAGCAAAATGAAAAGACCCAGTAGTTCCAACTTCCAAGTGCCAACTTCCGATGATAAGCATTAAGAATATACATTTGCACATGGTCAACTTCTACTCTGTCAATATTAAAGTGCTGTTCCATGCTATACATTTCCTTTGCATAATCATACTTGAAGGCAATTTAATCTAGAAATAAATCCTTCAAAACTTACCATCAAGCTTTGTCGCCACATTGTTTAACACAAGCTAGACAATAATGATCATAAACAATAAAGGTTGGAAAACTTGGTCTGCAGCCCAAGATTCCCTGAAATATTGAAACCTTCATAATTTCTTGTGATGCAGTGTATAATGACTTTGAGATTAGTCCCAGCATGAGGGGCCACCAACAGACTTGACCAACCTAAGATCCGATCAAGGTTTCTCCAACAGTAACACAACCGCATTGCAAAGTTGAAAGTAGAGTCCAAATTACGAACAATTGCAACAGTAATGGAGTAATATATATCCAAGAGGCCCAGAAGTGCCATCGATCAATCAAGATAAGCGATATGTTGCCGCAATAAAAAGCAATATCGAAGTAAACATATTCCTTGTGATAATGAATAATTCATGTGGCAGAGGTCTATTCATGTCAAATTCATATGTGTAGATGCCCGGATATCTTGGATAAGATGTATGATGAAGCATATCTGGAATATACAAATATCTGGACAGAGCCTCAAGATAACCAAAAAAATATTTTAAACAAAAGGAAAGAATCAATTTTTTAGCAAAGGCAAAGAGCATTTAAGTCATATTTTTCAACAATCTGAAACAGGCAAACCATAATAATACCCAAGTCAACATGGAAATCAATTACAGAAAGAACATAACATTTCGACCCAACCTTTACAGCAATGACTGTGCCATATATCTCAAAGGCCCTCCGAACAGAATCTTCAGTAGAATCATATGGAAGACCACCAACATATACAGAGTTTTCATCGTCAACCGTCATCTTCTTGCACTTTGAATGTTTTACAACTAGAATGTGTTCACTTCAAACTTTGAGGAAATGAATAGCATATAGTAGTATAATCAGCTGCACATCATTAAGAAGATTGTGTTGAATTAACGCCCTTCAGAAATGCCAGATGTATTCCTAGAAAAGAGGAATTAAAAGATTTTGCCAGGACATTTTAGTATTGAATCAGATGTGATCGGCAAAATATAACTAGTAGCTTGCACATATTGGTCCTGCTGAAAAGATAGCTGAAATCAATTGCATCTAAAACCAGGCAATAATAACACGATAAAATCCTTTCTGGATGCTGCTCTCATATTGATCCAGAGCTTCTTCAACCAACTTTCCTGCTATATCTGCACAGAAAAACATCAGTCAGATGCAATAGAAGTTCAAAAGCATAATAAGATCAGATTTAACTCATAAAGAGGCCCAAATTGCATGCTTATAACTGTGTCTTTTGTTCAAGTCAAATTACTCAGCAGGATTTCAAAAGGATCCTTAGTCTGTGCATGTAGAGCACTGAAAGTAGTCAGAGAGAACCCACACCTGCTTATGTGTAAATGCATCGCAAGTTTACATGCAAAGAGAATGCCAATCATTATACTAATCAAGAAGTTCAATACAGATGAACTTAGCAATCATTTGGTCCATATTTACAGGAAAAGGAAGCCCAATCTAAACTTCAACATCACAATAACGTGCACATGAAACTGGTTAGAGAAAATCTTAGTAAATCATAATCTTCTATATGATAATATTCAAGTATTGGACAAATGTCTGAGTTACAATTGGGTCAAATTGACCATTGTCTAAAAGGCCATTTTACAAAACCTCCAAACATTGCTTGTGAAATGGACAATAAAAAGAACACATTTCAATAATCAATAACAAAAGGTAGGCATTGAAGTAATTTTCCTCTGTTCAAAAATCACAGTAACTTAGTTGGGTTTTAGATTAACTACTTGCAGAATGCACTGAATGCAGCTAGGTTAAATTTGACTAAAGGGCATTTCATACTGCAGGAAATATTATTTATGAATTAATTTGGATATATTTATAATCATTTGAAACTCTCTTTGGCCATTTGTTCCATGTACATTCTCTACTACTTAAGAATAGAGCAAAAAATTATTCAAATTCAATTGAGAATTACCAATAATATTCATTAATAGGTTCCACTAATATAGGTCACAATGAAACAGCCCTAACGGTTTTCTAGAGCTACTTTAGCATCTGTTCAAACTGCATGACCATCCATACCGAAGAGAAATATATGATATGATTAATAAAAAACAAAAATATTTGTGTGTCTGAAATAATTAATAAAAAATTCATCATAATTTCTACAAATTAATTTTTGATATTTTTCTATGAAAATTCACCAAGTATTTGTTGAGTTTACAGTGCAGATAAAATTATCAATTAACTAATAAATATCAGAACAGCAATTAAATACACAAACAGAGATAAACAACAGCAACACCAATTTGCGTGGTTCGCCAAAGATTGGCTAAATCCACGGGAAAAGCAGGGTAAATAGTTTTTATTGCTTGCAGCAGTAAGAATACAAAGTCTTCATTTGTGTACAAGTGAAGGAGATAGAAAAGTATATAATGTTCTCTTCAGGGCAAACGAAGAGTCATGAGAAGGAGAAGACTAAAAGGCAGCGGCTGGACTTCACAATCAACAATATTTGTACAGCCAATTTAAAATATTAAAAAACTATTTAGATTAGAAAATATTCCTAAATTTCACTAAACTTAGGTAAGTAAAAAAATTCAAATAAATTCGCCAAAAATTCTTAATCTTCTAAAATTGTAAAAGTTTGTTAAGATATAGCCTAAGTTGGACTTCAGCATTAATCGATTCATTGTTTTCATTTTCATTTATTGTTGCTGGGCTTCCGCTGTATTTTTGCATTACTTTTAAATATCAGTGGTCACTCGCACAGTTCAATTACTATTCAGTATTCAATAGAGATTATAACAGAATAACTTGCTTTCAAATACAAAGAAAGCTTTGTATATTGAAAATTTGCATAAAATCTACAATATACAACAAAAAAATTCGATGAGAGAACCAAAAAATTTGCTCAATTCGATCGACAACTTGACATCTAGATAGTTACAAATACCTTCAATATTACAATAATAGCAATAAGAACAGTTTAAAATTTCTAAGGATAAATAACTGCTCAATAACTAATTGTGGATTGGCATAATGCTTTAAAATATATATAATAAGTGTCATTAAGGGCTAAAAGACCTATAGAATAAAAAAGAGAATAGTCATGAGGGGCTAAAAGACCTATAGAATAAAAGAGAGAAGTACAGACAATTGTACTAGACTCATCTCTCAAACAGGGTTTATATAATGTGTATAATATTTACATCTTAGGATCCCCCTCAATTAAAGAAAATTGCCATATTTAAAGCACTACCAAAAGGGTCTTCATTAGTTAAATCATGAATTAAGTTTAAAGCACTAACCAAGAGTTTTACTCAACCAAACTAGAAGACTAATTTTGAAGCATTACCCTGCCAAATAGATACTTTATAAATGTTTTCAGTTTTAATAATTCAATTTGTAGCAATGACTTCTCAAATGGATGCTTCTTAAATGTTTTCTAGACTTGAATTTTTGGTAACAGTATTTATGTTTGTTGAATTCATTTGGAATTTTAGTCGGAAGCAAAATTTCGATAGGAAGATGTTTCTGTATTTCACACTTATTTGGGGTATTTATTATTTAATAGTAAAACCTAATATCAGTGCTATAAATGTACTAAATTCCAAACATGTTTGAATTGCGATGATGTTTAACCAGTCATTCGAAGGGTCATGACATAATGGGAAAATAGCATATTCCTAAGCAAGTAAAGCATATCAAATCTCCGAGAACATGTCACATAGGATGTGAAGAACTGAAGTACGGACAAGCAAGGATGCGGGGCATGAAAATTTAGCACATTGGGAAGCCACCAGATTCAACCCCATTTCATAGCAATGCAACCCATACCCTTGCTCCCATACTACTCACCGTACCAAACCCTAAGAGAGAGAAAGGATGTTTCAACAGTAGGAACAATGCGAATAATGGCATGTAAAAGGAGCATTCTGGCATCAAAGCGTGCACAGAAATAAGTCTTGCCTCAACATGAATTTATACTATTTCAACTCAGGAGGCCAGTTACGAAAAATAAGGTTTGTTAGGACACCCAAACTTTCAAAAAAAAGTTTACAAACCGTTCAAATCAATGCAGGATGTATAAGAGGCGATGTATCTTCTCTGTTCAGATTGTTTCGTTACTGCCCTTGCTACGACTGGAATTTTGTGAGAAAGTCTTCAATAAAAGATGTGAATTGAAAGACAGCCCGAATACTCCAGAGCCAGAAATCATAAACTAGAAAGGCCTTAAATTGAATAATAAATAGAAGGCAAAAGGAAATCGCAGGGCAAGGCTGGAGTATTTGCTTACAGAGGAAGTGCACCTCCAATGTTGATATTGATCGATATTGTTCGCGTTGAATACAAGAGAATTGAATCGAAGTGAAAAACTGAAAAGGAAATTTGGTTTGACATTCAGGAGGCCCGCTAAATTAACGAATTTAGGTACTTTTTTATATGTTATATTTATGTTTACGTATGTTGTATGTATAACTAGCAATTGGACATTGTACGGTCCGATGGGCATGCTGATTATAAAAATTATTACAGTAAAATGATGTTCGACATAATTTTTAGTTCCTGCCGGAGGTATGATTACTGTGCAATTTTTTATTGGTCAGTCTATAATATTAGATAATTTAAAAAATTTAGCTTCAATTTTTAAAAATATTTTTTAAAAGCTTCTATACAATTAAATTCAAAAAAATATATATATATATTATATATATATATAGATTGTGGAAATCTAATAATATTAATATTATTTTGATTTTAATAATTTAAAAAAATATATATTGGTTTATTTTAGAAATAATTATTGTAAAAAAAGTAATGTTTTGTATGACATTAATATTTTGAAAGTCTTTGTATTTATTGCATTCTATTAATATTAGTATTAATTGTACTTATCATATTTATAGCAATTTTAATAGATTATAAATATGCAATGGTAAGATATTCCACCATAATAAATTATGAGTGATATAGCTAGTAAGATAGTCCATAGTAATAAAATCTTGAATGACATTAATAGAGTATATTATCATTAAATTGAATATATTTATTTCATGAATAAATAATTGTTATGTGAAAACATTAACTACATCATGAGTGGGTAAGCAAACCCACTCCACTCACTAGTTTCATTGGAAAAGACATAAAAGTGAGAAATCTAGAAAAAAATCTAGAGAAATCTTATCTCATCAAATACAAGAAGTAAATATTAAAATATTTATCTCATAAATAATAATTGAAGAGGATACAAGTTGAAATTTTGAAAGACTAGAAATTACAAAGATTAGAAAAATCGGATGAAGTGTGTAATATTCATTTTCAAGAATGTAAGATTACGACGTGTTTTTTGTTGTTGGGTCTCTAAGTTCATTTTGTCTTTTGCTTCTAACTTTTTGTGTGTTTTTTGTTGTTGGATATGCAAGTTCCTTTTGTTTGTTGTCTTTTGCTTCTATTTTTTATGTTTTTTGTTGTTGGATCTACAAGTTCCTTTTGTCTTTTATCTTTTGCTTCTAATTTTTGTGTTGTGCTTATTTGCTCAATTTTTTTGCGTGTACACAACTTTTTTTTTTCTATGGGTAAGCTTTACCTTTTAGTAGGAGGTATGGCCCAATTAATTTATTGATATTATTTTTCCTTGATATAAATATTTATAATTTCTACATTAACAAAACTTACACAAATGTTTTAAAAAGTAAAGTTACTTAATAAATATTGGCAATGAAATAGTCAGATGAATCTTGCCACCGATATAGATAACTATAAAGACATCAAGCATGGGACTTCAACTAAAAACTAAAGTGATCTTACATGTTGAATCACTCAATGTGATCTCTAAATATTGTTCATGAATAGAAAAAGCAAGATGTAATGCAATACAATATCATAAGAGAACTTGTACAAGGTTCATTCAATTTGAGGCTAAGGGAATGTAACCAAACATTATAATTGTAAGTTTAGATCAAAGATAATTGATACCAAAACCTATAGAGCCTTGAAACCTAAAATACAAGTGTTCATGAATATAACATTTTGATGATAGGTAAAAATTGGTATAATACTTTATAAATAGCTTAAAATTAGTGTGATGATGACATGACGAACCAGCTCAATAATGTTGATAAAAAAAATGCCAAGAAAACATAGTTAGAATGATAAATATCCAATAAAAAACCTTCAAAAGCACAAATGTCTAAAGGCACAAAGATAACTTATGATCATACAAGGCTTAAAATCTCCCTCGTAATTAATATATTTCAATCACTATATTTTAGACAAGGTTGAAAAAAATAAGGTTTGTCATCACTGGCAACCCAATATAAACCCATAGACAACAACCTATAAATGGTCAGGAGATAAGGGAAATTAGTTGACCCAAAACAATTACCTGACTACTCCCAAACCCAATACTTCAAAATAAACAAAACAAAGGAACAAAAAGACTTATGTAGTTACTCTCAAATCTAATGCTTCAAAACATACAAACGCAAGGAAACCAAAACACACAAAGATAGATCTAACAATAATTCAAATCATAGTATCATCAAGCCTAATACTTCAAAATATACAAAACAAGCACCCAAGAAAATCATGCTAGATCTAATAAAACTCCAATCATGTAATATAAAAGTCTCATCCTGTCAATACCTTAAGTCTCAACATAAACAATCAATCCACTACTTTGGATAAAAATAATCATCATTGGGGTTTTCTAATAAAACCATAAAATCATTAAAAAAATAGAAAAAAAACCAAGAAAACAATAACAATAACACATCTCTTCATATTAGGTCTCCAAAGTGTTTTTGTGTCTAAAATTTAAAAGAATGAAAGCTTTGTTTTGATTATTTTTAACTCGTATTAGTTTGTTTTGTTCTTTATTTTCAAACACTCAATATTTCTCTACAATTATCTACTTTGTCTACAGGATCTGAAATTTATTCTATGTATTACCAACTTCAATGTAGTCTTAGCATTTGTAAATGAATTATTTGTGTAAAATATTTTTCTCTATGGATATGGGTGGATATTTGATATGGTCTTTGTTGATAATCCTATGTAGAATAGTGGTCTTGGATTGTTGCTATGGTGGTCTCACTAAAGTATTAGGCAATGCAATTGAAGTATGTAGCTTATATGATTCTCTATCCTCATTTATGTGTAATTCATTATGATTTATAAACTATTTCATCTTTTCCATGGAATAAAAAGGAATATTACTAGTTGCAAACCAAGGTGAAAGGGTAATAATATTATCAAGAGTTCAAATAAGGAACAAGTGCAACAAATTGTTCAAGGGATAGGCATTAGATAAGTTTGTTGAATCAAGCCTTGTTTTATTTGTTTTACTAGTCTTTTATTCCTTTTTATATTTTACATTGTTGATATATTTCTAGTATATGAAGTGATTCTTTCTTTATTTAGGTGAGAAATACATCTTATACTACTTAAAGGAACGTGAAATTTTATCCATATCAAATATCAAAATTGAAAGGTGTGGATTGAAAATCCCTAGAGCTCCCTTCGGGTTGATAATATTGTTTTGCTTAGCCCTAGCCCGCGCCTCATGTATTTGTATATCTTTGGGCCCTTTTTGAAGAATTTTTCCCACTTGCTCCACATGTCTGCCACTCACTCCTTGCAAATATTTCTTCCCTTCCTGCTTTATTGAGCCCCGCCATGCCTCCACATGTTAGCAATGCGAGCCTTTGAGCCTACTCCCCTTTGCTTCTCTACCGAGCTCTGCCCACATGCCACATAGCATTATTTTGTGGGCATCATTTGGTAGACCCCACAATCAACGCTCGAGACGAAGACTCCTCCACATGTCTTCTCAGTGGCGAATTTCATTGCAGGAAGGGAAGAATGAACGACAAGCCCCGTCCTATCACCACATGTCCTAACCAACTCTTTGGGCGAGCAACACATGTCTGCATGGAAATTTTGATGCTCCTTCCTGGGACCATAGTCATCATTTGCAAAAGGACCATCTCATTCAAAAGCGACTACATTCTATGTTTCAAAATCTTTTTTGTTGCAACGGCCTTGGGAAATCATTGCGACGGACATCATTGCTCATGCCTAGGAATCTTTTTAGTTACTGACTCTCATGAGGTGGGATGATTTTCTATATATATTGCTTCAACTTTCTGAAAATGAGTTTAGAGAATACACAGAAAAATTATGGAAAGACACCAGGCCTTTGTATTGTTTTTTATTATTGTATTAAGACTCACAAACTGTGTCATTTTGTTCAGCTTTTTTGTTTCTTAGTTAGTTGACAAAACATTATACTGTGTTGTTATTATACTAAGTAGTTTATTTGCAAAAATTTTATAATTTCAATATAAGATTGTTGATTCAAACCATGTCTTGGAATCTTCTTTTCAGTGAATGTGTATGCAAGTTATTTTATGTTATTTAATAGACTACTTGGGTTTTTCATCTGTACTTTTTATTATTTTTGGACATGCAGATTGTTGAACAAGCCCTTAAATCTCATCTAAAAGAAAGATTTATTGTGCCCATACTTAACTCTTGGCACATCGCCTTAGATTAAACTTTATTTTTTATATTTGCTTCCTTTTCCCATTCCAAACCCCTAAATATAGGAGTCAACTTCTTTAAAAAACCTGGAGGTCACTCAGTTTAGCGCAATTGGTCCCCCCGTTAACTAAGTTTCCCATAAGGTTGTTGCTTGAAAGTTTTAGGCATCAACAATTTTTTTCTAGCACACCTAGTGGGACTGCTTAAATGTATCTAAATCTAAAGTGGGTGTATGAGCCATCTACCTGTTACTAGATCCCAAACCGCGAACAACCCTGGCCTACTAGTGCCACCGCTAGTAATAGTATGAACAAGAACCCATCTAGTGAACATTTTGATCCCTCCACTAACCATGAACTGTCAATTGCTAATAGAAATTATGTGGCATGGGACATCAAAAGCCCTCTTGTAGCATCAGTAGCACCCGTCGTTTGGGCCCCTATCCCAACCTTTTCTTTAAAAGTTGTACCAAAATTCACCAGGGAAGGCTCGAAAACTCCATTTGAACACTTGCAAGATGTGGTAGATGTGTGTTTGGTGCATGGTGTTACCGGCCAAAATATTGCACTAAGGTTGCTCACAGCCTCTTTCAAAGGCAGAGCGCTAGATTGGTATCACACTTTGAGAGCCAATACTATCAGTACCTAGGATTAGCTCGAAGATCCTTTTTATGAACAGTTTTCAAACAATGGATATCGGTCTTCACTATTTCAGTAGTTGGCGACCATAAAGCGAGCACCTCATGAAGCCATGACTGACTTTAATGCTCTGTTTCACACGACTTGGCAAAGAATTCAGCCTGTAATCCTTCCACCTGCAGATTTGGCATTCATGTTCTATTTGAAGTCTCTAAACATCGACATTTCAGTCATGATCCAGTCCCTTGGTGGGAACACCTTGCCAGGTGTATATAGCATTGTTGTTCAGGCAGAGAATTATTTGATTGATGTCAAAAAGTTACAGCCTCGGTTCGTGATGCCTATATTTACAGAGTTGTCAATTCCTGCCCAAGAGATAGCTTCCACCAGTGCGTCTACTCCTCCCCAATCTATATACACATATTTGAATGCACTGTAGAGTGTTGCTTCTATGTCTAATTCTTCAAAAGATGAGATGAGCGATGTCAAGGAGTTGTTGTAGAACATCTCAAATGAAATAACTACCATCAAGCAGACCTAGTCCATGCCTCTTAAGCCAACTTAAAAAAATTATCAAGGCGAAAGATCTTCCTATCAACAAAATCAGTTCCAAGGAGGTGCGCACACAAATCCGCAGACTCAAACAAGTAATCAGATGGTGTCGGTGCCTAATCTATTGCAGAATGCTTACCCAAGCTTGAGTAGAGAGTTGATAGTAGGGAAAAATAATCTCACTGATGACATCAATCCCTAATGTTTCCCCTACAATGAAGAGTGTATGCCTCGAAATTGCCCACATGACAATCTACAACAAAGAGTGGCAGAACAACGCAGCCAAGGCATTGTGCCAGATTTAGGAGGTTATGTATATGCCTCTCCACAAATGGGAAATGTGGTACTCACCACGCAAATGCAAGGAATGTCCCTAGATCAAGAGACAGATATAGCTCCAAACCACATGCTCTTCTCATGGATGGAAGAAGAGGAAGCAGTGTTTGCAAATGAGACCTCCACATCCAAGGCCCCACAAGTGCAGTTAGATTACAATACTCACTCAAAGAGGAGATTCATAGGCAAACCAGTTTCCCCTCAGCCCAAAAGTGTCCCTAACCAAACTCCTAATTCCTCTGCAATTGCACAACAAATTTAGCCACGAAAGGAGATTGTTATAACAAGGGCTAAGGAACAAAAGCCTTTGAATCTGTCGCCATTCAATGTGGTGGAACAATTGAAGAAATCCTCTGCTAATGTATCTATTTGGGATATCTTAGCTATTCCAGAGCAAAATTCATTGTTGCAGAAGGCCCTACTCGAAGATACCAGCATAGAGCCAGCAGAGCAAAAGACCCAGGGAAAGGCCATCAATTCTCCACCTCAGGATAAAGTTCTCACAAATAATGGAGAGGAAGCTTCCACTGAAAGTAAAGGTAAGCCTAAACCGAAACCCTTCTTCTTGACTCTTATTATCGATAATAAGTTGGTGCACAATTCTATGATTGACTCTAGTGCTAGTACCACAGTCATGCCCAAATAGATAGTTGAAGCCTTAGGACTTAACTATGAACCTTTAAAAAGAGGGGTTATGCAGCTTGATGGGAACAAGGAGGAAACCATAGGTGTCATTAAAAACCTCCCCTTGACTCTATTCTCTTGTCTGAGTATCACAATTCCACGAGATATCGTGATCATAGATGTGCCCCCCATGTCTGGTCTTTGCTTATCCTAGGAGTTCACTTCCAAGATAGGTAGATATCTTTCCTTGGATTGGTCACACTTGATCCTCAGGACCAAACATGGAGCAAAGATGAAGATTGTATCTGAACCTCTGCATTCAAAACATGTAGCAAATGAAGCCATGATCAACTTTGATGCTGCTCATACCTCTATCGCCAAAGAGGAAATGTATTGTACTGAGTTACTAGAGGATGAGAAGGTGACCAAAGACCGAACTAATCAAGAAGAGGTCCTCTTGAGTGAATATATAGACACTAATCCTTTCGGCAATTATCATCCCACCGGATTGGGAACCTATGTCATCTATGATGAAGATCAAGCAATTCTAAAGGTCACGAAGGAATTCGAGAGTGGTCAAGCCTCTAAGCTATGGACGCTGCATTTTGATGGAGTAAGATGTAAAGTTGGTGCAAGAGCCAGGATATGTTTGACATCCCCATCCAATGAGAAGACACTCAGGTCTTTTTGTTTTCAGTTTGCCTATTCGAACAACAAAGTTGAATATGAAGACCTAGTGAAAGGTCCGAGTCTTTCAAAACAAATGGGTGTTAAACAAATAATGGTGTTTGGAGACTCTAAGCTAGTAGTCAATCAAGTCTGAGGGCTCTCCACAACCAAGAATGTCCGCATGAGATCTTATAGGCATAGAGTTTTGGATCTGATTGAGAGCTTTGAAGCCTTCAATATCTAAACCGTGCCCATAGAGAAAAATGCAGATGCAGATTACATGGCAGCAATCAGATCTCAATTTGACCTTTTTTTTGACCTAATTCATAACATACACTTTGTGCGAGTGATTGTCTAACCGAAAATCCCAGATAATGACTAGAGTTGGAAAGTGTTCAAAAGTGATGAACACATTGCCTCATTCATCCAACAGTCAGGAGAGTTCATCGAGCAACTCCAACCAAAAATTGTTGAGGCCTATGACTTGGGAAAATTATTCAGTTAAGGTCCAACAAGCTTCCAAAAGGACTAGTCACTCTTGAAAACCTATTCAATTGTGACGATGCAAGGAATGACAAGAGGAAGTTTGTAGCAGACAAAAGTGACTATGTGGACCTTTAGGTTGGGGACGAAAGGAAGCTAAGGTCAAAAAAGATGTCCCGTAGCATGATAAAGAAAGGCTCATCTATTTTTGTGAAAAATATGAAGGATTAGTAGCCTGGTCATATGATGACCTCAAGGGATATGATATGAAAATCATCCAACATACTATAAAATTGACGAAAGGAGCAAAACCTGTCTGCCAGAAGTAGAGACCAGTAAATTTGAAGATTTAAGCCTTGATGATGCAAGAGTTGACAAAGTTAATTCAATCCTGGATCATATTCTCAATCAAGCATAGCACATGGGTGTCCAACCTAGTTCCTGCCCGAAAAAAGAATGGAGACATCTGCCTATGTGTTGATTTCTAGGACTTGAACAGAGCATCCATGAAGGACCACTACCACTTGCCCTCCATGGAGTCTATCTTGCAAACAGTGGTTGGCTAAGAAATGTTTTCTCTATTGGATGACTTCTTCTGTTGCAACAAGATCTGGGTAAAAGAGGTAGACCAACACAAAACAACGTTCACTACCAAGTGGGGAATGTTTGCCTACGTGAAAATTCCCTTTGGTCTCTCAAATGTGAGAGCTACCTTCCAGCGGGCAATTGATATTGCTTTTAGAGAATTGATCAACAAGATTATCTTAATCTACCTGGATGATTTGACTATGTTCTCTAAGTCTACAGATGATCATTTTGACCATCTAGAAATGGTTTTTAAAAGATGCCAGGAGTTCGAGGTATCCCTGAACCCAAAAAAATGTGTCTTCGGAGTTCCGCAAGGAAAACTATTAGCACACATGATGTCCAAAGATGGAATTGCAATTGACCTAGAGTTGGTGAAGGAAATCAAGGAGCTTCCCCTACCAATCAACAAGAAGGGAGTTCGGTCCTTTCTGGGAAAGGTAAATTTTGTGAGCAAATTCATTTATGATTTTGCAAGATTAATTAGACTGATTACCGTAATGCTTGAAAAAGGATCAATTGTTCAAATGGACAAAAGAGGCCAAAGAAGCCTTTGAGAAGGTTAAAGATGCTATTTCTTTAGCTCATATTCTGGTAAACCCAGACCTATCAAAGGACTTCATAATGTATGTGTTTAGTAGCAAATTCAACATTGTTACTGTTTTGACCTAGAAGGATGATGAAGGAAAGGGAGAACATCTGATAGCATTCCACTCCCAGACCTTAAAGGATTATGAAATGAATTATAACTTTGTCAAAAAGCAAGCATTCTCCATTGTTAAGGGGCTCAAGAAGTTCTGACACCTCATATCTTACAACAAGGTAGTAGTATATGTCATGCATTCCAGTGTGCGTGAATACATTATGGAAGAAGAAATCACAGAGAAAAGGGCCAACTGGATTACAAAAATCCTCAAATATGATATTGAGGTCAAGCCCATGAAGATCGTGCAGGGAAGAGGATTATGCGAGTATCTTGCACATGACGAAGAAGTGGCAGTTGAGGAGGAACAACCCGAGCTGGTCCTGATGAATGAACCTGAGTCTAAAGGTTGTTGGTTGGCGGATAGGATGAGATTTATGCAGACCGGGAAATATCCAATGGGCTTCCCTTCTCATAAGAGAAGATTCTATAGATTGTAGAATAGCGGATATGCACTCATCAAAGGATTCCTTTTCAAAAGGAACTTCAATGGCGTTTTGTTGTAGTGCCTCACCATAGAGCAAGCAAAGAAAATTCTAGACATATTTCACAATAGTCCCATGGGCGAACACTTCTCTGCAAAGACCACGACCATTAAAATTATGTCTACTAGATATTTTTGGCCTACACTATTCAAAGACTTACACTCTCTAGTTAAGGCCTACAAGGAATACCAATTCTTCAAAAGAAGAAGGAGAAATTCAAAAATGCCTCTCAATCTAATAGTGGTTGATGAACCCTTTGCACAATGGAGCCTTGATTTTATCAAGATGATTAATCCCACCTCTAGTACTAGACACAAATGGATCCTCACTGCTATAGAATAGTTTACTAGATGGACCGAGGCCATTCCCCTGAAGAACGCGACAGAGGTAGAGATTGTGAACTTTCTCGAAGAATTGGTGACAAGGTTCGGCCCACCAAAGACCATCATCTCCGAAAATGTGAAGGCCATCCTAGGTTTAAAGGTATGCCAATTTGCACTCAAGCATGGCATATTCCTAAAGACATCTTCAAACTACTACCCGCAGGGAAATGGTCTGGCTGAGTCGACTAATAAAAATTTAGTCAGACTCATTAAAAGAATCGGGTCAGAGCATCAAAGAGGGTGGCATAAAAATCTTCAGGCAACGCTCTAGGCATACTAGATAAGTCCTAAGCAAGTCCTTAAGACTTCACCATACGAGCTAGTATATGGGAAGGAAGTGCTATTACTCGTCTCCATGAAAATTTCCGCACTGTAACTACTCAAATCCCTAAAAACCATGTCTAACCACCAATAGGTGGTTAAAAGGTGGTTTGACAAGAAGACCTCTAACCAGGGTCTTAAATGTGGAGACCTAGTGCTAAAATTCAATGAAAGGGTCGCAAAGCCTGGCCTACACAAAAAAATTGATAGCTTGTGGGAAGGCCCTTTTCAAATTATTCAATGCAAGCAACACAATGCATTTGAATTAGAAAATATGGAAAAAGAAGCATTGGAAATTCTAGTTAATGAAATTCACCTCAAATTGTTCAATTAAGCTTCATTAATCATTTTGCCAGTGTAAATATGTAATTATGTAAATTTCCTTTGTGTTTTTGTTTTTTGTTCATCCAGTCTTTCAAAATGAAACCCATAATGCAAGAATCAGAAAAAGCAACCCATAATGCAAGAAGCAGAGAAAGCAAAAGAAACAAAAAATGATAAAAGAGTTGTGTATTCTCTCTCTCTCTCTATATATATATATATACTAAGAGACTTTTCAAGCACGTATCAAAATCCTTTCAAGGCATATACACAAAAAATGGGAGAAAGGATTTCATTCTTCAAAAGGGGGCAGCATCAACATCAGCAGCATCAGGAACAACTTCATCAATAGCCTTTGGAGCGGTGATAGGTGCAACAAGAACAACAACAGGAGCATCAACAACAACAATGGCAAGCGATGGAGGAAACACCAGGTTTTTGAAGTTGGTGTACCACTCCATGTCATAGAACAACACCACATTGTAGCATCGTAGCAAGAAGTGGCAAGCATGAGAAACTCTTTGGTGGTGCTCTCCATGCGTCATGACGCGGAATCCGCTCAAGAATGGCACCCATGGCACCATTGCGTCCTCTTTAATGTGTTTGCGGAGATCACTCACCATGGGGAGACCAAGGCCATACACTGCATTTGTCACAACTTTTCCAAGGCCACCAAGGTAATGCTTCGGGAAGATTTCCATGGTGAGTCACAAGATCATTGGCTTGGGTACCTATATGTCAAGCAAAAAGAAAATGAAATGAGAGAAAATGTCAGTATTTACCCTATACTTATCCTCATATTCTAGGCAATCCCTCCCTAGTACCCACTTCATTGCTACAATTTCCAAAGAATGCTTGTTCTTTGTCATGCATTTTAGATGCCTTCTAGAAATTTCACCTAGAAAAGTTGCCTACGACCTATTGCTAGTAAGCCTGATTGGAGTATTCATTGCGCCTACCTCTAGTTCTAACTACCAAATGCAAATTCTTCCCAATTACCAAGTGCAATTTTATTGTTATCTTTGGATCTATTTATAGAAATATCCAAGGTACAATGTATGCAATAAGCATGATGTTGATTAGGTATTAACTCAAAAATCCCATCAGGAGCTAACTCGAAAATCCCATCAAGAGCCAACTCGAAAATCCCACCAAGAGAAAACTTGAGAATACCACCCAGTTGCGTCTGCTATGTACAAATTGTTGCATGCAAAGTTAAGAAGAAGTAATTAATTAGCTAAAATTGATGGCAGTCCCAAGTGATAGTCTGCATAGTCAATTGCTAATGTGTCACGCTGTGAGCATTTTCATTTCCAAGGATGAACTCAAATCTTTTTGTGTAATCATCACACCTTTGGCTTAATCATTCTGTTTAAGTTATTAATTGCAAAGCATGTGAAAGGTTTTTTATGCCTTCAATCACCAACTTAATTTCCCAAGAAATTGCACTATAGGACATAATGACTAATCATCATTATAAATTATTATCTTATCGAAAGGAAAAGAATTCATTTCACATGAACAAGAGAGTTGGCGGTATATGCCAAATTTATTGAAAGAAAAGGAAACCATTGTCTACAAGTTCAAGACGAGAAAAGGCTAAGTGTTGCATGAGAAGGAACAATGCTATGAAGAGTTTCCTGAGTACACTATTCAATGCAAAGAGCTTTGAGTGCAAAATTTGTTGAAGAACCCAAGTGAATTGCAAATAGTTTGAGCATTGCTAATGTCCACAAAATCCTGAAATGGCCCAGAATCCATAGATGGAAGCACAAGGAGAGGAAACCCAAAGCTTATTTGACACCATGCGTGCGACACCAATGACCAATATTTTCAGTGACGTCTCTTATGCTTCGCTTGGGATACCAAAGAAGCCAAAGTGGATCTGCACACAGGTTGTGGACAAGAAAGCTCATAGGAACTAGACCCTGATAACGAAAGAATGGGATAACATTCATGACCCCATCCTTAAAACCAACCCTAAGAGTCTTAGGGAAGCAACCTATGAGAGAATGAAAGAGGCCACTAGCCAATAGTATTTGGCGTACAAGCTATGGTTTTGTGGTCTCCCACAGTATATAGTTCGTTTTGTGCATTATTGCCCAAAACTAGTTCACAAATGCATTTAGCATTTTAACCCAGATACTAGCGCCATAAAGAAGGTCAGGAACTAAGGGTTGTGATTAACGTGGATGCTATCAGGGATATGCTATCCATCCTCATCAGAAGGGGCTCTAGAGTAGAAAATATGGAGACGTTCACTCCAGAAAAAGCGGAAGAGTTTTGGAGGACTAGAGATCTCACTATGGACTTTTATAACTGAGAAACCAAAAGGCATAAGGAAGATTTAACAAAGCCGCCATAGATTCCAGTCCCACACAACGCTTTTAACTCAGACTTCCAGGAGGCCTTCTCTATGATGGATTTTGTTTGTGGCATGGATAGCAATAGGTACATGGAAGAGTTTCAAATGGGTCTGGGTTTTTAGTTGAAAAAACAACATTCTTATTCTAGTATGACTTCGTGGAAGTCATCATCCGGGAAATGTTGAACCAAATCAAGGAATACAACACATAACATAAGTTTAGGTTTTCTTCTCTCCTTGCTCACATGTTTTTGCACCAGAACCCTGACTTCTTTAGAAACCATATGGGCTTGGCTATTTTTGATGAAAATGGGGTAAGAAGGCTAGTTTCTATGTGGACTCCCCTCCTTTCTACAACTTATGATTACTATGCAATTTTAGAGTGTTTCTTGACTCTGATTTTGCAAGATTTTAGTGAGGATGGCAAGCTTTATCAACTTTCCACTGAGCCAATAGGGTGGATGTAGAGTTTCTGTCCTCCTTGTGATTGGTTTCTCAGGGAGGATTCACATTCATAAGGATGCATGGCTTTATCAAGGAACCATTCCGATTCTCAGTATGCGTCACAAACAAGGTGTTGGCCCTCGAGGTGTTTCAGAAACTGTCAATTATTGACAACAACTTTTGTGGAGGAAAGAAGCAAAAAGGTTTTTTCTTATGCCCTCTAACCTTAAAAATAATGATAATGGTAAAGAAGTAGACACATGGTCTGCTAGAAACAAAGTTGGTTCATTTGGGGTTGGTATTAATTTGTGAAAAGTGGCAATATAACCTCGATAATGACTTAATGGACCTGAATGTTAAGGTGAATCACAACTCCTGGCCTTATTGGGAAGCTTAGCAAAATCCACAATCAAAACAGGATGATCTATTTGTGGACCTGGTCTATGTTCCTACTGAAGATAGGAGGTCGTCGTGGCTCTCTTTCTATTTTCCTTTGGAGAAGCCTAATGATAAGTGCCAAATGGGGGCCACCCTTCGTAATGAATTGGTCAAGCAATGGTAGTGGAGTGAGGAAAAAATTGTAGACTTTTGGATTTATAGTCAAGAGACCAAATGCCTGAATGCCCCATTCTAGGAGACAGACAAGGATGAAAGATTCAATGACCCCTGGAATATAAGGCATGAAGATATTGATGCAAGTGATGATGAGGATATAGATTTAGAGGAAGCTAAGGCATATACAGTGAAGGGAAAGGAGGTGAAACAAGCCCAAGTGCAAAATATTGGAAGAGTGACAAAGCAACTTGACAAAACCCAGTGAGTGCAGGTGACTACATTGCAATCAGAGGCCTCACGACCACACACATGGGCTACAGAAAGACCCAGGGTATCCCAACAGCCTCAGGAGGTCATAGAGGTGGACAATTCTCCACTCGATAAGAGGCCATGCACAGATGCAACTTCTAGAGAAGGCTCACAAGAACTTGCAATGAGCCAGGGATCAGAGTCCTCTGCAACTTAGGTATCTTTTTCTCTCCCTCTCTTCTCACATCACAATAGTTGGTTACCTCTATTGTATCCATGCCCCCAATTACTTCAAGTGTTAGCCTTTCTTTTTCTACTTCCACGGTAGCGAGATGTTTCTCCCAATTCTCCCAAATTGGACAGGAAACTTTTACTCCACAGTTTATTCCACCTTTTGTCGCAGCTCAGTCCAGAACTGCCATTGCTACCCCTTTTACTCCCACTGCATTAGCTATGAATCAAATTTCCTAGCAGATGATTTCCTTTGCATCTCCACTACCACCACCTCTCCCCATGAGTCCTCTTGATGCTTCCTATACTGGACCTTGGTATAACATTCCCCTATTCTCCTCATTAACAGTATCTCTCCCAAAGAAGACATCATCTGGGACCACAACTCTCTCATTCCATTTTTCTCTTCCTCGTGGTGCACCCTTCGCCAGTGAATTAATTAGATCACTAGCAGAATTTATTGGGGAAGGCGACAGAACAAAAGTAGCATGGGCTATCAAGGTCTAGAAGAGAAAATAAAAAAGATGCAACAAATCCTGTTGAGCCATGTGTGTAGACCCTTTTCAATGAGGTCCAAGGATTGTTGCATTTTGCAACCATGACTCCGAACACCATCAAACCGCAAGGCGAGATGCAACCCAAAGATTACACAATTCATGTTGTGGGAATCAACCTGTGCGCAACCCAACTGTAAGACAAGGTTGAGCTGATGGAGGAAACCCAATGAGTGGTGACTACCGACTTTCTCAAGCATAGTCACCAACTGAAGAAGGAAGGGGAGATCAAAAATGTCAAGGAAAGGATGGAGGCCCTACTGAAGAAAGAAAAGGAAAGGGAAGTTGAAATTACACAAATATCTCAGCAGGCGTAGGCGGAAAGTGCCAAACTTTGAGCGAAACTTGCAAAGTTCCAATCCCTAGATCCCAACCTAGTTGTCAGACTGTAGTAGAAGAACCAAGAATTACAAGACCAGTTGGCTCGGGCAGAGGGAGAAATGTAACAAAAAATTGAGGAACATAGGCAGCAACTAGCTCAATTGGAGCAGGAAATGTAGCAGAAGGATCAAGAGCTCAAGGGAAAATAGGCTCAGCTCGTAAAGGAGATCCAAGAAGTAACTCTCTCCCTAGAAAAAGAATCTGGAACCCGGAGCCAAGCTAAGGAACTATTGTGAAGCAAGGACGCCGAGTTGGAAACTCTACAAGGACAACTCTCTATGGCAAACAAGAAAATTGAAGAGCTGACGCAAGATGTTGGGTCAAGGGAAATGGAAATTGGTCTTTTGAGAAATCCTCCCCAACCCCGTGCTCCTCAATCAGATCTCCTTTCGGTATCCCAACAAATATACATCTCCTACTAGGAGAAAGTTAAGACTTTTTGTTTGACTCTTCAGTTGGCGCTTCAACTCATGGCAGAAGTGATAAGTTTGAGTAGAGATGTGCGTGGAACAATTGAAAAGTTCCCACAGTTCATTGTAGAGAGGGTGCCTGAGGTGGAGAGGATGCTAGACAAGTTATACACGGTGGCGAATGAAGACCTAGTGAACACATGGATTGAAGATCAAAGGTCAGTAGCCAAGAAGGCAAAAAAATTCATCCATTGCCACACGACCATCCCCATGGACACGATTGCTCAGCAACATTGAGTCAAACTATGAACAATATGTGGACAAAATTCTCCCAACTGAATCAGATGGGCTTGCCCTCCTCATTTCTCTCTGATGATTCGGTGGCCACAATGGAGCACATTGCAAAAAAAATTGAGGAAAAGTAGCGAGATTTATTTGCTTTCCAAAATTTTAGTCAACCCCCCATTGTTGAGGACATTGAAGGCGTCACCCATCAAATAGCATGATTGCTCTTTCAGCTCGAGTTTGGGACTAGGATATCCATGGAGCTTCCCTTCAAAGAAGTAATTGATCTGCATGCCATATCGATATCATCCAAGGTTGACTAGTTGTCTCTACAAAATGCACTCTCAAAGCTCTAACTCTATTGCCCAATGGATAAGGCTCTGGTCTTAAAACTAGAAATTATAGGTTCCCATTCCATAGGCGGAATGCCCTTGGTAGTTGCCAAAAGTTGTGGATTGAAAATCCCTAAAGCTCCCTTCTGGTTGATAATATTATTTTGCTTAGCCTCAGCCCAAACCTCATGTGTTTGTATATCTTTGGGCCTTTTTTGAAGAACTTTGTTTGCTTGCTCCATTTGTCCATCGAGCACTCCTTGCAAAGTTTTCTTCCCTTGCTACTTTATTGAGCCCCATCATGCCTCCACGTGTCAGCAACCCAGGCCTTTGTGAGCCCGCTCCCCTTTGCTTCTCTACCGAGCTCTGCCTGTGTGCCACGTAGCATCATTTAGCAGACCCCACAGTCAATGCTTGAGACAAAGACTCCTCCATGTGTCGTCTTAGTGGGGAATTTCATCACAGGAAGGGAAGAATGAATGACAAGCCCCATCCTATTGCCACGTGTCCTAACCAACTTTGTGGGCAAGCAACATGTGTCTGCATGGGAATTTTGCTACTCCTTCCTAGGACCACAATCATCATTTGTAGGACGCATCTCATTGAAAAGCGATTGCATTCTATGTTTCAAAATCTTTTATGTTGCAACAGCCTTGGGAAATCATTGAGGCAGACATCATTGCTCATGCTTAGGAATCTTTTCAATTACTAGCTCTCAGGCAGTGGGATGCTTTTCTATATATACTGCTTCAACTTTATGAAAATGAGTTCATAGAATACACAAAAAAATTATGGAAAGACACTAGGCCTTTGTATTATTTTTTATTATTGTATTAAGACTCACATATCGTGTCATTTTGTTTGGCCTTTTTTTTTCTTAGTTGGGTGACAAAACATTATACTGTGTTGTTATTATACTAAGTAGTTTATTTGCAGAACTTCTATAATTTCAATATAAGTTTGTTTATTCAGACTATGTCTTAGACTCTTCTTTTCAGTGAATGTGTATGGAAATTATTTTATGTTATTTAATAGACTACTTAGGTTTTTCATTTGTACATTTTGTTATTTTCGGACATGTAGATTGTTGAACGGGCCTTTAAATCTCATCTGAAAGAAAGATTTACCGTGCCCATACTTAACTCTTGGCACATCACCTTAGATTAAACTTTATTTTTATATCTGCTTCATTTTACCATTCCAAACCCCCAAATACAAAAGGGGCCGACTTATTTAAAAAACCCAAAGGTCACTTAGTTTAGTGCAATTGGTCCCGCCATTAACTGAGTTTCCCATAAGGCTGTTGCTTGACATTTTTAGGCATCAACAAAAGGGATGAAGAGATTGGGCATTTACAAAAATATAATCAAATTCTTTCAACTCGTACTAAAAACCTAGTAGAAATATTTTATTGAAACATGAATTGGAATTGGTTGATAATCAAACAGATAAGGTTTCCTTGACAAATAATAAAACATGTAAATCAAAATGAACATTAAACCAACTATCAAAAAATAATTCAAATCAAATAAATGTTGGATGGCAATATTTAATTGAATCCAACAATTATTATAAAAATTAACAATATCAATTAACATGATTCAAAGAAACTTAAAGTTGAACCCTATAAATGCTCACATGATCAAAAAAATGTTCAACTTAAATACAAAATTTATTAAGATTTAAATTACAATTATCTAATATGTATACATATTTCTCATCCAATTTCTAAGAAAAAAAACTCGTGATGTTCATGTCAACAATAATCACTTAGTATAACAAATTTTGTGATAGTTTGAGGAGATATCTAAGACCTATAAAGATCAATTTCATATGGATTGATCATGACTCCTAGCAATACTAAGCTACAATTTATCATATTTATATCGGTTATCATATTCCTCCCCATGCTTCAAGGATGTTCAACCTTTTTAAGACTAAATGGCATGCCATAAACTTGATTAATCTTGATAAGATATCATGGGTTGTGTTATAATGCAATGCCCTTTTAAATGATCATATACTAAAAAGTGGCGTACTTTGATACATGACTCTTGAATCATGTAGGACCCTCTTCACCTATCCATTCTTTCATGAAGCATAAGTTTGTAATTATTTGTATATTAAATATGTATATATTTATATACTTTTTGTGTGTTTTGTCTTGGCATGCAAAATACTCTCAACACCATTATACTTTTCTAGTTATATCGTGTTTCTAATCGTGTGAATTATGTTACAAATATTCTCTACTTTTAATATAGAACCGAAAAGTATATCATAATCACGTTTCGATTGACTCATAGTCACCTACAAAGGTAGAGATATGGACATTGGTGCACAAAAGTCAATAGAAATTATGGGTAAGGGGATGAAGGAGTGATCCTTGCCTTTGTACTGCAATCTCATGGTAACGATGGGACTCTAAATCTATGTCTCTTGATTATTATAGAGTTCTAATTATCATTTTTTTTCTTATCTATGTTATCTCAAATAAAATTAACTAGCTCTATTATTAATGTACGAGACAACATGAACTATCAACAGTCTATTAATGAAATGTCAACAATTACTATTGCTCTTAAAAGAAATTTAGAATATAAAAATGTATTCCAAAGAGGAGTGGTACATTCAAATATTATCACGCAATATTTGAGTGAATTGAACAAAACGACACTATATAAAATGGAAAATGTTCAAATAAAAATAAACTAGAAACAAGCTCTTGAAATCAATGATAAAAATGAAGGCATCAATGAACTTAGTACAAATGAAATTGATTCAAAAAGTGACATAGAACATGAATATCCTTGTGAAGCTTTGATGTGTGGCTTTATTGAATCTAAATGTATACATGATATGTAAGATAAAATCATAGATGTATACATAAGAGATATGAGTTATAAATTTAGTAAAAGAATTTAGAATATTAATATAGATATTATATTGAAAAACATATAAATATAGATACAAAAAATTTATTAACTAGCAACTAAATAAATAGAAACAAATTTACTAAAACAATTTAAAATATTTATAAATTGTTATGATATGTTAAATGAAGGAACTGAATTAAACTAATAATAATGGTACAAACTAAAAGACAACTAAATAGCCACCATGCACTATATGAATGTCATATCTTTGGTTTGGTTCATTCAAGCATTGTAAGGCATTTAAAAAAAGTTTTATGCTCTTATATCTTCACATATTCAAAAGATTATTAGATTAGATTCAGCTGAACTTTGGATTTGGAAATTTCATGTTCAAAATATATTGATTTTCAAATAAACATTAGTAAGAATTTTTGTTTGTTTCATGATATTAATTCATTGTTCATCATTTCTAAGAATAATAGAGTATAATGCACTATTCCTTGTACTAAAAATCAAATATATATTTGTATACAAGGATGTTGAAATCTATGCATTGAGTTGTCCAATCTATATGATAGTTGTATTACAAGTTTTATAATCTAAACTAGCATATGATTCACTAAAATATTAAATTGATGTATAAGAACATTTGAGATTTGTGTAAGACTAGTGTTAGTTGGATGCAAATTGTTTTGTTTCAATTTGTGACAATATGATAATGTGGATAGCAATTGCTTAAAGTTTACTAACAATGTGGTTTGGTCAAATGTTTATTAGAATTAATCATATTGAATGGAATTATAACATTATGTAGCTTGTTTGACATTGAAATATATTATCTAGTGGGCACAACAATATGGATAAAATTCCTTAACAATTCATCTTAGATCTACAAAGCCATTGGAATTCAAAAATTAAATTTCAAACATGGACGCAAGGCTAAGGGAAAATGAAATTAAATAAGGTTGTTTGGTTCTAACATGATTTGAACTTTGGGATATGTTGTCTAATGAATGTGAGTACATGAATCCTAATTATTTATCTCAAGTCCATGAAAAATCAAAGAAAATGACTATTTAGAAATTGGTTAATACATTTGTAAGGGTATATTAGGATTTGGAGGAGTTTAGAGAAGGCTATGTGTAAGGGAAGAAGAAAATATGGTAATGTGTAGTAGGAAGGAGAAGTGGTAGACAACAAAATTGATGAAAATATTCAAATCTCCCTGCTTGTATGTAGCATAGGAGATAGAGAAGTGGCATGAGAACAAAAAAGAGTTTTGAGTGGGAATAAGGAAAGAAAAGGATGTGTGATAGAAAAAATACCAAAGGAGGCCACGTAATAACCATGTCAAAGGAAAAGGAAGTTTCTAATATATAAATTCAACGGTGATATTTTATTTTATTTGACAAGGGAGATAGGAAAATAAGGAAGAGTGGTCTACTAAGAGGAAATTTAAGCTAAAAGAGTAAAAGATCCCAAATGCTTACATTGGGATTTTCTTCACATCAACGGGTCACACTTATATTACTAAATACATACATATATCCTTGCATTTGACTTCATTTCACATCCATACTTAATAGTCATATTATATTATTTCATTAGTGATGAAGAGGAGAAAGAGAAAATTGATCAATCAAACTATGCTAGGGCTACCCAACAATCCCCACACCAAGTATTTTTGTTTCTTTATTATCTTTATTTTTGCATTTAATTGGGGATTTAAGGGTTTATTCGCATGTGCACAAGAGTTATGCTAGGGTTTGGACTCTTTGTTGAACCCTAGGCTACAAGATTGGGTGAAGGTGAAGCTCTGCTTAGGCATATTTATGAGTCTTTTCCTATTATGGGTGTAATTGGTTCTACCCTTGCTTGTGAATTTAAGAGCACCCATTTGACAAAATTTGCGAAATTTGACTATAATTTATTCTTTTTGCTTAGAGGATTTGTTTTAATCCTAGAAAGTGATGTTGTATTGTATTACATGGTTTTAAAGTAGGATTCTTTTCTACTTCTTGTAAATTGAACCCATGAAATAAGTTATATTATAATATATGTGATTTAATTAAGGTTTTTTTGGTGCCCTTGAAGATCCAGTTCAAAGGGTAATTACTTGTAATCAGTTACATGGTTTTTTTATTATCCTTTGTTTTAACTTTTAAGCCACCCTAGTATTAACACTAAAGGATGGTTGGATCTATCTTTTATATGGTTTCAAGTTTGGGGGTTGTTTTGGGATCAAAAGATAATAATTCCTACTATGTGTTCATTTTTCATCTACTTGTGCCACTTGTGAGTTCAACACATTGAAAATTGATTACTACTAGAGAAAATTGTTTACAATTGGAATGAAAATATAATGAAATATGAAATCTAATATCCCTTTATGAGATAATATATGAACCATAGTCACTAGCAGATTTTAGTCTAGGAAGAAGGATCACATTCCTATACCCGCATCATTTGTTACTATAATTATATAAAATATAGCCATACTCTAATTCATTTTCTTCCATAGTCTAATTTGAAACAACATCCATATCATTACATTTGGCCTCATTGCACATCCACACCTAACATTTATATTACATTATTTCATTAGTGACAAAGAGTTGAAAGGGAAAATGAGTTGATTGAACTAAGTTAGGGCTGCCCAACAAACCGCTCACCCAGTTTATTTGTTTATGTATTATTTATGTTTTTTCAAATTAGATATTTAAGGGTTTATTCCCATACATTTTCTATAAGTCGTGCACTAGGGCTATGCTAGGGTTTGGACTCTTTGTTGAAACTTCCTGAATAGATAGGTATCCAATCCTAAGTGGTGTTTCTCAACCTGAAATCCCTATTCTTGGTTTTGTTAATTAGGTTTTGTAACATTTTTTTTTAAATAATCAAGTTGGGTTTGAAAGTTACTATCCATTTTGGTAGGTTTTCATGCATATTTTCTTACTAAGATGTCCACCTTATTGATCATTCCTTGGCTCTGATTTGTTTTAGAAAAATGAAAATAATAAACAAAAAAATATATATGGTGAAGGATAGTGCTCATTCATGCTATATAAATTCTAACACCTATTTTTAGTTTGCCAACATTTAATAAGAAGTTATTTACAGCCAAAAACAAGTGGAGGAGTAAAATTCAAGTTGTAGCAACAAGATAGTGCAAAACAAGCTTAAAGTGGAGAAATAAACTTGAAAGAGTTGATTCTTTGTATCTTATTTATTTAATCAATATAGTTTGGTAGAAGTGTTGTTACCTCTACTATTTAGGTTTTCTTCCTTCTTGGGGTTTTCTAGGATAAAAGATTATGTTTGTGTTGCATTTTCCTATGACAATCTTCCTTTTATGTTCATAAAAGGACTCTAGTCCCTCCATTGCCACCATAATTTGGTACAACCAAGTAGCATGTTAGTTTTAAATGCTTGGTTTGTTGATCTCTACCATAAATCAAAGAAATTAAGGATCAAATAAGGGTAAATCTTTTGAAAAATATGTTGTAGGGGTTCATATGTGTTATTCTTTGAATCAAAAAATAATTCCTAGCTTTAGCCTAATTATCAATAGAGGATAATGTGAGAGGAAGGATGGAAGGATATAGTTGAAGGTTACTTAAATGCCATAAAGTAGTATTCAAGTTCTCTCTTCCTCTTTCTCTCTTTGTTAGCTTTTGTATGACCCTTTTGCATATAAAGCAACATGCTTTTTCCATACAAAAACTAATGGTATAAAATAATGACATCAGAAGCTTCTAATATAAATATTCAAAGATAAAAATATCACTAAATAGCTTGACATGGAAATATAACATAATATTTGTTAGTCTAAAATCCTTTAGTTATGAAATATAACTTTACTAGTTTGTTAGATTACTTTTGTTTCCTATATTTTCAATTTAACACTGACTAGTTTCATTTTACTATATAAATGAAAGAAAAAAAAAATGACATGACAACCTTGTTATCAAGGGATACTAATAATGGAGAACTTCCACAACCTGTGGATGAAAAATCCTTTCTAGATAGACTCGATATAAAAAATAATTATTTTAAGGGGAACATGAATGTTTTTAAAAATGGTCCAAATGTTTTTCCATTTGAATTTAGAGCATTAGAAGCTTGTATTGAAGTTGCATGTAGTTACCTGGAGTTTGAGGTATGTTATATTTCTTTTTATAATAGCATAATACAACATTGAGTATTATTGATTTTTTCATTTACTTGGCAACACAAGTTTATACCACATCATTCAACAAAGTTTTTCTTGTGCTTTTTTATGTTAAGTGCTAATTATAACTCTATAAGCATCAAGAGATAGATTTAGAGTCCCATAGTTACCATGAGATTGCAGTACAGGGATAAGGATCATACCTTCATCCCCTTACCCATATTTTCCATTGACTTTTATGTACCAATTTCCATATCTCTATCTCTTTAGGTAATTATGATTTAGTCTAAATGTACATGATTATGGTATAATTTCCAATTTTATATTGGAAGTAGAGAATATTTGTAACATAAATCACAAAATCATAAACATAAGATAACTAAAAAATTATAATGACATTGCGAGTATTTTGTATACCAAGCCAATACACACAAGTATGTAAACATTTACATATTTAATATATAAATAATTATAAACTTATGATTCATGAAAGATTGTATAGGTGAAGAGGACTACATGAATCAAGAATCATGTATTAATGTACGCCACTTATTAGTATGATCATTTAGAAGTTCATTGCATTATAGAATAACCCTTGATATATTATCAAGATTAATCAAGTTTATAACATGCCCTTCACTCTTAAAAAGGCTTCATCCTTGAAGCATGGGAGGAATACAACAATTGATATAGGTATGATAAATTTTAGCTTAATGTTGATAGGAATTAGGATCAATCCATCTAAAATTGATCTTTGCAGGTCTTAAATATCTTCTGAAACTAAAACAAAATTTGTTTTACTTGATTATTGTTGACATGAACACCAAGGTTTTTTTTCTTAAAAATTGGATTAGAAATTTAGATACATCTTGGATAATTGTAATTTTAATTCTAATAAATCTTATGTTTAAGTTGAACATTTCCTTGATACAAATATGATAATTGCAATTCAAATTTAAGTTTATAACATGCCCTTCAATCTTAGAAAAGCTTAATCCTTGGAGGATAGGGGGAATATGACAATTCATATAGGTATGATAAATTTTTGCTTAGAGTTGATAGGAATTAGGATCAATCTATTTGAAATTGATCTTTCTAAGTCTTGAATATCTTCTCAAACTAACATAAAATTTGATTTTCTTGATTATTGTTGACATGAACACCAAGGGTTTTTTCTTAAAAAATGGATTAGAAATTTATATACATCTTGGATAATTACAATTAAAATTCTAATAATTTTTATGTTTAAATTGAAAATTTCCTTGATTATTTGAGTGTTGATAGGGTTCAACTTTAGGTTTCTTTGAATCATGTTAATTGATATTCTTAACCTTTGCAATAATTTTTGGATTCAGTTAAGTATTGCTATCTAACATTTATTTTATTTGAACTATTTTGACATATGGTTTAATCTTCATTTCGATTTACATGTTTCTTTATTTGTCAAGGAAATCTTATTTGTATGATTATCAACCAATGTCAATTCATATTTCAATAAAATCTTTCTAACATATTTTTAGTACGAGTTAAAATAATTTGATTATGTTTTTATAAATGCCTAATCTCTTCATCCCTTTTAATTTTGACATTTGATATAGATAAAATTTCATGTTCCTTTAAGTAGTTTAAGATGCATTTCTCACCTAAATAAATAAAGAATCACTTTGTTCACTATAAATCTATCAACGATGCAGAAAAAAAAGGAATAACATACTATAGAAAAATAGATAAAATAAGGCTTGATTCAACAACCTTACCTAGTGGGCCCGGTCCCTAAACAATATTTTGCACCTATTCCTTATATGAAATCTTGATGATATTATTTTCTCTTTCACCTTGGTTTGCAACTAGTAATATTCCTTTTTATTCCTTGGAAAAGATGAAACAATTTATAAATCATAATGAACTAAATAAAATGAGGATAGAGAATCATATATGCTACATACTTCTATTATATTGCCTAGTACTTTTGTGAGACCGCCAAAATCAACTTTCAATGCTTGTTTGGATAGCAACAATTGGAGTCCACTATTTTACACAAGAATATCAAAAAAGACCATATTAGATAGCCATCCATATCCATGGAGCAAGATAGTTTTACATAAATAATTCATTTGCAAATGTTAAGACCACATTGAAGTTGGCAATACATAGGGTAAATTCTAGAGCTTGTAGACAACACAGATAATTCTAGAGAATTTTTGAGTGCTAAAAAATAGAAACATAACAGACTAATATGAGTTAAAAAATTAAAAAAAAAAATACTTTTGTTCTTCTAAGATGTCAAATGTAGAAAAAATCTTGAGACCTAAACTAAGGAAATGTGTTATCGTTATTGTTTTCTTTATTGTTTTCTTCTTGTTTGTATGATTTTGTGGTTTTTATTAGAAGACCCCAATGATGATTATTTATCCAAAGTAGTGGATTTATTATTTATGTTGAGACTAAAGGTACTAAGGAGATGGGGATTTCATGTCTCATGATTGGAGTTTGATTAGATTTCGCATGGTTTTCTTGGGTGCTTGTTTTGTATATTTTGAAGTAATGTGCTTCAAGATATTATGATTTGGATTTTTGTTAGATCTAGCTTGGTGTGTTTTTATTTCCTCATGTTTGTATGTTTTGAAGTATTAGGTTTGAGAGTAACATGATAAGTCTTTCTGTTCCTTTGCTTTATTTATTTTGAAGTATTGGGCTTGAGAGTAATTGGGTAATTATTTTGGGCCAACTAATTTCTCCTATCTCCTGACCATTTATAGGTTGTTGTCCATGGATTTGTATTGGGTTCCTAATGATTACAAACCTTATTTGTTTTAGTATTGTTTGAAATATAAGGACTAAAATCTATTAATCATGAGGGAAATTCCAAGCCTTTTATGATTAGAAATTGTATTTGTGCATTTAGACATTTGTGCTTCTAGAGGTTTTTGTCGGATAGTTATCATCCTAACTATATTTTCCTAACCATTTTTTTTATCAATATTATTAATTTGAGTTGTCATATCACCATCACACTAAATTTGAGCTACCTATAAAGCACTATATTGATTCAACCTATCGCCAAAGCGTTATATTCATGCTCTCTTGTATTTTATGTTTCAAGTATCATAGGTTTTGGTAATACCTTTGATGTAAACTTTCAACTACACTTTTTGGTTACGTTCTCATTGCCTAAGATTGAATGAACCATGTCATTCTCTTCTAATAGTATATTGTATTACATCCCACTTTTTTATTCACAAATAATCTTTAGAGATCACCCTGAGTGATTCAACAAGTAAGATCACTTTAGTTTTTAGTTGAAGTCCCACACTTGGTATCTTTATAGTTATTTATATTAGTGGAAAGTTCCATATGACTATTACATTTCCAATACAACACTAACTATCTATAAGATTAAGAAAATTTAATTTTTATTTACTATTTTTGTAAGTTATGTTAATCTAGAAATTATGATTATTTATATATTTTGTTAAAAATTGTATAGATGTAGGAAATCCAAGAAAATATGTACAACACAAAAAAATTAGAAGAAGAAAAAAAAAGGAACCTACAATTCCAAAAATAAAAGAACATGTAAAAATTAGAAGAAAAAGACAAAATAAACATACAAATCAAATAGCAAAAGACACGTCATAATCTTACTTTCTTGAAAATGAATATCATACACTTCATCTAATATTTTTAGTTTCCAATCTTGAAAATGAATATGCTTAATGTTCTTGCTGTTTATCCTTTACACATAATCAAAGGCAATTCTCCTAGTATGGCTCTCAGGTTAGTCCCTCTATCAACCTACCTCTTCCCCTTATAATCAAGATTGGGAAGTGGATTCTTTTATGGATCATGACTCTTAGATTCATACCTTCATCTCACATGTATATATGTGTTTTCTTGTTTGTTATGTCATCTTTACATATTGTTTCTTAGTATTTATATGCTAGTTCATCTAGGAGGATCCATGTTAATCTTATAAGTACATGGATATAGCGAAGAGAGATGTTGTGTTGTTCTTCTATATGTATATATCTTTATGTATATGTCATCTATAATCTTTTCAACATTTTGGTTGTGATGTAAAGTGTTGAACGTTTAGGTATCATCCATATTGAACCAATTTATTTAATTTATTTTTTATGTGTCATTCTTCCTTTATATTCATGGTTTTGAGAATTAACCTTACATTATCATTTAAAAAAAACTTTTTTATGTAGGTTATATTCAAAATAACACCTATGTTTTTTATTAGAGGTAAAGCAAGTTTTGAAGGGACCTCAAAACCATTTACAAAAAAGGAAAGTTGTATCAAAAGATAATTAAACAAACCAACCAACAACCAACAGGCAACAAAACATCAACAACACAACTGCCAAAAAGGATAAACAAAAACAAAAAACTACATACTCTTCAGAATATTAGCAGTTTCCATGTCGTTCTCAATTATCTTCTAATGTGCATCCATAACTTCATAAATCTCTTTGATAGGGAACCCAGCTTGCATCTTATTCTTGTTGTGAGTTCTAGCATTGGGCCCCAAAACATTTACCTCTTTAGCAAAAGCATCCTGCAAACCAACAACCTTATCAACCAAAGCTTCCTCCACCACCTGCCTTTCCCCAATGGCATCTTTATCACCAGGAGATCCCTCCATCCATTTCTAAGCCTCTCATTGAGAATAATAAGGCCCTTAGCCCCATTCCTCATAACATTTTTAGTAACTTCAACAACCTTATCCAACTTCATGTTAACCCGATCCATCTACATTTCTAAATTCACAATTATTTGTTCAAAATTCTGCTTCAGCTTAAGCATCTCCTCAACAACAATCTTTAGGGCATCATATAGCTGGTCAATTTGATTCTATACAGAATACTGTGAAGATTCCTTAGCTTTCCTCACAACCCCCCGAACAATCACATTAGTCATATCAAGCTAATGAAAAAACCATTTGAAAAATCTAAACAGGGAAATAGTACCCTCATTAGCCAGTCCCAAAACATTAGGTAGATCCTCCCGATTAATATTAAACACATCCATAGCCTCAACTTCACCCTTGTGGGAGGTACTATTCATTTCTTGGTTCTCACAAACCTCCTTGCCTTTAGCACCAACCATTGGCATCTAAATTTTATGAAGAAACTCACAATCTCCTTAGCCACCGTCCTAATTCTATTATGCTTTTCCATTCCCTCATCAAGGGCGTCCATAGCATCCTGCCTACCACCAATCTTTAGAGAAGAAACAACAAGTTCCTCCAGCATAGGGCTATCTGACCTCTTAGCCACCTTCTTACTGCTACCTTCCTTCAAACCCTTCTTTCTCTTAGATCCCGAAATAAGGGGTGTGTGAGTCAAATCCTCCTTAACATCAATCATATCTTTCAAAATAGTAGAGGGAGCAACAGGCCTAGTTCTACAAGGTTTAACATTGACCCCTTCCTCACTGCAAGTCTCATAATCCCTTGGGTCAGGAATAGGATTACCTTTTCCACTCTTACCTAGAGTAGGGGGCTGTGAATACACTTCCATAGAGGCCTGAGAGTCGGGAACATAGTCCACATCCTCTTCCGACTCAGACTCCTCCTCCAAAACCTCTATCTTCTTTTTCCCTTTTTGATGCACCGGTTCCTCCTCCGACACAGTCTCATATTCTAGGGTTAATTTCTTTTTCTCACCTTTAGGAGCCTTTTCAGGCTGCTTAGGAACCACAAAATCCTTTGCATAATCTGTTATCAAAAGAATTAAACCAACATGTAGCACAAAATTCTTAGGATTCCTTTTATGGTTTGTAAGACCACTCTCTAAAGAAGCCAAGAGACAGAAAGGAAAGGAAACTTTCTTCTTATGATGAAAGTGATTCAACAAAACAAAATGATAACCATTTATAGTAGAGAATTGACCTTCTAAGGTTATGTACGTCATCAATTCTTCAACAACATCTCCCCACAGAGCTTTGATTGAACTGTGTTGGTATCCACCACTTTTAGCATGCTTGAGCTTCAATTCTTCATCCCCTTTAAAGAAAATTTGCATAGCAGCATTAGATTCCTTCTTATCTCTATACATCTTTTTTCCCTCCATAGAAAGATCAATAATGTTTGCTATGAAATCCTCATTGATATCAAATTCAGTACCGCCCAACTTCAAAACCCTATTATTCCATCCCTTAATAAACAATTTCGTAGCCTATGGATCATTCCCATGGAGCCGCTCCAAGCATGGCATGAGCCGACCCTTTTGCAAAATTTCCCATACTTTAGTCTTATTTTTTAAGGTATCATAGGAGAAAGGCTTCACCCTATTTCTATCTCCACCCATGATCACAAACTTAGCAAAACCCAAGAGCTTGAGAATTTACAAACAATTAAGAGAAGCCTCGAGAATGAAGGCCAAAAAATACCCACAATCTGTGTGACAATGACATTGTGGTAGAGGGTCATAATTAGCCTTGAAGGCTGCCCCATATGGAGATTGCTCGAATTACCATAAGCCCAGGAATGATCCAACTCACAATCACTCCAAACAATGATCTGCCATGTGAACAGGGTCATGTGAGCACAAATCATGATGAAGTCACCTTCCAACTCAACATATTTGATAATCATTGTTAAGACAATCCATTGCTCAATAGGAAGGGGATCATCCACATCCCAAACCCTATAGCCGATAACACCAAAGTTAGCAAAGACATCCGCAAGACCATTTCCTTCCCTAACAATATGAGAGATATAAAATTCATCAAAAGAATTTAAAATTTCAATGGTATCCAAAATAAGGGACTCAACACTCCAAGAGGGGACAAAAGACTTTTTTAAATTATTGATAATATTTAGAGAATCTCCCTCAAGCCACACCTTCCTAAAGCCTTTAGATTGGGCCGTCTTCAAACCATGATAGGTTGCAGACACTTCGAAGAATAACACCTATGTTATATCTACATAAAGTTCCTTTTTCCAAATATATGTAAGAGATTATAATTAGTTTCACTTTTTTTATCAAGTATTGATGAAAAAGTACCCTTGAATCAAATGATATTTTAGATCTACTTATGTGAAATCTACTTGGGAGTAGTACAAAAGAAAAAGGAAAGGAAGATTTTGAGTCCCTTCCCTTTTATGCACTTATGTTTCATTTCTCCCATCACATATAACTAATCTAATAAATATTTGTACATGTCTCTATTTGTTATTTTTTCCTAAGAACTATCTTTCATCATCATCCATGTGCTTACTTGTGTTTTAAACATTTCCAAGGTCTAAAAAATCCTAAGTTTATGAGGTTTTGGTTTATTTCCTTAGTGTTTATATAATTTAAAAAAATTCCCCTTCTAATTGGACACAAAATTTCCATTTGCATCCTCACATTTGAAAAAATTTCCATTTGCAATTTTTCCTTTAGATTTTTTTTGCTAATGTCAAGCTTATGAGATTTTGACCCCTAAAAATCTATATGTTTCCATCTGGTATTTATTGGTGTTTCCAAATGATTCCTTAATAATATCTACAGGTTAGCCATGTCTTATAGAGTTCAAGGCTATTAGGAGATTAGCCAACAAATGATAATTTTTTTGTTAAGTTTAATTTCCTTTGCACTTTGGGCTTTGCAAAACCTAGGCGGGTTTCCCTTATAATATCACTTAAAATTTTACAATACAACCGAAAGTGATACCTAGAAAATTAATTCCGATAAACTTGTGACAATAATTTACACAACAAAATATTACAACCTTTGATATCCTTGCAAATATTCAAGACCCTATATGAGATACAACATCAATGATCAATTAATTACAAATGGCTTGAGATTTATCATTGTATATTTTTTTGGGGATTTATGAGTGTTCTCTTAACCTAATCAGTGCACATCTAGGGTTATAGAGTCCCAAAATCTTCTAAAATATTCCTCACAACAATTTAAACATATTATGATAGTCAACAATTTATTATTACCTAATAATAACAAAGGCCAACTAAAGGCTTACAACACAGTCCTACTTAATAATCCATTTGGAATTATAATATCCTTTGTATTTTAATGAAATAAATTACTCCATTCATTGAACAAAAGCTATTAATAAAAGTACATAGTGCGAGAATTTTGCATTGAAGAAATCAATAATTCTTGATTATTTCATGAAAGATATTGGTTTACAAATTTGGAGATGATGACATGATGAAAGCATGTATTCATATATGCCTTGATCAAAGATAAATTACTATTGTAATTTTCTTTCATAGATAGTGACAACAAAAACCCTAGCAGCGCTTAACAGATTCATAGGCTTGCTCAAAATTTACAATTTTTGGGCCCCTTACAAGAATCCTAGCTCTTTAAATAGGAAAGATAAACACATAGGCTTAAGGAGCAAAATGACACTTGTCCCGCTTGACAATTAAACTTGTTGCAAGCCAAGCAATGCAACAACTTGATAACATCACATATTATTTTCATAACAAAGAAAAAAAGATTAAGTTTGAAGCTACTAAAGAGACCAATTGATTTTAATTATTGAGGGAGACAAAATGTTACACCCCAAATGTATAGTTACTAGTCACTATTACTGCATAGGGTAAATATGGATGTAATGTGAATTCGAGAGATTAATAAAATATGATCATACCTTGTTATCAATATGAATGTTATCTCATTTGATGATTGTCTCATTTGAATGTTATCTTTGTTGATGTTATACATGGAGAAATACTACATATATGTGAATGAAAGGTTATTGAATTATCATTATTCTAACTTTGGAGATGTTAATGTATACTGCATACTATTGTGAACAACTGACTATCGTGTGCATGTGTTAGTGCATGTAGGTATGTGTTCCATTCCTCTAGGTGGAGGGGAAGTATCACTCGGGAGAAGATCTTGGTCGGGTAACTGCTAAGAGTAACTATCTGAGCATATACACACACCACATTAGAAAGACTGAGCTGAGTCAGTTTGATGGTAATAGGTAAGCCATCCCTAGTCGATATGTTTGGATTTGAGAGTCTTGTTTACTTCTGCATGCATTGGGTGATGTTTATTTGTTTGAGATTTTGAGATATTTATTGTGCTATTACAATCATATGGACAAGTGGGATGTATGTGGAAGTATGTTTATATATATGCACATGCATGTCAACAAGATCTAACGACCTGCATATGCATAAGTATAGATATACCACACGTACACACTTATCAATATGATGGTAAGCGTGAATGGATTTGTACATAGAGGTATACACATTTATACACACACACACACATATATATATATATATATATGCACACATTTAGTATGATGTGTTTATTATGTACTATCTTGTCTATACTAATATTTTTATATATAAATATATATATATATAAATAAATAAATAAATATATATATAAAAAAAATATATATATATATATATATATAAATATAAATAAAGAAATATATATATATATATATATAAATATAAATATATATATATATATTGAATGTGTGCTTACGTTATACACTTACGATATCTATATGAATATAATATCTATATGAATATATATATGTAAATATATATATTAATGGATATATATATATATATATATATATATACTTTAAATACCTTACATTTATATATATATATATAACATATTATATATGTCGATTGAAATCGACTAACTCTTAATTATTGAAGCCGATTATTAAGGTTGACTTAAAGTCAATATAGACTATGGTTTGAAGGTCGATATAGACCATGTCTTTGGAAGCCAATTTATAAGCTTACGACTACTAGTATGAACTGATTATCATTGAGAATAACACATGAATTATGGTGTGGCTTTGCATTTGGATTATTGGCTGTAGAAACCTTGACTTGGTCAACGTATTAATGAGACCTTGCTTGACTTAGTCTCACGTATTAACTCGTTAATGATGATTCACTTACCATTTGGAATGAATGAAGTTTTTTGTCATATATTGGATATTGAATGAGTTTAATGGTGCCAAATGTGAAGGGGAGAAATAGCAGATGGCTCCACCTTTGAAGTTTGATTTCCTGTAGATGTCTTTCATTGAAACAATTCAAATTCTTCCATGTGCATTTGGAATAAGTCTTGGATTGCTGCCAAAGAAACTAGTCGATCTGTAGGAGGTTTTGCTGAGTCTAAGCTTAGTTTATCACCACCTTAATGCTGAGTTGATTTGCATGAAGCTTGTTGTCTTTTTACATGCCTAAACTATAGGCTTTGTGGTTGCTTGGTTTCTCTATAAATAGTTGAACCATTTCTTTGTGAGGGATGCATTCCTTTCAAGAGATTATACATCTTTTGCAATTCTTATTTCCTGCATTATAACCAGCCATACTTTGCTTAGCAATTAGAGAGAGATAGGAAGAGAGTTTTTATAGTTTGTGAGGTGATTATATTTTGAGAGGAGTAAGCTATCAACTTGAGAGGTGGAGATTATAGTGATTTTCTTGAGAAGTTGTTGCTGTTGGAAAAGACTACTTTGATGTCTTTAGTATGGATAAACAATAATAGGCATGAGGATCCCTTCTTCTTTGTTATTTTACTTTGAATGATGTGTCTTGCTTGCATGGATGAGATGTCATTCCAAATTATGCATTAGTGAAAGTAGATTATTTTGAAAAGTAAGTTGAAGCTTTTATGCTATTTTCATATTGTGTATTTATGTACTCCATAGTAGGAGATGGGTGTATGTCTGAGACTCCACCTTAGTTTGTGTGACTACTGAGATTAAACACTGTCAGTTCACCATGATCCAGCATTAAATGCTAGACAAAGATTGTAGGTTTTACAAGTTCTAGTTATGTAGGACACAACACTATGCTCAATTGGGACATCTATCGAATGATAGATGTGTGGGGGACCACATTATGAGTTTGTGGTTGGTGGAAAAGTGCCTAAGTAATGCTTCTCCTCCACATCAGGTGACAAAAGAACCAAGATTTGAAAGGAAGGATCCTAGATTGTCTTACAACTATTTTTTCTAAAGCTCTTTGAGCTATGTTTGTATTTGTATGATTTCTTACATTGATGTATTTATGAAATAAAAAGGACTTCATGTTGTATTATGTTTTGAATCTTGATTAGAAATTATCAATAAAGAAAATATATTTTTTTTGTTCACACTGGCATGTTACTTGCTTATTTACTCGTTTAGGGTAAAATTAGAAATTTTTACTTCATAGAAAGGGTTAGTACGTTACATGTGGTATCAAAGCTACAAGGTTTAGCACTAGGAACCTATGAGCTTGTCATTTTTCCATCCAACATAATCTAATGTTGTGAAAATTCTTGTGTCAGGATGGTGTGTCTCAGATTAATGGTTTGAAAGTCAGTAATCAAAAATGAGTGTTACCTGAAGGTTAAGAAGGAAAAAAAAAGCCATCATTAGAACCATAGAGGGAACCAACTATGATAATGCTATCTAGTTGAGTGACACTGAAAATTTTAGTCACACACTTTCTTCGATTAGTGATGTGAAGAGGAAGATGAAGATGAAAGCTATGTACAATTACCTACCAACCATCTCACTAGAAAAGTTTGAATCATTACCACTTTCCAGGGATATGCCTTTAGAAGAAAGTGTTAGTCCAACATTCATCTTTAGGGATTCTCAAGTTCTATCACTAGCTGAAGCAATAGCAATTTCTTTGAGTAAAGAGTCTGAGGGATATGTACCAAGGACATTGCTAGATGAGAAATGGTATCATGAACAAATGTCTGTGCAAAGTGTAGACTACATTGTTGAAGAACACCATATTGACATTGCTTCTTGTAACTATGTATCGGATGATAAATCTGAAGGTTATTATCCTTTTTCGGATAGGTACGAACATATGAGAGATAAACAAAAAGAAAGGGAACAACAATTTTCTTAGTCTATAAGTTATACTCCTTTAAGTCATGTGTCAGAGAGTGAATTTGAAGGATACTCTCCACTTGACTATCTGAGTAGTCACCCATGTAATCAAAAGGATATTGAAATCCTCAAGAAATGAACAAAAATTATGTGTTATCAAAAGAATCATGTGCTTAATCTTATGTGGAATTATTATGTACATGTGAATGTTTACTTTTATGTTTTCCATAAGATAAATGATAACATAATTTAGGCTAACATGGATAGAAAATTCAGGTAAAAACCTATCACTTAAGCATGGTAAGGACATGAACTAATCCTAGTGGAAGTCGAGAGGTTGGACAAGGAACCATTGGAGTAGAGGTTAGGCTTAACCAAATCTTGGCAAGGTTGGCTAACCTTGAACAAGAAAGAGTTAAGGATAGGGTAGAAAAGGAAGTACCCATTAACGAACATGAGGGAGAAAATTCTTCCCATGGGCATGGTGAAAACCATAATCATGAGAAGGAAAAATCACCTACACCATCCATGGAAAGGAATAAGAACCTTGTAGCTTCTAAAATTTCCAGGGACATGAAGAAGGTTATTCCACCTAAGTTTGATGGAAGTGCTAGAGGTGATGAAGCTAAGGTGTGGATTGTACAATCAAAAAAGTATTTTGAAATATGAAACTATGATGAGGTTACTAAAGCTGCATGGGGTGTGTATTAATTAGTAGGGGAAGCCTCTAACTAGTGGATGAACAAGAAGTTGGAACTTAACATCAACTCATGGAATCTAACTTGGGGAGAAGTTGTGGAAAATTTCCACAAAATATGGTTACCACAACTTTAATATGACCAAAAACTCTCGTATTTCTAGGAGTTGAGGCAAGTTAACATGACGGTCAATGAATACTGGGAGAAATTCACTTGACTTCTACACTATGTTCCCATATACCATAAAGATGAGCGCTTCTGCATTGGGAAATTTATATTGGAACTCAATAGTCGGATTGGAGGAGAAGTGGATATGCATGGTCCAACAATAATGGATCTTGTATATGAGAAAGCAATTAAGCAAGAGAAATAAATTAAAGCTAATTCCACTCACCAAGAAAGAAAAGAGCAAAAGAAAGATGAGGAAGTTCCTAACAAGATAGTTCCAAAGAAGGAGGAATCAATGCAAAATTTTCCAAGGCAAAAAGGGAAAAGGTTTTGCAATAATGGAAAAGAGGTTAGGAGAGAGTGGAAAAAGAATGATTCTAGCATGGGTAATACCAATAAGGCTAGTGAATATAACAATAAGTTTGGAGAAACCATAGGGAAAAGAGGACCATTTAAAGGATGTTTTATATGTAGAGGGAATCACTATGCAAGTGAGTGTCCCAATAAAACTTCTGGATCATGACAATATGGTAATCCACTACCCACTTAACAAGCAATGTTTCATCATAAGATATATTCAACACTGGATGATCGACAGGCAGAGTACCAAGTAACTCCAGTCAAAACACCAAGCATTTTGTTTGGCCTACCTATTTATATTCTTATTGATACGGGTGCAACTGAGAATTTCATTTCACCTAGAATAGCTAAGCAATTATCTAGAAAGGTGGGACACATGACAATGTCTAGGAATGTAGAGTATGCAAACCAAACAAGAGCAAAGGTGGATCAATGTCTATTTGAGGCTAAGATAGAACTACCTAGTTTTACTATAGAAGTTAACCTTTATGTTGAACCTTTAGGATCAAATGATGTTATCCTAGGAGTTGTGGAAACATAGGGCTATAGTAGACTACCATGCTAAGACTATAGAATGCCTAGATGATTATGGAAATCAAGTTAAATTCCAAGGGATACCTAGGGAGGTGAAGATTTGACAAATTATGACAATGCAACTTATAAGAGCTAAGAAGAAAGGGTGTAAACTCTTTGCCATAAAAAATGAAGAACTTGAGAAGGATAGAGATGATTAAGAGTTCCAAAATTTACAGGAACTAGAAGATGGAGAAATAGATGAAACTGGGAAAATGGATATGGAGAAGTATCTAATATTAAGGAATTTTTTGGATTGATTCCAGAGGAGTTACTAGGGTTACCTCCGAAAAGAATATTTGACTTCTCTATAGATATTGTTCTAGGGTCAGAACCTATTTCTAAGGTACCCTATAGGATGAAAACCACTGAACTTATAGAACTTAAGACACAATTGGATGAATTGTTGTTGAAAGGACTGATAAGACCAAGTGTATCACCTTGGGGAGTGCCAATTATCTTTGTTAAGAAGGATGGTACATTGTGATTGTGCATCAATTATAGTATGCTTAACAAAGCTATGGTTAAGAAAAAGTTATCTGTTGCCATGCATTGATGAGCTTCTTGATCAAATGAGAGTTCTGTCGTATTCTCTAAAATCAATCTAAAATCTGGATATCACCAATTGAGGGTTAAAGATGAAGATATCTTTAAAACTGCTTTAAGAACCAAATATGGGTACTATGAGTTCACTATTTTACCTTTTGGTTTAACAAATGCACCTGCAACATTCATGAGCCTTATGAATAATATGTTTAGGGATTACCTTGACAAGTTGGTACTAGTTTTTCTAGATGATATTTTGATTTATTATAGAAATTAGGAAGAACATTGCAAGCATTTAGAAATGGTCCTACAACATTTGAGAGAGCATAGGTTGTATGGTAAACTTTCCAAGTGTACATTCTTCCAAAAGAGGATACATTATTTAGGTCATGTGATTTCAGCAGATGGAATTTTTGTAGATCCAGCTAAGATCAAATCAGTAATTGAGTGGCCTATACCTAATACTGTATTAGAGGTAAGAAGTTTCATGGATTTGGCAGGATATTATAGGAAGTTTGTCACAAACTTTTCTAAAATCGCTTTTCCAATTACCTCTTTGTAAAAGAAAGGAAAAATATTTGAATGAACTGGGAAGTGTCAAGAGGATTTTGACCTACTCAAGGAGAAATTAACCACCACACCAATCTTAAAAGTACCAGATCTTGAAGGTAGCTTTACGGTTATCACAGATGCATGCAGAGAAGGGTTAGGAGGTGTGCTAATGCAAGATGGGCAAGTAATTGCCTATGAATCTAGGAAGCTAAAATCATATGAGATGAATTATGGATCACATTATTTAGAGTTGGCAGCTGTAGTTCATGCATTGCAAATATGGAGGCACTATTTGCTAGGAAAACCCTTTGAGCTAAAAACTGGCCATAATGGGTTAAAGTACCTTTTTACTCAACCAAATTCGAATGCAAGACAAATAAGATGATTAGAGTTGATAGCTGACTATGATTTTAATATTAGTTGTATTAAGGGAAAAGAAAATCGAGTTACCGATGCATTATGTCAAAGATGACACATTGCTTCTATAGTAACAATTCAAACCGATTTCAAGAGGCAAGTACTCCAAAAGTGCAAGGAAGATGAGTATTACTTGCAAGTGAAGCAAGCACTCACCGATAATCCACAAGATTCTAGGTATGAAGGTTTTTAATTTGAACCTAATGGAATAATTAGATATAAGGGTAAAATGTATGTACCCGACATAAAGGAATTAAGAAATCTGGTATGGAAGGAAATTCACGAAGCACCATACTCTAGACATTCTGGAGTGATGAAAATGATGGCTTATGTAAAACCATTATACTTATGAAAGGGAATGAAGGGAGATGTCGCTAGTTTTGTGTCTAGGTGTCTTGAGTGTTAAAGGGTGAAAGCTAAGCATCATCATCCTACAGTCTTGTTATAACCACATGATATACTAGAAAAGAAGTGGAAAGTCATAAGTATGTACTTTGTGCAAGGATTGCCTATGTCAAGGAATAAGCACAATGCCATACTGGTGGTAGTAGATAAGCTTACAAAAGTAGCACATTTTATACCAAGGAACTTAATTGATGGGGCACCTATTATAGCAAGAAAATTTGTGTAGGAAGTGTCTAGATTGCATGAAATTCCTGAAAATATAATCTCAGATAGGGATGCATGAGTCACTTCTAGGTTTTGGAAAACCTTGTTTTCTGCACTAGGGACTCAATTGAATATAAGCTCAATGTATCATCCAAAAACGGATGGGAAAACAGAAAGGGTAAACCAAGTTATGGAAGATCTACTTAGGATGTATTGCATGGATCAACAATACAAGTGGGAGGATTACTTACCCTTAGTTGAATTTTCTTACAACTCTTATCATTTTGCAATTAAAATGGCTCCTTTCGAAGCTTTGTATGGTTGAAAGTGTCGAACTCCTATAATTTGGGATAAACTTGAGGATTGAGTAAGTCTTGGGCTGGAAATGTTGGAAAAAATGGATGAACAAGTTAAATTAGTTAAGCAAAGGTTAGATGAAGCTAATGATCAATAGAAAAGCTATGCTGATGCTAAGAGAGTACCCCGTAATTTTGCCTTAGGTGACAAAGTATTATTGAGAGTGAAACCTCACAAAAGCTCCATTAAATTTGGAAAGTATTCTAAGTTAGCCCTGCATTACATTGGACCTTTTGAGATTCTAGAGTAAGTGAATCTAGTAGCCTATTGAATCACTTTGCCACCAGCTCTTGCCTAAATGCATAATGTCTTCCATGTTTCCTACCTTAAAAAGTATATACTAGGGGATAATCATGTAATTTATTGGACTACTTTATAGGTACGGTACCTTGGGGTAGTAACTCTCGAACCCGTCAAGGTGCTAGGAACATGTAAGCTACGCTTACGTAACAAAAAAGGTTTTGTAGTGCAAATTCCAGTGGGACTAGTATGCAAAAGACACAGCTACTTACGAGGACTATGCAGAAATTCAATAGAAATTTCCTCATATTCTCAATGCTTTTGAGAATGTTGAATAATGTAATGTTAGTTGTTATGTTTTGAATAATACCCTAGGACATCAGGGATAATGATTCATAAGGGGGGGAGTATGTTACACCCCAAATGTATAGTTACTAGTTACTATTACTGCATAGGGTAAATATGGATGTAATGTGAATTCAAGAGATTAATAAAATATAATTGTACCTTGTTATCAATATGAATGTTATCTCTGTTGATGTTATACATGGAGAAATACTGCATATATGTGAATGAAAGGTTATTGAATTATCATTATTCTAACTTTGGAGATGTTAATGTATATTGCATACTATTGTGAACAATTAACTGTTGTGTGCATGTGTTAGTGGATGTAGGTATGTGTTCCATTCCTCCAGGTGGAGGGGAAGTATCACTTGGGAGAAGATCTTGGTTGGGTAACTGGTAAAATTAACTATTTGAGAATATACATAGAGCACATTAGAAAGATTGAGTTGAGTCAGTTTGAGGGTAAGAGGCAAGTCATCCCTAGTCGATATGTCTAGATTTGAGAGTCTTGTTTACTTTTGCATGCATTGGGTGATGTTTATTTGTTTGAGATTTTGAGATCTTTCTTGTGCTATTATGATCATATGGACAAGTGGGATGTACATGGAAGTATGTTTATATATATGCACATGCATGTCAACAAGATCTAACGACACGTATATGAATAAGTATAGATATACCACACGTACACACTTATCAATATGATGGTAAGTGTAAATGGCTTTGTACATAGAGGTATATACATTTATACATTTATACATACATATATATATATGCACACATTTAGTATAGTGTGTTTATTATGTACTATCTTGTCTATATATATATATATCGAATGTGTGCTTACATTATAGACTTATGATATATATATGAATATATATATATATATATCGAATGTGTACTTACATTATAGACTTACGATATATATATGAATATATATATATATATATATATATATATATATTAATGGATATATATATAAATATATATATGTATATACATATATATATATAAATATATATATGTATATACATATATATATATATATATATATATAAATATATATATGTATATACATATATATATGTATATATATATATTTTATATATATATATATATGTATATACATATATATATATATATTTATAAAATACATGTAAGGTATTTAAATTATATATATATAAATATTATAATAATATATATATATTACACATATTATATATGTCGATTGAAATCAACTAACTCTTAATTATCGAAGTTGATTATTAAGGCTGACTTATAGCTGATATAGACTATGGCTTGAAGGTTGATATAGACCATGTCTTTGGAAGCCAATTTATAAGCTTATGACTGCTAGTATGAACTGATTATCATTGAGAATAACACATGAATTATGGCGTGGATTTGAATTTGGATTGTTGGCTATAGAAACCTTGACTTGGTCGATGTATTAATGAGAACTTGCTTGATTTAGTCTCACGTATTAACTAGTTTATGCTGATTCACTTACCATTTGAAATGAATGAAGTTTGCTGTCATATATTGGATATTGACTAAGTTTGATGGTGCCAAATGTGAAGGAGAGAAATAGTAGATGGTGCCACCTTTGAAGTTTGATTTCCTGTACATGTCTTTCATTGAAACAATTTGAATTCTTCCATGTGAATTTGGAATAAGTCTTGGATTGTTGTTAAAGAAATTTGCTAAGTCTGAGCTTAGTTTATCACCACCTTAATCTTGAGTTGATTTGCATGAAGCTTGCTATCTTTGTACATGCCTAAACTATAGGATTTGTGGCTGCTTGGTTGCTCTATAAATAGCTGAACCATTTCTTTATGAGGGACACATTCCTTTCAAGAGATTATACATCTTTTGAAATTCTTATTTCTGCATTACAACCAACCATACTTTTCTTAGCAATGAGAGAGATAGGAAGAGAGTTTTTATAGTTTGTGAGGTGATTATATTTTGAAGAGTAAGCTATCAAATTGAGAGGTGGAGATTATAGTGATTTTCTTGAGAAGTTGTTGCTGTTGGAAAAGGCTGCTTTGTTGTCTTTAGTATGGATAAGTGATAATAGGCATGAGGATCCCTTATTCTTTGTTATTTTACTTTGAATGATGTGTCTTTCTTGCACGGATGAGATGTCTTTCCAAATTATGCATTAGTGAAAGTAGACTATTTTGGAAAGAAAGTTGAAGCTTTTATGTTGTTTTCATATTATGTATTTATGTACTCCATAGTAGGAGATGAGTGTTGTCATAGGTATTATACAATAGGTATGGTTGAACATGATAAGCACATATGGTGCATTTACCTAAGTTATTGTTTTAACTAGGATATCTTATGCATACTCCTAGGAGAGGTTATCCAAAATGGGAGAGAGTTTTATATACTTACAAGTAAGTAGGGTTATCCAAGTATATGGGTTATCTTTGGAATGATGGATTATCCATAGAAGGAAACACCTAACTTGTGTACTTACTAGGTAAGTAGGTTTATTTCAAGTAGATTAATATGGTTGTAGGTTACCTGGGATGATGGACTATCCATTATGATGGTTTATTTCAAGTAGATTAATATGGTTGTAGGTTATCTAGGATGATGGACTATCCATTAAAGGAAATACCTATGCGTAGCTTAAGATAGCCTCAAGTCAAATTGATCTTGAGTAGTGTATGTGATAGATGAATTCATTTGAAGTACTAAATGAGAACACTTTGTCCAAAGTATTGTGTATGTCCAAGACTCCACCTTAGTTTGTGTGACTACCGAGACTAAATACTGTCAGTTCACTGTGATCCAGTATTACATGCTAGACAAAGATTGTAGGTTTTACAAGTTCTAGTTATGTAGGACACAACACTATGCTTAGTTGGTTGTTGTTATCGGTTACTCTACCAATCTCTTCATCAAAGGGAAGGGCCATCTATCGAATGGTAGATGTGTGGGGGACTGCATTATGAGTTCACAGTTGGTGGAAAAGCACCTGAGTGATGCTTATCCTCCATAGCAAGTGATAGAAGAACCAAGATTTGAAAGGAAGGATCTTGGACTGTCTTACAACTATTTGTTCGAAAGCTCTTTGAGCTATGTTTGTATTTGTATGCTTTCTTACATAGATGTATTTATGAAATAAAAAGGAATTCATGTTGTATTATGTTTTGCATCTTGATTGGAAATTATCAATAAAGAAAAAATATTTTTTTTGTTCACACTAGCATGTTACTTGTTTATTTACTTGTTTAGGGTAAAATTAGAAAGTTTTACTTCATAGAAAGGGTTAGTACGCTACACAAAATATGACAGATTTGCAACTACATGTAATCTCAAAGAGCTTGATGAAAAAGAATGATGACTGTGTTGAGTTGACAAGTTGATTTACTCTTGATACTTTTCAAACCATGAAGCATATATCTCCTTTTACAACCATTTGAATTCCAAAAATTTGACTACCTTATTCAAATGTGTTGTATATTTTTCATCTAAGATAACCCTTGTTTCCTTGATACAATTATCTAATATTGACTCTAAACTTAGTGATTTATCCATATACTATTTAACATGGTTGAGTTTGGTTCATCATTGGAAAAAAATGGAAGCACATGAAGAAGGATAAATATTACTAAAATATGGCTTTCATCTATAAAATGCCTTAATCTCTCCATCATCATCCAAAATTTTAGGCATCAATTCCCCTTCCAATTCTTCAAAAGAAATCATTTTTTTTAAAGGGGTAAAAATTTATTTAATCAAATAAGCTCCAAGAATACAAGGAAAGGGCCAGATCCAACCGAGGCCCAAATGAAACCCAATCTAGAAATACCAATGAACCACAAACCAAAGAACCAAATTCAAATAAAAAACCATGAATATCCTCTTGAATGAGCATCTTCAACTTCTTGGCACAGTCACTAGGAAGATGCTCCCAATCATCAACCTTCCAATCACCTCTGAACTCATAAGCCCATTTAGATAAATAGTCAACAACATTGTTTCACTCCCTCGGGATATGAATGAAGGAAACCACCTCAAATGGAGTGCTTAACTGGTGAATATGCTGCACAATCGAAGTCAATTTCCAATTCACCCCATCAAGGCTATGCTTATTTAATAAATTAATCATAATATGAGAATTAGATTCACATATAACCTTATGCTAGCCAAGAGCCCAAGAATTTTCCAAGGCCATAAGGATTGCAAGAGCCTCCATGAGATTATTAGACTCGTGACCTTGAAACTTGGAAAATAAAAAGATGACAGTCCTAAAGCTATCTCTTTCCACACCACCCACACCAGCAAAACCTAGATTACCTTTGGAAGATCCATCTATGTTAATTTTCAAGACCCCATTAGGAGGTGGGGACCATTTACCATCCCGCTAAATTTTCTTGTTGGGGTGTCTCCTCCCATTAGAACTATGCCTTCTAGGAATCATCCCATTCAGACCCAGACCCAACAACACCACTACCTCCCCATTATTCAAAGGATCCCCAACCTCACAATTAGCTGAAATAGACTCTTGAAGCATACCAAGAATCTACTGCCAAACCTGAATCTTTATCAACTACTTATCTTGAAAGATCCTACGATTCCTCTCTAGCCAAATCTACCAAAGGATACATGAAGGTCCAATAGTCCATGCCATTTGAAGAGGGAAAGAGAGAGTAGGGGGACTTCCCAGGGATCTCCAAAAATCTATAAGGGAGAGAGAATGCACACAAGAGTGTCTCCTAACCATCCACCAAAAATGCTAGATAGCTTTGGAGAAGACACATTAGAAGAACATGTGTGAAGAGGACTCTTCACTATTACCACAAAGGAAGCAAATTGAGGGACCATGAAAGCCTCTCCTCTGGATATTAACCCAAGTAAGACACCTGTTACGAACAAATAACCAAAGGAAAAAGTTACAATTAGGCCACACAAACTTATTCCAAAGGTGTTTCCACCAAGGGACTTCAACCTCTCCATATTTCCTTCTATCGAGTTCTTGATAACTAGTTGCCACCATAAACACCCCTTTAGGATTAGGAGCCCAAGCCAAGACATCCCTGCTCTGCAAGGAGATGCAAGCCTTCCTAGCAAGAATTTGAGACAATTTAGCTTGATCCACATCTAAGCCCCTCGAGGGCCACAAGTGGGGATATTTCCACTCAATCATCTCCACCTAATCCAAATGCTTCACAACCTTGAAATCACTCACCTTGACCCATCTAGCTTCCCAAAATCACAAACCAAGATTATTAATGTGGGGAAAAGTGGTCAAGATTGGAGAATGACCATCCCAAGAGTCACGCCAAAAAAGAGAATCATCACCCTTGTGAAAAATCTAAAATAGACCCTCCTTAATTAAATCAACACCTCTTTTAAGTGTGTCCCAAATCATGGACCCCTTACCAAGCAGGGGGTACCTAGGAACATCTTCACCAACAACTCCCCTCAAATATTTAGCATTTATGATTTTGGGTCACCTATGATCCTGATTAGAGAACCATCTCCAATAAAGCTTCACAACCAAAGCCTACATAGTAATAGTAGCCCGACAAAGACCTAAACCACCTTGCTAAAGAGGTCTATAGATAGAATCCCACTTAACCAAGATCCATTTCATAAAATCCAATTTTCCAACCCATAAGAATTGTCTAGAAAGTGCATCAAGATCTATGATAAAGCCAACAGGCACAATTTGAACCATACACCTATAGATATGAAGTGCTTAGATCATAGATTTAAGAAGCAAGATCTTCCTAACAAAAGATAGCCACCTACAAGTCCAGTGATTAACATAGCCCCTAAACTTATCCAAAACACTCTGCCAGGTGCTTCTTGGCAGTGGGCCAATAGAAAGGGGAACCCCTAGATATACAAAGGGGAGATTACCAATCTAAAACCTCAAAAATATGAGCAATCCTAGATTGAATGAGAGGAGGTGTGTTAAAAAAGAAAATAAAGGAATTCCCTTCATTAATCCACTGAACAAAAGCAACAAGATAGATATCCAAAACTTGTCTAAAGTTGTTTGCTTCCCTGATTCTAGCAACACCCAAGAGTGTAGTGTCATCCATGAACTACAAATGTGATTGGGGAGGCAATCCTTCTCCCCAACACCAACCTAAGCCTTCCCAAACCTTCAACCATAATGATGAAAAGATAAGGCGATAGAGGGTCACCCTGACGAAGACTCCTAGAGGCACTAAAAAAAGAGGTAGGCACACCATTAACCAACACAAAGTAAGAAGCTGGCATTACATAGCTTATAACCCAGTTGATCCAATCCTCATCAAAACCAAAATACAAAAGAACCCTACAAAGAAATGGCCATTTGACATGGTCATAAGCCTTAGCCATATCCAATTTAACAAACAAACATAGCCTTCTCTTTAGAAATTTCCATGGAATGAATTGCTTCCGTAGCTATGAGAACATCATCCTAGATATGTCTGCCAGCCACAAAGCTCCCTTGCTCCTTTGAGATAACTTGGGCTAACCATGGCTTCAATCTCTCAACAATAATCTTAGAGATGATCATATAAGTCACATTACAAAGGGAAATAGGCCGAAAGAGATCAAAGGAATTTGCACATTCTCTTTTGGGAATAAGATCCAAAAAAGCAGAGTTTATTACTTTCAACATTTGTTTACTATTTTGGGATTCCTACATTACCTACAAAAGATACCACTTGGAAATCTCCCAAAATTCTTAAAAAAATTTAGTAGGGAACCCATCTGGACCAAGAGCCTTCCCTTTTCTCATGCTAAAAATAGTCTCCTCCAGCTCATCTAAAGAAATAGGGCGATTGAGTGCAACTTTTGCTTCCTCAAAAGTAACCAAGGGAATACAAGCTAGAACATGATTCATAGCCCCCTCATCTTTAGGAGAGTCCTCATTGAATAAAGAAGAGAAGTACTGAATAACTTCTTGAGAAATATCCAGAAAAGAGGATAATTGAACACCATGAGAAGACACAATTGAAGAGATTAAATTTCCATGACCCCTGGCCTTAATAGAATTATAGAAGAAGGCAGTATTCCTATCTCTAACCTAAAGCCAGTCAACTCTTGATTTTTGTTTCCAAAACATTTCCTCCCATAGTTCCCATTTAGATAACACCTTCAGAGCCTCAATTTTAGCTTTGAGGGACTCTTAGGTAATCCCATGATCTCTATTTTGTCTTGATATGAGATCCAAATAGAGTTGCGCTTAAAATTAAAAGCATAAGATTTGTACAGTTCATGATAATGAAATGTCAACTATTTCTAGATTAAAATTGTGTCAAGTTTTTGTATCAACATTTCAGATCATACTCCATGATCCATCATCAAGAGCTACACTTCTAATTTTTCCTTGAATACATTTCCAAAACAATCCCTATTCCACTTCTTTAATTGAAATTTCACAAATTGAAGCCTCTTGATGAAAGTATACATTGCGGTCCCATACAAAGGCAAACCTGTAACCCACCAATCTTGCTTAAGGTCCTGAAGAGACAACTCACACAACCACATTAATTAGAAATTGAAAGAGGGGTTCTTGGCACTAATCCTCCCTTGCACTGATAATTTTATGGGCCAATGATCAGATCTCCTCCAATCAAGAATTTATGAACTAGAGATCCACTGATTCCCAATCCAAAAACTAGAAACCAAGAACCTATCTAGCCACTCAGAGATAGAATCCACCCCACACCTCTTGTTACTCTAGGTGAACAAACCATTAAGAGGCTTAATATCAATCAAGTTCAAAAAAGCTATATTATCTCTAAACACTAATAAGGAAGGCTTAAGATGATCCAATCCATCTCTCTTTTCATCTAGACTAACAATAGTATTAAAGTCACTAGCCACAATCTAGGGGACCAAGGGAGCAAGAGAACACACATAACTTATATGATCCCATAGGTTAACTTTACCAACCAATTTATTTGGAGCATAGCCATTGGAAAGCAAAATTACTTCACTTGATTCAAAGCTTGAAGCATCCACGGATAAGGAGTGCCTACCTGACACTCACCATAGTGGGGAAATATTTTTCTTGTTCCAAACACAAAAAATCCCATTGGCACTTCCCTACACCCCAATGCACCAACACTGACCTTGCCACCAAAGCTTGGAGGCGATCTTGGGCATACTCTCAACTAACAACTTAGTTTCCTGAATAAACAAAACATCAGGGGAATGAGCTTTAATCATTTCCCAAATAGCATTTTGTCTGGGGATGTTGTTCAATCCCCTCACATTCCAAGAGAGCAAAATCATTTTTGGTGGTGAGAGAAATGAGAGTCAGTGGTCTTGATTGACCCCGACTCCACCAAATTATCCCCCATTGCTTTAATTTTGTCTTGATCTTTCTTTCTCCCCCACCTTAGAGGATTTCTTTAAACTACATTTTTTAAAGGTTTTTTACTTCAAGCCCAAGGGAGTAACCATTTTGTCACTTTTACGTGGAACCATATGCCCTGCCTCTATTGTTGAGTCTTGTAAAGTCAAAACCAAGCCACCTCCCAACTCCTTATCACTAAGCAAAAACACCTCCTTAGTACAAAGATGGGTTTGATCAATAATCATTTGAGAAACCAACCCAACTTCCTCCATACTTGAAGGCATATCCCTAGGTCCCAAATGGATCTCGTTAAGAACATCTGAAGTAGGCACTAGATTCACTTCAAGGTGATCCATATTATCCAAAATCTCAAAATGATTAAAGGACACATCAACTTGCCTATCCTTTAAATCTATCTTTAGACCTCTATTCTTGTTACGAGTCTTAACAGGAGTAAATCCATCTTTATTAGTTTCACCCATAGAAGCAGGGGATTTTCCTTTATCTATAGATGGAGGTGGGCGAGAAGGCACTTTGAAAGAAGCAACCCCTATAGACCCACCTGATGAGTTGAGTTTAGGACATTTCTTCTAGAGGTTTCCATATTCATGAAAATTTTGACAATGAAATGAAAGGGCCTTATAATCCAGTTGTTGAATCCAAGAAGTGGAACCAATCTGGATCTCCATTGAGTCTAGAAAAGGTTTTGTGAGATAAATTTCAACACATATTTGAGCAAATGAAATTACCTTTTTTTCCATCGTCTACTAAGACGGTCCCATTGGTTTTCCAAGAAGCAAGGCAATCATATGAAGAATGTCATTCCTCCAAAACTCTAAGGGAAGCCATGGAAGCCTCACCCACACCAACACTCTTGATAGGAGCTCCTCAACTGGATTAAACCCTATATGCCAGGGTTTGATAAATAGCCCCACCTAATCGCATAAATAGGGCCCACCTTCAAAGGCCTTATGTCAATCAACCATACATGAGAATGCCACTACAAAATAATTATTCATAGCCTGCATAATCTCCATATCGCCTTCAGGGTTCCTTGTCTTATGGACCCACAACTCCAAAAAAGGAAGAGAGACACAAATGCCCATAAAATTGCAAACCAAAATAGGCCAAGATGAGCTCCTCTCCAAACACCCATTAACTTTTGATGCACACACATGCTTTCCCTACGAAGGCCCTCCACCATTTAAATCATTATTTAAATAAATCAAAGCATTGGCATGATGAGAAGGAGATGAAGCAACCCCACAACCATTTCTAAAAAAGACAGCTCGACATGACCACCCAAAACAAATCCCGAGTCCATACAAACTGAACCTGAGAGCAGAAGGAAAATAAGATAAAAGAAAACAGACCTCGCAAAGTAGAACCACCCAATCCCACAAACAAGCAACGAAAGAGCTTCCCCAAATGCAACACACCAACCCCAAACTCCAAATGCCACAAACACCCTGCTCACACAATAGAAACAAACATGCAAAGGCATGCACAAAGAAGAAAGTAGAAAGGCCATGGGCCCACAACAACTCCCCTCCCATTTGCGCTATCTCCTCGTAAATCCAAAATAATTCAATTTATTTTTGTGTTGCTTATCTAATTTAATTTGATATGTATATATATGTCATTCAATAACCCAAGAAACTCATAAGTTCTCATTATCTTAATAGGGGCATTAGGACTAAATTTGGATTACTTGTATATCAATTCCATGGATGTTGCCCTAGGGATCCAAGCAGTCAATATTTCTTCTCATCCCTTTATGTTACATGTAGCTAGTATGTGCTTTTCTCAAATTTTTTTATCTAACCCATGTGTCCTCTAGCTTATGAATGATGCATGAAAATATGTGAGATAATAAATCATCCACCAAATTAGCCATATTCTTATTTGCTTCTTCCTTTGCTAACTTCTTTGCCTCTCTGATTTGGCTTAGTTTCTCCTTTAGCTCCTTTATTCTCAATGATAGTATTTCCCTATCTTGAATTGAAGTATCCACTTAGCTTGATTGTGGAGTTGCAAGCTCTGATATATTGCTTGGAGGAAGGGGTAAGAGTGACTTCACCTTATTGTATTCTTCAAAAAACTTAATATGATCCTTTTGTAGCTTATCAAAACCTTCTTGTAGTTTTTTAGTTCCAGCTTCACTAAATAATGTTGTACTAACCACCAGAGGCCTAGCTTGGGGTGAAGTTGTATCTACTATTATTTTGATAATAATATTTATTGCAACCTCCCTAACATTATTGGCAACTTGTGGCTTCTATGTTTTGGATCTATTTGTTAGATGCATAGGACAACTAAGAGGGGGGGTGAATCAATTGTACACTTTAAAACTTCAAAAACCTCATTAACATTCAGATCTTTATTAGCCCTTAAACACTTATCATGAATTAGTACAATGTAAACATATGAAATAGTAATGTAAACACATCCAACACATAAGAACACCAAATTTACATGGAAAACCCAAGAAGGGAAAAACCATGGTGGGGATTAACTCACAATATAAAGTAATAACAACATTGAATACAATAGGCTCACTATCAGAGGGCTCAATACCTAAAATGAAGAAGGGTTCATTGCCAAAGGACTTAATGTCTAAAAAAAAGATAGAAGAAGGGGTGGATCATTCCAAATTTGAACTACTAACAATGCATCTCTCTTATGTCATAGGTATAGTTCCATTCAAGCACAAACAACTCATTCAACAAACTTAAATGTAGACTCCTTTTTCTCATTGCATCTAGGAGTCATAGGCATTAAATCTCACACTCATATCACCACACTTGATCACATTCACATCTTTCACATCACTCACCTTCTCTACTTAATTCACTCAACAACTCACCTTTTATTTATACCATTCTCAACCTAAAACAATCTCAACTAGGTTGGCCTTAAGGAAACGTATGCACCTCAACCGTGCAACATCAAATAGGTCAGCACCAAACACTTCCAATGTATAAAGAAGTGAAGGTAGACCACACCATAACTTATCTGGGACCCAAATCTACACCACCATGCTTCTCAACACTTTCACAAACAATAATCATCCTCCACAATTATCACTAGCATGCCAAGTCAACCAAACCTACATTAACACGAACAAGAAACTCCAAACACACCTCTCTAGGTCCAGAAACATCTCACGAACTACAAAAAAACACTTCAAAATATCTCATAATATTCCACATTATCAAAACATTTTCTACTACTACAACCACCTAAAACTTAAGAACACCTTTATTCTATGCAACTAGACACACTAGCATTGACATCCAACTCACCAAACAACCTTGCAGAACACCAAAACACCTAAAACTTCAAGGGAAGGTAGATACATAATATATAAGCATGTTCCTTGATTCGTAATACAAGAATCTTCACTACAAAGAAATGTAGAGTAATCTTATTTATCCCAAACAACTTGTGTCACCAGAAAGACATACTGTCAAACACATCTTCCACTGCAATACGATCCAAAACCTAAAACTCTGGATATAGAACCTTTGAACACCTCTAACCATCATATCTAAACCACATAGGCATATCTTCAACCATGAAGAAATGAGGGGCAGAACATTGAACACCACTTTGTCACACTAAACTCTTTATTATTCAAATTTTATCAAAAGCACTTGGAAACCAAGTGAACCAACTACATCAGCAACACTACTAACATCTTTGCAACATATTTGCAGTATCTACAATATCTATCAACTATAGCACATCCAACTATCTCTCCAAACATAACTTCTATAACTATACCAAAGTAAGACATCAATGATAACACCGAAAACATTGTGTTGACATCAATACTAACAACTCCAGGCTTCCAAAAACTCTAATGCAAAGGGGTTGACATCATCAACACCAACAACATTCCAACACTCTCTTCATACAAGGGGTTGACATCAATAACAACACCTAAACATTCAAAAAACAACTCAAGCTTCCAACAATCTCCCCCTTTGCCATTGATGGTAACACCAACTTTTTGAAAAACCATCAACAACAAAAGAATCCAACAACAACTCTATAACAAGTAGTACTCCCCTTAACTAGGGAAGCCTTTTACTCTTCATACTCTCTCTTCATAGATTTCTTCTCTTGCAACACCAACTCTCACTCTCTAGGGTCTTCAAACCATATTCTCTTTTGCTCAATGGTTTTTTAACCAACTTTCTCCCCATTTGACATCCATGGAAAAGTGCCATAGAATCATCCAACTCTCTTTCTTGTATTGAACTCTTTTGCTTTCCCCCTTTGACAACATTCAAAGGGAAACACCTGCATACACCACTTTGACACCACTTGCAACAATAGCAAGCAACTACATTCTCTCTTTACTACACTCACTTTTTTGCACTCTCCCCCTTAGGGCCATAAAATATGCTCCATCTGAATTCACCAACCAAAAATACTACTACATACTCCCCCTGAGAGATAGCCTTCATCAGTTTGAAACACAAGAATAATCTTGAATTGCTCCAAAATAATGATGCACACTCTTATACATCTATTTGAAGGAAGGATGGGAAATATCCCCTAACTTCTGCTAGAGATACTCAAAAGTATCTTTAGAAAGAGTCTTCATGAAAATATTAGCAACTTGATCCTTTGTTGGCACATACTCTAGCTTCACTTCATTTTCTACAACCTTCTCTCTTAGAAAGTGATACCAAATTGAGATATGCTTTGTCTTTGAATACATCATCGAATCCTTTGATATATTGATAGCACTTGTAATATCACACAAGATAGAAATAGGTTCATCATATGATATTTTGATATCCTTCAATGCTCGCTTCATCGAAAACACCCGTGTGCAATAAGATGTTGCTACAATGTACTCTGCCTTTGTAGTAGATAAAGATATTGAATCTTTCTTCTTACTCAACCATGAAACCAATCTGCTTCCAAGAAAGAAAGCACCTCCACTTGTACTTATTTTTTCATCCACACAACCTGCATAATCTACATTTGTGTAGGCACTTAAAGAGAAATCGATATCCTTTAGATACCATAGACCATAGTCCATAGTGCCTTGGAAATATTTGAATATCCTCTTTACTACTACCACATGTGATTCTCTAGGATCTTCTTGAAATCTAACCACAATACAAACTACATACATGACATTTGGGCTAGTATAAGTTAGATATAGTAGTCCACCAATCATTGATCTATACTTGCTTTGATCAGTCTTAGGAGTTTCATCATTCTTGCTCAACTTGCAACTAGTAACCTTAGGAGTACATACTGATTTAGAGCCTTCCATTGCAAAATTCTTCAAAATTTCTTTGACATACTTTAACTGTGAAATGAATATCCATTTTTATGTCTGAATGATTTGTAGCCCAAGGAAGAAATTCATCTCCCCAGACATAGACATCTCAAACTCTTTCTACATCTCTTCTGCAAATCTCTTGCACATACCTTCATTTCCTCCAAAGATTATGTCATCAACATACACTACCACAATTAAGAGTTGTTCTCCTTCAACTTTGAAATATATATTGCTACCTGCGGTACCTTTATTGAATCCCTAGTGCAACAAGTACCTATCCAATCTTGCATACCAAGCTTTGGGAGCTTGCTTAAGTCCATATAATTCCTTCTTCAATCTACAAACCATATTAAGATTATCTAATAACTGAAATGCTTCTATTTTTTCAATGTATACCTCTTCTTCCAACCCACCATTCAAGAATGCAGACTTCACATCCATCTCCTTTTCCTTTTCTTCTTCTTTCCTTCTTCTCTGCAATAAGACTCATCATATTCATAACCTTCTATCAATACTAAGCTTTTATGTGGTTCTTCATCTACTTTGACACTTGCACTTTCACCTATCTTCTTTAACCTCTTGTTGTAGCACTAGTAAGCCTTGATTCTTGTAGAATATCCAAGGAATATTCTTTAAGTTGACCTTGCATCAAAATTTCCCAAGTTTTCTTCATCTCTTTTGATATAGAATTTGCTTCAAACATTGTAAAATATTTGATAGTAGGAGTTCTTCCATACCATAGTTCATAGGGTCTTTGAACTGTTTACTCTTGCTTGTACTTTGTTGAGTATATATATTGTAGTATGTATAACTTCTCTCTAGTAGACATCCAGTAGATTTTCTTCCTTCATCATTGTCCTTGTTTCTTCCTGAATTATCCTATTCTTTCTTTCCACAACTCCATTCTGCTGAGGAGTTTTAGGAGTTGATAAATTCCTCTTTATCCCATGATCTTCACAAAAATTGTTAAACTCATTGGAGGTGAACTCTCCACCTTTTTTAGACCTTAAACACTTGATTTTCATATCCATTTCATTCTCAACCATAACCTTAAATGCTTTAAACTTATCTAGAGCATTTGATCTTTTTATAGAAAAGTTACCCAAGTCATTCTAGAGTAATCATTAATTAACAACATGAATACCTATCACCTTGAAAGCTTATTATACTTGTAGGTCCACAAAGGTCTGTATGCACCAAATACAAAGGTACTATGGTAGAATATTCTTTGATTTTGAACCTCTTTCTTGTTTGCTTCCCAACTTGACATTCCTTGCAAACTGCATTGATAGGCTTTATAATTCTTGGCAGATCTCTCACAACTTGAGTAGAGCTGATCCTCACTAGGCTATCAAAATTGATGTAACACATTCTTTTATGTCATATCCAACTTGCATTAATTTGTGTCATAAATCACTTACCATTAATAACTTTGAGATGATAAACATTTCCATTTGCCCTTATTCCTGTAGCAATCAGAGTTTTAGATCTTCCTTTTCTGATTTCACAACCACCATCTTGAAATACAATATTATATCCTTTTTTTCACATTTGTCCTACACTCAAAATATTATGCCAGAGACCCTTGACATAAAGAACATCATTTGTATTATGCTTGCCATCAAAACTAATTGAACCTTTTCCACATATCTTAGCAGATGTATCATCACCAAACTTAACAAGACCACCTTCAAAATTCTCAAGTTTAACAAACTTACTCTTATCACCTGTCATATGATTTGAGCATCCACTATCAATTATCTAGTAATTTTTTCTAGAATTAGCTATGGCTTCCAAGGTCTTGAGACCAAATGGAAAGCATAAAGAGAGAATAGAATGTGACAAGAATAAACTATATTCTTATCAATGTGATTCAATGATATGATTGTGATGTACAATGTAGTAGAGACCCCTTGGTTATATAGCCAAAGTGAGATACAAGATGTCATAGGATTATGACAAGTGTCTTAATCATATGACACAAGACAACTAATCACACTTACCTAGGTTCACATGTGTTACAAGTCAAAATATTTAAGATAACAACTAATAACAACTAACACCTTCTAGAAAGATTCCTTCCCATGACCTAAGTAAACTTAACATATGTAAATAAGTCTCCTAGTAATGAATGAACTAGGTACAATAATTTATTTACACCAACACCCCCCCTTAAGTGCAACTTAGGGAGTAGCAGATTATTATGCAAATGACACAAAGATGGGTCCCAACTACTAGGCTGTGTTAGGTACCCATGTACATATGTAATGCAATCTCTCACAAATGGAGAAAAGGAGAAAACTCAGCGGGACGAAACTCCTCCCCAAAAGAGAGATAAAAGATACAATAAATGAAATGCTCTCAATGATACATGAGAAGGCCAAAACCCCATGTGGAGAATGACCCCCTCATAAGAGAGAAGTAGAAGAGAGACAAGGCAACCCCCCCTCAATTATGAGTCTCCTGCAATGATGGTAGAAGCTCGACATTGAATGCTGAAGATGATCCAAAAGCGTCAAACAACAATCCTCCCCTTAGGAAGAAACAAAACCATGGATGCATGCAGGATGTTAGGAATATGAATGATATGTGATGATGCATTTGAAGCATGCTCAAGTGTCTCCATGTCAATGTTGAAAGCTGACACACTCCAAATAAGCATTCTAGGTCACACTGCTTAAGAGGATAATCCAGAATCTAGTAGAGATGAATGTAGAACATGATCCAAAGACAAAGAGATCTCCTCTAAAGACAAAGAATCCTCCTCCAAATTTTGTCCAAAAGTATCCACAATCATGTCAAACTACGAGGAATGATCATGTAGAGATTGAACAAGAGGGTCAAAGTGTTCCCTTGCAACAACTGTAGATGAAGCATCTTCATCAAAGAGAAGATGAATGCTATTGATGATGTCCCCCAAATATGCAATATGAGACTCCACAAACAAGTCTGAAACATGTGTCAAGAAGCCACCACAAGTAGCCAAATCTAAAAGACAATGTATATCCTATTACATTGAATCACAAGGAACCAAAACTGTTGAATCACAAGCATCATCAATTGCAACAGTAGATGGAGGAGATGAAATGCATGACTAAAGAACTAGATCTAATGTGAGAAATCCCAATTGAAGAAGCCAAAAATATCCTCTTAATCATGGTTCATGCTAGAAGTATGATCAACAGCTAAAAGAACAATGTCACCATCAAAAGAAAAATCTACAAAGGTATACAATCGAGATGAATGATCAACCGCCCCAGTAGAAATGATCTCTTGAATCTCCAAATCTTGAATGATGACTGAATCAGGTGTGAACTCCACAATTCTCCCATCTCCACCATGTGTAATTTGATATATGGAAAGAAGATTATTTGTCAAATGAGGAACACACAAAACATCCTTAAAAGTGTTGTCCCTAAAACTAATAGATCCCTTCCCAATTACACTCATGTACGTATTGTTTCCCATCAAGATAGATAATACAAGGCTGAAAAGAAGAGAATATAGACTGTGAATATGCCATTTAATGAGATGCTCCTGAATCTAGAAGCCATCTCCCTGATCCTGGACCTGAATAAGCACAAAGAGCTTGTCTTTATTTCCTAATTTATATGCTTGACCTTTATCCTTTTTAGACTATTTTGAAGTAGAAGGAGAAGAAGATGATTTAGACATTCTAGAAGGAAAATCAATGTGATTCCTTTTGAGAAGATTTTTCAAATCATCAATATCCTTCTTATAACAATAGTGTTATTCACGTCCATCCTTCTTGCAATATGCACAAAAAGCCCTCTCCTTCTTTGATGATTCTCCTTTTGAGGATTCTGATTCTTTATGTGGCTTGTTCTTTTTCTTGTTTTGCTTCTTATCATGATTCCCTAATTCTTTCTATACCTTTGACTCAGTTACCACCAATTCTTGTCACTTGGAAGACTTGATTAGACCCATGTTCATTAACTCAACTTCCTCTTGGATTAGGAGATTCACAAAGTCATCAAACTTAGGATCAACATATGATGCTCCCATAGAAAGTCAATGGGTATGAAAGCTAGAAAAAAATACCGAATACTCAGGACCAAGCTTGGATAACACATTCAGAATCAATTGCAAATCTTCTTTATCAATGCTACATTCCTTCAACTATGTTCTTAGTTGCTTAACTTTGGAGATGCAGTATTGGATGTGGTCAAACCATTTTGGATCAAGATTCTTCAAATCATTATCAATCTGATATCCCCTAATCTTATCTATTTTACTATACAAATTTTCAAAAGTCTCCCAAGCCTCTTTAGGTGTTTTACATGATTCAATATGAAATTGAAAATCAAATGAGACTAATAAATATATGCATCCAAGTGTTTTCTCATGATTAATCTCCCATCTTTCCAATTCATTAGCATTAGTAGGTTGAGAAATGGTTTCATTTAGATAGCCTATTAGACCTTTTCCCATGAGATACTTCCATACTGATTTTCTCTAGGTAGTATAATTATGTGGAGTTAGGAGTTCAATTTGAGATTGCCCCATTACAAGAACACAAACCAAGCAAAAGAATACAACCAATCACTGTAAGATTACCCACCAAAATCACTCAATCATGTAACCCCACAACAATATATGAGCTTGGCAGTTTAAAAGTAGTGCGTTTACAGTTGCCACTTGCCAAAAACAACCAAGTGGTCTTTGATCTTGGTACATGCAAATGCCAAATTTTTCCATAGAATCAAGTACATTTTTTTATTACAAAATGAGATCAATTTGATCATACCACTAAAAATTACATGAGAAATTATGCACTTTAAAAAAAAACTACACCCAAAAATGTTACTATAGGAGCAAGATCTGAGCTCCCAAAGTTTCCAAAATGAGGACAAAGCAACAACACCTATGAGAATCTAAATTTTTTGGAAAAAAAAACACCAAAACCAAAATATGATTGCACCATTGAGAAGAGCGCAAAAAATTAGCCCAAATTAAAAAAAAATTGCTTAAAAAAGGAGTCAAAATGAGTAAGATACGACCTTCTGAAGTTGGACTGCAAAAATGAAGAGCTCATCCATGAGGGGGGAATTTTTTTTAAGATGCTAATGCCAATGCTGATGCGGTGATGATGTCAACACTTTACGTGATTAAATTTGATGTCCTCTTGGCCATCGAAAAAGAATATTCTCCCCTCCTGCAGAATATTCCCTATGCTTTCGTGCTTAAATTTGACATTCTCAAGAACGTCACTTGTCCGCTGTGGTTTTAGAATATTCTATAGGAATATCTACAAAATATTTGGAAGAAAAATACAGATTAAATTTTTTTCATTGTCGATGATTTGATATTTGACCGCCAATTTGAAAATTTCACCGGATTTCTTCAATCTGGTCGCCGGTTATTGATTTTTTATGCTAAAATTTATTAAATAAGTTGGATTTCTTTGAATTCACTGGATGAATTTTCTTTGAATGAGCACTAGTGCAGGTTGTAGGTGGGGTCTGCCTGAACCAATACAAGCCTGCCATGTGGCCGAGGTGGGACTTGGTTAAAGACTACAGAGTACATACGATGAATTGAGAGTACTCTATCTGCAAAGTACAATATTTGCTATTTTTTTCTTTTTATTTTTATTCGTAAGTTGTGGGGATAGGGGCCCACTACCTTTATTAAAAAAGTAATAAAAATTAAAAATAGCTGCCAAGCAACAAAGAAGGGGCTAAAATCTACATGAGTCTCTAGAAGAACAAAAAGAGGAGACCTAAAAAGGCCTACAAAAGAAAACATAACTGAAACAAATTTCCAGAATTGATATAGTAACACTCAAGAAAGAAAGCAGAGCACAACTACCAAAAAGACTACACCCTACAAGTGTTTCAAAAGAGAAGTGCATCCAAGGTTTGCTATGAACCAACTTCTACCACTTCTAAACCTTTAGTGTGAAGCTTTTCCACAACAGACTTAATCTGAGCCTTCTACTTTGAACCACAATCAAGTTTTAATTTGCCACTTAGAGATTGAGAAATCCCAAGTTTCTGGGGAGGATCTAGAGAAAAATCATCAAAATAGTCATGAATTTTCTCTTCCAAGTCCTCCATGAAAGGGAAGGTACCTTCAGATTCAGAGCCATCTTCCTGCAACCCAAAGGGAGAATCAGGTGGGCTCTCATGGACAGGGACAATTGGAAGAGAAGAGGGCTCTACCTCCTGTGGAGGATCGAAGAACTTACCATGATTCCTACAAATGAACTCAGTATCAAAAGCACAACCCTTTTTGACCCAATTCTTCAAGCAAACATTCCTCACCCCTGCCAAACATTTGAGGGAGCAAGCTTCAATCCTGTGTCCAAGCATATTGCAACAGAGGCAACGAAAGGGTAAACACTCATAGTTTAAAAATTGAGTCTAGACACCATGTGAAGAATGGATCTGAATAGAATGAGTGAGGGGTTTAGAGATGTCCACCATTGCACACACCCTATAGAATCTGTGATCTGAAGCCACCTTGTTTGAATCAATCTTGACAAAGGACCCCACCTAGTTGATCATATTGCTAAGCATATCCACATTGCGTAGAACCAGGGGTAGGCTGTAAAGCTTGATCCAAATAAGAATAAGTGTAATCTTCACTGTAGCCATGTCAAATAAAGGTGACCAAGGAGAAATAAAGAGGCCAGAGTGCCCTAGAAGCCAAGGCCCTTTCTGCAAAACAAAGTTATAGTCCTCTACAGAACAAAAGGTTATCAGAAAAAACCAAAATCTAAAGATTCTACAAAAGGAAGAGTCAAATCACTCTAGGTGCATTTGATCCATTTGATAATAGAGGAAACCAAAGGATGCTTGTGCAGGCATCATAGAACCATCGAGTGGATACCCCAATCCTTCACAATTGCTTCAATACATCCATTCGAGATGAAAAAGTCCATAGGCTTGTCAGAAAAAGAGAACCAAATCCCTAAAGGAGAAACAATCACCGCCAGATTGAGAGCCACTATCCCTTTTAGGTAGAGGGGAGGGAGCAAGAGGAACCAGAGGGCTGGGCGGATTAGGGTTTGCCTACATAGCATGCTTATGACAAAAATCTAAACACACATGAAATGAATTCGCCCTATTTTTGCACCCATCAATAGGGCCAATGGGTGTGGCGCTAGAAGCAATCCTCACAATGTTAGCAGCTAGAGGATCAAAGGTCAAAGGTACAGGAGGAGAAGATGGTGCCAAGTCCTTAGATGCCCCAGATCGAAGATCATACCTCTTCCATTCCTCCCCCACCACAACAGTGTGTCCACCATGCCTCGAACCAGGGAAACACATGAATTTTCCCTTTGTTCATTTATGCAAATCACTGTCTTTTGGTTTGCCATCCTTATGCACAACCGAAGCAACAACATCATCATTGCGAGTGACACTAGGAGAGCCCTCACACATCATCGCATCTCCAAAATATTTAAAAAACTACAAATTTTTCTAAAGTTTTTTTTTCAAAAAAATAATGGCATGAAATATAATATAAATATATTTTTTAAAATTGTACCCGACGTTGCAATTATGACAACTTGGGGGGGTTGTATGACTCACTAGACAAATGCTCTGATTTGGACAAATTGACAATTGATCTTAAGTTTTTTGGCCCTTCTGGATGCGAATGCAGGGCCAAATTTGACCCCAAATGCTCCAAAAATGCAGCTACCTTTTGGATCTGGCAGCCACTCTTCAGCTTCAAACCCTCATAGATTTGGCCTTGTATATCCAATTTGGACTAAACAAAAGACAAAATCGACTTTATCAAACCATCCAGATGCAATGGTGAGGTCAAATTTGCACTAGCAAGCTCTGATTTAAACTTGCAATAAAGAGCCAAAAAAGGAACCCCCCAAATATGGTATTTCTATCAAGTTTTTCTGAATCTTCAAATCATCATACAATGCAATAGAAGAGCATATTCAACTTTTCAATATTTACAATATCTCTTCAGAGAAAGACTACCCAATGGCACCCAACCCACTTTGATACTATGCTAGAATTGGCTATGGCTGCCAAGATCTTGAGACCAAATGGAAAGCACAAAGAGAGAGAGAGAGAGAATAGAATATGACAAGAATAAACTGTATTCTTATCATTATGATTCAGTGATATAATTGTGATGTACAATATAGTAGAGACCCCTTGGTTATATAGCCAAGGTGAGATACAAGATGTCATAGGAGTATGACAGGTGTCTTAATCATATGACATGAGACAACTAATCATACTTACCTAGGTTCACATGTGTTACAAGTCAAAATATAAGATAAAAACTCATGACAACTAACACCTTCTAGAAAGATTCCTTCCTATGACCTAAGTAAACTTAACATGTGTAAATAAGTCTCCTATTAATGAATGAACTAGGCACAAGACTTTATTTACACCAACAATTTTTCTCCTCTCTAGCATGAAAAGTAGTCACTAAAGTCCCTTTGATGTTGTGACATGTTTCTAAAGCAATTTCCTTCATACATATTTCAAAGTTAGTAGCATTATTTCCAAAATTTAGAGCCATGAACACGCATTCATAATTTTCATCATCCAGGTAGTCGATTCATCATCAAATATGCTAGCATCTTCCTTAACATAATAACTTTTCTTGAAAAATTTACCTTTGTTATCCTTATACTTGTCATTTGAAACTTTGGTTGGACATCTTGAAGCATAATGACCTATCTTTCCATACTTAAAACATTTGAAAGACAAATTACCTTTGTACTTTTTAGTGCCATTTTTCAATATCCTAACAAAATTTGCTTCTATCTCATCAAGATCATCCGAATTTAATCCACCATCCTTCTCTATTTTTCTAGCCTTAAAATTAGTCCCTTTTCTTGAATCACTTTGACCAAATTATCTCAATTCAAAAGTAGTTAAAGCACCAAACAACTAATCTCTAGAATAATGATCTAAATCTTGAACTTCCTCAATAGCATAAACTTTATGACTATAAGATTTAGTAAGAGTTCTTAATACTCTTTACCACTTCATCTTCTTGTAGTTTTCCACCAAGGCCATTGATGGAATCGACAACTTCATCCACTCTATGCATGTAGCTTGCAATATCTTCATTTTCTGACATCCATAGGGTCTTAAACTTAGTCTTCAAATTCTACATATTTGCTTGCTTGACCTTATCATATCCTTCATAGACACTTTCCATCTTTTTCTAGATTTCTTTAGTAGATAGCTCATAACCTTCACAATTTTTGAATAAAAAGACCACTCAAGAGAGCATTCCTTACTTTGACATTGTTTTCATATGCTTTGATCTCATCATCAATTCCCAAACCATTAGTAGGCATGGTATATCCATCTTCAATTGACTTCCAAACTCCAAACCCTAGGGAAATAAGGAAACCTTCCATCCCAGTTTTCCAAAATGCATAATTTGTCCCATCAAATAAGGGAGGCTCCTTCATGTACGCCATTTGGATCTACCTCAAGCTATTAAGATTCTTCCAAGGAACCTTGCTTTGATACTAATTGTTAGATGCACAAGAAAACTGAGAGGTGGGTGAATCAATTGTACACTTTAAAACATCAAAACCCTCATTAACATTAAGATCTTTATTAGCCCTTAAACCCTTATCATGCATTAATAGAATGTAAACATATGAAACATTAATGCAAACACTTCAAACACATAAGAACACCATATTTACATGGAAAAACCAAGGGAAAACCATGGTGAGGATTAGCTCACAATATAAAGTAATAACAACACCAAATACAATAAGATCACTACCCAAAAGAAAGAAGGGTTCATTTCCAAAGGACTCACTGTCCAGAAAAATAAGATAGAAGAAGGGGTGGCTCACTGCCAATTTGAATTGCTAACAATGCATCTCTCTTATGTCATAGGTACAGTTTCATTGAAGCACAAACAACTCATTCAATAGACTCAAATGTAGACTCCTTCTACTCACTACATCTAGGAGTCATAGGCATTAAATCTCATACTCAGATCACCACACTTGATCACATTCACATCTTTTGCATCACACACCTTCTCTACTTAATTCACTCAACAAATCACCTTGTATTTATACCATTCTTGACCTAAAACAATCTCAATTAGGTTGAACTTAAGGAAACATATGCACCTCAACTATGTAACATCAAATAGGTTAGCACCAAACACTTCCAAGGTATAAAGAAGTGAAGGTAAGCCATGCCACAACTTAACTAGGACCTAAATCTACAACATGCTTTTCAACACTTCCATAAACAATTAATCTATGTGCTTCATAGCTATATACTGATCTAGATTGATGTTTTCGTGGCTGCTACTCAGGGGGAGTAGTCAGATGTGCAAATATGTGGTTCAAAGCTTGTATGTGGAAAGATAATTCTTATCTTTTCCATTGATGTCAAAGGGGGAGAAGAGAAATGTGAAAAATATTTGTGGGGAGAAGAGGTGAGGAAAGAAGAGCCAGAACCTAAGGGGAAGTAAGTGTAGTTGTGTTGATGGTATTTTTCACATCATGCGTTTCCATCAATGACAATCACATATCAATAACACAACCACAACATCCAAAAATCTCTCCCTTTGGCATTGATGGCAACACATGATGTGAAAAATACCATCAACACAACTACACTTACTTCCCCTTAGGTTTTGACTCTTCTTTCCTCAACTCTTCTCCCCAAAAATATTTTTCACATTGCTCTTCTCCCCCTTTGACATCAATGGAAAAGATAAGCATTATCTTTCCACATACAAGCTCTGAACCACATATCTATACATCTGACTACTCCCCCTAAGTAGCAGCCACAAAAACATCAATCTGGATTAGTATATAGCTATGAAGCACACAAATTGATGCAATTAAATGCATCTCTAGTTCTTATTAGGAGAGGTAATCACCCCTAGCATCCCTCTGAGATACTAAAAAGTATCCTTCAACAACGACTTGGTGAAAATGCCTGCAATCTGTTCTTTGGTAGGCACATACTCCAGTCTGACTTCTTTCTCACTCACTTTCTCCCTTAGGAAGTGAAACTTGATTGATATATGCCTGGTCTTAGAGTGTAGCACCAAATTCTTCGATATGTTTATTGCACCTGAGTTGTCATAGTATATGGCAATAAGCTCATCATATACTACTCTGATATCTTTCAGCATCTGTTTCATCCACAACACTTGAGTACAATTATTTGCAGCAACAATATACTTTTCCTCAACAGTAGATAGGGAAATGGAATTCTACTTTTTACTCAACCAGGACACCAACTTCTTCCTTAGTAAGAAGGAAGCACCACTAGTGATTTTCCTGTCATCTACATCTCCTGCCCAATCTGCATCAGTATAGGACCTCAAGGTAAGATGAATCCAAGATTTAGTAAGTATTTATCTAGTCTAGCATACTAGGCTTTGGGGGCTTGCTTGAGTCCATACAAAGATTTCTTAAATTGAAAAACCATTTCTTCCTTATCAGTTAGTTGAAATCCATCTGATTGTTCAACATATACCTCTTCTTCTAACTCACCATTCAGAAAGGTTGAATTCACATCCATTTGATAGAATTTGTAGCTCTTATATGTGGCATAAGAAAGAAATAATCTTACAGCTTCAATCTTGGCAATAGGGGAAAAGGTTTCTTCAAAATCAATACCTTCCATTTGTGAAGACCCTTTACACACTAGTCTTGCTTTATTCCTAACCACTTCACCTTGTTCATTCAGTTTATTCCGAAAGACCCATTTAGTACCAATCACATTTTTATCTTTAGGTTTGGGAATAAGAATCCATGCATCATTATTTTCAATCTACATCAGTTCTTCCTTCATAGCTTCCATCCAGTGTTCATAATTACAAGCTTCATTGACATTGTTAGGCTCAGTCTTGGAAATCAGACAATACTCTTCTGCAATCCTTCTTCTAGTCTGCACACCTTTATTCTTATCTCCTATAATTTGATCTTCAGAATGATTTAGCTTTACACACCTCAGAATTTTAGGATTCTCTCACACTTCTGGTTCTTCTATTCTTTCTTCTGCACTTCCAATTGTCTCTCCTTCCTAACTTTCTTGATTTACCAGAACAATTTGAACTTGATTCTATTTCTGAGCATTCTTCCTTTTGTTTTTACTATCTTGCTAGTCATCTAAATCATATCCACAGTATCTAGATGATCTAGCAGAGTCCTCATCAACTCTGACATTTGCACTTTCAACCATTTTTATCATTCTTCTATTATAGCACCGGTAAGCCTTGCTTTTAGTAGAGCAACCTAGAAAGATTCCTTCATTGCTCCTTGCATTAAACTTTCCTATGTCCTCACCTCTCTTAATATAACACTTGCTTCCAAAGATCTTGAAATATTTAACAGTAGGCTTATAACCAAACCACAACTCAAAATGAGTCTTACTATAAATACCATTGACATTTACCTAGTTTAGAGTGTACACAACAATGCTTACAACTTCCCTCCAATAAATGTGAGGCACATTTCCTTCCAACATCATTGTTCTAGTAGCATCCAAAATTGTTATGTTCTTTCTCTCTACAACTCCATTCTATTGAGGGGTTCAAGGAGTAGATAATTGTCTTTTGATTCCATGCTCTTCACAAAAAAGAATTGAACTCCCAGGAGGTGAACTCACCACCTCTATCTGACCTTAGGAATTTAATCTTCAGACTTGTCTCATTCTTTTCCATAGCTTTGAAACTTTTGAACTTCTCTAATGCTTAACATTTTTCTCTTAAGAAAGAAAACCATATCATCCTAGAGTAATCATCAATAAGCAACATAAAGTACCTTTCTCCTTGTAGACTTCTGATTCTGGAGGGACCGCATAGATCAGTATGCACCAGCTCTAGTACTCCATTAGAATGATGTTGTTTGCTTCGAAAAGAAACTGTAGTCTATTTTCCCATCTGACATTCCTTGCATATTGTGTTATTAGGCTTCACTAGCTTAGGTAGATCTCTTACTTCTTGAGTGGAGCTTACCTTGACAATGTTATCAAAATTCACATGACACAACCTCCTATGCCATAACCAACTTTCATCTACTTGAGCAATTAAACAAATTTCATTAGCAACACTCAGGTGAAAAATATTACCTCTTGTCTTTGTACTTGAAGCAATTACATTTCTAGAGCTTCCAAGTATCATGCATCTTCCATCTTTGAAATAAAGATCGTAACCCTTGTCCACCATCTGTCCAACACTCAACAGATTATGTTTTAAGCCTTCAACATAAAGGACATCATCAATGTTATATTTACCACCAAGACAAATAGATCCTTTGCCACAAATCACACCAGCATTGTTATCTTTGAATCTTACAACCCCACCATCATATTTATCTAGACTTAAAAATTTGTTTTTGTCACCAGTCATATGATGTGAGCATCCACCGCCAATAACCCATTCATCCTTTTCTTGAATTCGGGCTGCAAGAGCTTTCTCAACTTTAGAAAATTCAGTAGTCACTGAACCATTTTCCTTGATAGCAATTAAAACCCATTCATCTTCATTTCCATTTTCTTTATCAGATTCTTCATCAGTCAAACCTTCTTCAGCATAATAACATTTCTTTTGAAATCTAGGTTTGTTAGGCTTAGACCTAGAAACTCTTTCAGGACACCTTGAAGAAAAATGACCTATTTTACTACAAGAGAAACATTTAATAGGCAACTTTCCTTTATACTTACCTTGTCCTCTGCCTTCTTTCTTCACAATCAATGCTTCCAACTCTTCTACCTCTCTTTCTTCATCTTCAAGCTATTTCATCTCTTCCTCATACTTGAATGTCTTTCAAGAGCTCTCTCCTGGATCATATCTTTGCTTGTTTCTTCTAGATATAGAGGCCTTAAATGTAGATTCAGTCTTGTGGGTAGAATCACCAAATTCACTCAACTCAAAGGCAACAATTTTACCAATCAACATATCTCTTGTCACATTTGTTACTGTTCTGAGCTCTTTAATAGCATGAGCCTTTGATTTGTAAGAGGGAGGCAATGATCTGAGCACTTTAGCTACAATTTCTTGTTCATCCAGGGTATCGCTAGCACATCTAATACCCAACACAAGTTCATTTACTCTTTGCATAAAAGAAGAAATATTTTCATCTTCACCCATCTTCAAAGTTTCATACTTTCCTTTCAAACTCAATAGCTTAGCGACCTTCACAAGTGCATCTCCTTCATACAAAGTCTCTAGCTTCTTCCAGATCTCATGAGTTGTCTTTAGATCCATCACATTTGTCATTTCAGAATCCATCATAGCACTCAACAAAGCTTCAATAGCCCTGATGTTAATTTCAACCTCTTTAATCTCATTAGGAGTGGAAGGACCATTATGAGGAATAACATATTTGTTCTTTGTAATCTTCCAGAAGGGTTCACCAATACACCTAAAATGACACTCCATTCTAGCTTTCCATAGAGAGTAGTTTATTCCATCGAATCTAGGACTATCCTTCTTGTATGATGCCATCTCAGATCACCTCAAGCTTTTAAACTTCTTCAGAGGAACCAACTCTAATACCAATTGTTGAAAAAACAAGGACAGACAACTGAGAGGGGGGGTGAATTAGTTGTCACAAAATATTTAAACTTTTAAAACTTAAATTAATCTTAGATCTGATGAATGAACAATAAACCACAAACAATCGGCACAACAAAAACACAAAGAACACCAATATTTTTACATGGAAACCCTATTAGAGGAAAAACCACAGTGGATGTCAGTCCACAATATTATACCTTGTTAAAAGTATAATGAAGAATAATGGGAATGCACATGCATTCATGCACACTACTCAAATACAAGAGGGCTCACTTCCCAAAGAAGACACATTGTCTTACAGAAATTTGGATTAGATCCATAGGTAATGAATTGAGAAAATAGCTTCTACAAAAGCTTGATTACAATTTTGGTCAAGCACAAAAACACTCCTTCACACTTTGATCAAACTTCTTCACACTCTGCTCTGTAATTGAATGATTAGATCACTATTCACACACTTGCTCTTTCTCTGGAACTTCTTCGCTACATAACTTTGCACAAAAAACTACTCTTATATATCCACAACATGGAATTACATCAACTTTGTCAGCCAAAATAAAATATAAAACATATACACAATGTCGGCCCAAATTTACAAGTAAATTTTCAATGAGAATCAAACATCATTGGCCATAATATAATGAAGACTTAAAAAATATATCCTCGAGTGCACCAAACATTCAAATTTTAATCTCTAAGGATCCACAACACGTTGCAACCACCATGCCGACCAAGAACATAAAAACCTGAACACATAAGAGAAAAATCACCGACCACGAGCACACCGATCAATGCGAACGTGCAACAAAGATAGAGCATGATCTGGAACCATCCACATGCACCAAGAATCATCATAGAAGCATCTGCAACAATTGAAAATACTAGAATCACATCAACTTCAATCAGGAACACTAACTGAAACCGTAGAAAAATTATTAGAACACAACTGTTCATAACACAATTAAATCTTCACATGGACCTCTGAAACTTTTGGTGGATAAACTAGATACACTCAGAAATAAACCCTTTAGTCCACAATAATTTATCATCAACGTACTGAGCAAGACACCTTCATGACCTTCACTGTTCCACTGTCAACCTACAACTCTTTCTTTAACAATTTTCTTAATATCCTCGACATATACAACCTACAATACATCAATGCTAATAGTGTTGACATCAATGACAACCACATATCAACAAAACAACCACAACATCCAACATCCTCCACAATTATCACTAGCATGCCAAGTTGGCCAAAATTGCATTAACACTATCAAACGACTCCAAACACACTTCTCCAGGTCTGGAAACATCTCATGGACCACACAACAACACTTGAAAACATCTTAGAATATTTTCCACTGCTACTACAACCACCTAAAACTTAAGAACACCTTTATTGTATTTATCCAAACACACTAGCATAGACATCCAACTCACTAAACAACCTTGTGGAACACCACAACACTAGAAACTTCAAGGGAAGGTAGATACATAATATATAAGAATGTTCCTAGATCTACAAGACAAGAATATTCACTCTAAAGAAATACAGAGCAATCTCATTTCTCCTAGACACCCTATTTCACCAGATAGACAGTGTCAAACACATCTTCCACTGAAGTACAATCCAAAACCTAAAAATTTGGATATAGAACCTCTGAACACCTCTAACCATCCTATCCAAACCATGTAGGCATATCTTCAACCATGAAGAAATGCAAAGTAGAATACTAAACACCAATTTGTCACACTGAACTCTCTTTTATTCAAATTTTCTCAAAAACACTTGGAAACCAAGTGAACCAATTGCATCAACAACACTACTAACATATTTGTAACACATTTTTAGCATCTAAAACATCTATCATCAAGTATAACACATATAACTATCTCTCCAAACACAACTCCTGCAACTATACCAAAGTAAGACATCAATGACAACACCAACAACATTGTGTTGAAATCAATAATAACAACTCTAGGTTTCTAACAACTCCAATGATAGGGGTTGGCACCATCAACACCAAAAAAATTTCAACATTCTCTTCATACAAGGGGTTGACATCAATGACAACACCCTTGAACAACTCACAAACAACTCGAGATTCCAACACTATTGCCCATGTTGCAAGAGTCTCAAATGTAGTACTGAATCCTTATCCAAAGTATAAATTCTTTTCTTTCTCTTTGGATGTTAGTAAATTTATTCACTTGTGTCCTACATTTTGATAGTATCAAGTGCAATGAAAAATCCATATCCCATCTTGGTAATAATAAGCAACCACTTTTCTATATAATATTTCTTCCATCTTTAGAAGTTATGTTGCTCACATGAAAGTCCACCTCTTGCATGACTTTCTGAGTGATTTCATTCATCTCTTTTGTGGTATAATTCTCCCTCTACTTATTTAATTTTTGAAAGAAGTCCTATATCTCATTTTTGATCAAAAAATATTTGTACTCCTTAGACTTCACAAATTGATCATAAGAAATATTTTTAGTACATGCCAATTATCTTACATCATTTATCACATTTCCACCTATATAATATTGATGAGCATTCTATCCTAGGGTGGATCTTCAATTTGGATCCTAGGTTGAGAGGAGAGGACCTGGTTTACTTCATCAAGATCTAGCATATTCTCCCCAATTTTTTTTGTTTGAATAATCAATTGAGTAATTCACCAAGATATTTCCAACATTTGGTCTTTATGGAGGAGCCATTTGTGGGACATTTGATACCTCTTGCATATCAATTTGATGCATAGTTTTTTCAAATCCATCTTTTTTGGCCTTTCTTCCTCTTCGATCGATCTATGAGGTAATGTAGGAACCCTAGGATAAATATTGGCAACATTGTCAAGCATGGTTTATATTCTGACAATTTTGTTCTCGATTTCTATGTACTCTCTTGGGTATTAGGTTTATCCATTTTTCTATGTTCTTCTCTTTTAATAATTGTTACCCTTGCATTCTTTCTCCTCTACACCTTTGTATTTGAGACAACATTCCTAATTTATTTCCTCAACTCTATCAAATTCATGATTTATTGCGCTCTTCCAATTCTCTCCCTGTCTTGATTTATGAAGTGTTTTGGGTCATAGTTTGTCTTCTTATCCAACCTCATTCTGTAAGGTTGTAGCAAGGGATATATCAACTCTAACCCTTCCTTGACAATAGTCATAAAATTGAAAAACACAATTTTGGAATTAAAAAATCATCCCTTCTTGCTTGTCATAAGGTGAAACTTATTAGTTTCATTTAATTGCCATATAATTTCCAAAAATACAATTCTATTAGGAAGAATTCTGAGAAATATATGTGGTTGCACCAGAGCACCATCTATTCTAATTACTATTGTGTTTGAATGGAGAAATAAATCTCCCTAGTTATGGTCAATTCCTATATTAGGCATTCTTTCCTTGTGTCCCAAAAAGTTTCACCCTTTCTAACAATTTTCTAGCATTCCCATGTCCCAAATTATCCATTGCCAACTACACAAAAAATCCCTCTAATATAATGTAATTTGATGTTGGAAAATGTATATACCATATATGTGTCTACCCCTAAACAAGATGTGGTACTCCTTTAACATCTTGGAACTTTAGTTGCATGGCAGGACTCTAGATAGGTCTCCCACTATATAATAGAATATGGTAAAGAAGGGAATACCATCTAAAGTATATAACTCTATTATCTCCTTTAATTTCTATCACACTCTTATGAATTCCCTCTATAATAAAAGTAGTAAAATAAAAACTCCTATTCAGATTTATATGTTGGCTATCAATTGCCATAATAATTAAATGCAAAGGAATTTGTGTATTGCAATCCACACCTAGAACTTGACACAGGGGAAAGCATATGTTTATGAAGTAATCCTCAAAGATGTCATAATTAAATGGCTCTACTTCATCTTTAGTAAATCTCACAAGTGTTTCATTTTTTATCTCTCCTTTTGAGATGAGGTATCCACATAAATTTTTAATTGTGCTTATCCTTAGCATATTATTTGTATAGTGAATCAAAATATATTATAATGTTTGTAGATAGATTTAGGTTTAACACTTCACATATGAAATCCCTATCCACTCTAGTCAACACACCACCTTTATTGTTCAAAATTGTTATGGACTTAGCATCATAATTCCTGACAGTGGATCTTATCAAATCTACATCAAAAAACACCTTTGACACCACTAATCTACCCAAATCCAAATTTCAAATGTTTGAAATAGGTTTTGCAACATTACACCTTCTATAACCATACTATAAGAGGTATGAACCTTGAATTAGAATGACTACATCCCTAACTACCTCATCTATATCAATTAATTTGTTTGAGATAATTTCATACCCTTGTGCATGTTTAGATTTCTTCGAAGAACTTGGGAGTTGACTAATAATGTCCTCCTCTAACCCTTAGTTTTCTTTACCAGCTTGGGATGATTCTTAACTCATTCTAGGTTTTAGTTACAAAATTAGTGTAGAGCCTCTCTAATGTCTAATCAAATTGGTGCTTACTAGGTCTACACATAACTTAGATAATGAATTCCTATGTGAATAGTTCATCTTTCACAAGAGGTTGCATTTATTTATCAACCGGGGACTCATAAACTTTAAGCAGTGATGGCATAATATATAGATTCATGGAATATATACACATCCTACATCAATGGAGTATAGGAAATTACACATGTATAAAATACTGTAAAAGCTGGAAAGTGAGATGAATTGCTAATTCACAAAACAAGGAAAAATAAATATAAATTGTTACCTTATGATATGGGTACCTAACACTTAAGAGTGTAACTGCCAACTATTAAAAACTGTAGTGTCCTAACCTAGCTAATTCCTATAGAGTATGAAACCAATATGAAGCTATAGAATTCAATTCACAACTATAGAATGGCATTCATGAATTGTAACACATGCATATAATTGGAAACTACTTAACCAATTTCAATAATGCATCATTTAATCTAACAATAGAAAATGAAGTGGATTAGTAGTACCTCAAGTGGCCCTTTCTTGAGTTGTTTCCCCCACAGAAGTTGTCAACACCTACTTAGTAATTCATGATATCAAACTAATTCCCTTTATTGCATATAAACATTGAAATCTTACATACAATCCAACATGAACTTGTTGAAGATTTCTGATTCAATAACACATATCTATTGTTGCAACTGGTAATAGATAAGCACCTAAATTATCAATTATCAATTATCAAATCGATCAACTAACAACTAGATTTACTCCTTCACAATAATTCCCATTATATAGGGTCTAGGAGGAGTTTTATTATTCTAGGACCGAAAACAAACTCATAAATCAACTTCCCATTCTCCCTCAAAGATAGGAAGAGGAATTAGTCTAAAATAGAAAATAATAACTATGAATCAGGAGTAGAGAAACCAATTTAGTACTCTATATCTAATGGTTACCTGCTATGAAAGAGATGTGTTCCTAAGAATAATCATGTCATGAATCAATCTTGCTGAGAATAGACTTCTTCTCTTCTTGGTGGTCTTATTCAGTGAGAAACAGTATTATGTGGTGACTCACGACTAATCAATAAATGATCACCTTTATTCCCTTTTGAAAGTGTCACTCCTTGGCCATTTTTAATTCTCTCCTACAACCATCCACAATCCTTATGTTGAGGGCATAGAAAGAGTCTATTTGTATGATTGTTAACCTTACTTATTTGAATTTAATTCTTGTATTATTTAATGAAACTTGGCCAAGTATGTGTAAACTATGCATCAATTTATGCTTCCACCTTCTTTGGTTTCTTGCTGAGTCAAACTATTGAGCTGAGAAGTGTTGTTTTGAATAGCTTTCTTGTAGGTAGAAAAGGTTCACAATTTTTAATAAATAGAGGCAAAAGCTACCTCATTTGACACATGCATTCACTTGCATGCTACTATTTTTATCTAAGATATTCTGAGCTAAGATTTTTTGTGAGGCAAATAGAGTGAGAGATATTGTGAGGAAATTATGTGAAGAGGAATTGATAAGTGGAAATAGTAGCAAGCTGATTCGTAGAGAGGATTTAGTTAAGGAACTGGTTGGTCAATTGGAGTACAACATTTAACAGGAATGTTAGTATCTAAACCTTTGTATTTTATGTAGGAAAGGTTAAATAGTATTGATTACTATGTTGAAACGAATGATTTTGAGTATATGTGATTCTTGTTATACTTGCATGGTCTTGTTTGATACTTGAGAAACCTATCTTTTAGGTTAATATTTTTATATACCCTATATGGAAATTTAGTTGATGATGTTTCTATACATAGACAGTCTACACTACATGTATAAGGAATGTGAAATGTATCAATGACATGAGGTGACTCGACACTGTTAGCTTATAAATGCTAGGAAACCTTAGGATGATAAGGTTTAGCAATACAATAATATTGATTATATGAAAGATATGATAGGATGTGACAACATATTGTTAACCTATACTTAAATGACCACTTGATCATTACTTTATTATTGATTGAAACCCAAGGATGTGAATAACCTATTTGGGTCAAGAAGTTTACTTGATTATTGATTGAAACCCTAGGTTAAGATTAACCTACTTGGTTGGGTTGTTTATTTGATCTTTTCTTGAAGCACATAGGTTGAGAAATAACCTACATGAATGGATTGATCGTTGATTGTTGATTTTATCTTAGGATTAAGGTAAACCATGGTTGAGAGTAACCTGTGTGATTAAGTTGATCACTTGAGTTTGTGAATCTTTATTTGGTTGGAACCATAGGTGGATTATCCTATTGAGTTGGAATTTTTACTTGATTAAATGTTTACACTCTTGATGTGAAGTCATTTTCTTGATGAAAATATACTTTTAGAATAATATTTTGTTGATGAGATTACACTCTTGAATAGAGTCTTTTGTTATTGAGACCATACTTTTGAATGAGTCATTTGTTGATATGATTGCTCTTTGATTGAGGTCATTTACTAATGCGATTATCCTCTTGATGAGCATCATTTATCATTTGTTATATTCCTGAATGGAGTCATTTATTGATGAGTATTTATGATAAGATGAAGCTTATGTAGCTATACTTTAGATTATGAGTTTTGAGTCATAAGGAGCTTTCATAGATTATTCTTGGGATTAGACTATCCAATAAAGGGTATAGCTTATGCATGTGAATACTTGGGAGAAGTATCATTATGAATTGGAAAAGGGAATAGGTTGTTTCTGGGGTTAAATATTACCTATGGAAGGAAATTACCTATGCATAGTATATTAATGATCAAAATCCAAACCGAGCTAGGGTAGTGTATGTGAATAGGATGAATTTCATTCGAAGTACTAAGTGAAGAATAATTTGGCCAAAGTAGTGCAATTTTTTGCTTGTTGCACTGTCAATTCACTGCATTCGTTTTATGCATACTAGTTCAGGATTGTAGAGGGTATATAAGTTCTAATTATGTAGGAAACAACACTAATATTAGGAAGGTTATTGTTATGAGGTTACCATACCAAACTCTTTGTCAAAGGGTAGGGCCATCTTATCATATGTGGTAGATGTGCGGGGGACCGCATTAAGTCCATAGTTGGCAGAAAAGAACTTGAGTGATGCTTCTCCTTATCAATTGGTAGTCGTGGTTTGGGGATGTTTGTGTTAGAATTGAGGACAACTAGAATGTATACACCAAGGAATGGGGAAATCTAAAATGTATGCACTGATGCAGTGACATCAAGACCAATATATATACTATTGCCAATAAAGCTCATAAGAGCCATGTATGTATCTTTGTATCCATTTTGTGGAAGTTTGTAAAATGTGACATGTTATATTGAGAATGAAGTCAATAATTTGGAAAGATGGTAACATTTTGTTGAAATGAAATGAGGAAGTTGGAATATTGTTATATCAAATGTGCACAATATCTTCTTGTTGAAAAGAAAAAATTTATTGCAATGTGAATAACAACATAGTTATTTCAAATGTGATTAAAACATTGGAAATTATTTTGAGTAGAACAATGGGCATGTTACAATGCTACATATATTAATTCATTTTCCACTAATTTTCATCTAACCCTATGCTAAAACCATACCTACTAAGTGAGGAAACTTAGTATCTTTAGTTGGGGGGAGGGGTATTCCTTAGTTTTCTTGGTTTTAAAAAACTCTTTACAAAACCTTTTCATTGTTTTCCTCCATTTTCAAATGAAACAAAGTTCAGAGGAGAGGAAAGGGTTCTAAGTAGCTGAATTGAAAGGTGCATTTGAACAAAACAACATTCTAGCATAGTAGAAGTGGTTAATTGAGGTGGTGGAGCAAGAACATGGTAGAATTGAGGAGTTTAATTATTGAAGCATGCCATGGGAGGTGATATAATACACATAGAACCAACAACACATGACCAAATATTGGAAGACATGCTAGTATTTCCCATTTTCTAGCAAGCTAGCTAGTTACAATTTTCTGAAGCTCAAAAAGTTTAATGAGGTTATGACCCAACAATTCATAGCCACATTACAAAATGATGAAGTAGTTGTTAGGGGCTTAAGGGTAGATGCTTCAGAAGCTACAATTGTTGAAGTACATCCAAATTTCCAAAGATAGGAGAAGAGTTTCTAGTTAGGGAAAATACTATTGTTGCAAGGGACGAATTCAGATAGCCAAGAGAAAACCTGTATTCCTCTTCTCAAAGTACTAAATGATTGTTTTTACCTTGGATTTGGGCTTCAATTTCTTCCTATGTAGTTAAGTATTTGACATGTGATGATAGATGATATTTGTTATGAACATTTCATTTTAAACTTTTAAGTCATCTTCGCCATGGTAGGCATGTCAATGTTCCTAATTTCTTGTATAACCTATTAAAGAGAATATCGTTTGAGTATAAGAGGAGAATAAACAATACAACATTGTCTCATTTTCAAGTTTGGTTACACTGTTAATAAAGAGGAGTCTTGGGACTCAATTTCCAAATGTTTCCTGGGAAATTTTTCTTAATTGTAACAATATCAACAGTATCCTTGAAGAACCTACTGTTCTAGAAATAATGGAAGAACCCACTATTCCAGAAAGGGAAATGCCCTCTCGCTCCTCTTCTGCATTACCTACCTATAGCACAGGAGAGCCAAAGGAGCAAGGCTTGTAGGAAACATAGTTTTTAGCCTCTACTGAGCAACCCGCAACAGAGGAAAAATAAGAAACCCATGTTTCCAAAAAATCACAAAAAGGAAAGAAAAGGAAAAGTCGAGCCTCTTCTTTTGCACCTGTGAAAGGGAAGAAGATACCCACACAAACCAAGAGGAAATCACATTTCCTAAAGAGAAAAATGGCCATGAGAGGATCAATTAAAAAGTAGGAAGAGGATATTGTAATGGTAGAGACAGATAAAGAATCCAAGGGGAATTCCCTTGGAAATGTAAATACATCGGTTGCTTAGTCTTGGTACTATTAAAGTACCTTTGAATTTGATTTAGAGGATGTTTTTGTGGTAAAGAAAATGAGGAGATCCCCAAGAAGCCTTGATTTAAAGGGTTGTAAATATACAAGTACAACAGGGGATGAACAGTTTTTGGAAAAGGATGAAAACCTTTTTCTTGAATAAAGAAATATTAGCAAAGAATTGTAGGAAGCAATGGAAAGAATAAAATAACCAGAAGAATTGTTAAAAAATTATCAACAAATGGATAGTGAGTGGGATTATAGGACCAAGGAATTGGAGGAAAAGCTCTGTAAGTTTGAGCAGGTTCTAATTTGGATGTACTTGCACAAATTTCTATGGTTGAAGTAGGAAACAAAGAACTAGTATCTCAAGGCCCAATTCTTTAGGTCAGAACCTCCACTGGGCCAACTGTAGCGTCCTTGGGTGTTGAATTGTGGAAAAGAACCCAAGAGTTATCTCAAAGGAAAAGGATTAGGAGAAAGAAAAAGATAAATTAATATCCAATAACACTATGGCACTTGAGCAACAAGAGATAAAAGTGAAAAATTTGAAAGTAAAAATTGAGATGATGGCAGATAAAACAACACAGTTGCTGAAATGCAAGCCACCTATAAGGGTTTATGTATTGTATCTGCAGGAAAAATATTTATGTTTTTAATTTAGCTAGTTGATTAGTGATCTACCTATTTCCATGAACATAAAATTTCTGTTTTTAGATACTTTCTTTAATTCTACACTAGACATGCAAGACTAGTTATGTGAGCTCTACTTACATAATTATGTTCTACCAGATGAGACTTAATGGAATCCACTGATGTTTGTGGGAGAAATTAAAATAAGAGATTGGGCCTCCTACATTAGAAATGAGCACCAAAGTGGAACAATACTATAGGGGTCCTATGACTGATGACATAGTATAGGTTAACTATACTCTAAGACATTGAAACTTATCCTATTGGGGGATTGGTGTCGCATTGATGTGGAATGGAGACCCTTTCCCAATCCCTTGGATAATGAGCTTGTTTCAATCAATTTTATTGAAGAAAATTGATGAAACTGATGAGAGATGTGTTGTAAAACATGATGAGAGCTAATAAAACATGATAAAAGCTAAGATGATCGATGTGAGTGTATGCAAAGCTATTCTATATGTGTGCAAGATTCAAAAGATTACAACCCTAGTTTCAAAATACACTAAATGGATACAACTAAGTTACCATGGAAGCCATTAATGGATGCTTTTAAGATTCTCCTGCATAAAAGATTAACCTAAAATTATTTTAAACATAAAACATGGATGCAAATGAGAGTGATTTTCAACAACATAAGTATTCTCTAAAAGGTTGGATCCATATTCAATAGATGCAAGGTCTATTTATAGAATAGGAAAAAAGAAACCGATGGCCAAGATCAAAATAATCAATCAATGGTCAGGATGAAAGGAAAATGGAGGTATGGATTCACATCAAGGGTTGAGAATACAAATTGATATTTAATCAACGGTTCATAATCATGCAAAGAAGCACACTTTAAAAGCTTGCTCAAGAATCTTGTTGAAAGTTTGTTACAAGGAAGCATATTGCTTTTTATAAATGCGTGAAGAGGGAAATAATATTCCATGAGAATATTCCTTTTTTGAGGAAAATTAGCATTTAGTTAATTAAACCAAATTTTAATGTGCAAAAGGGGAAGGGTTATTCCATGAGAATATTACATTTTGGAGGAATGTGCAAAGGAGGAATATTCTCAAGGAATATTCCCTTGCAAGTGGGAGAGTTAGAATTAATTAGTAATTTGATAATTAAAACAAAGTTTCAATCATGCAAATTAGAGGAATAATATGATATTCATTAAATAATTGATTTAATGAAAAGGGGGATGGAATATGATATTTAATTAAATAGCTTAGGGTTATTTAATTAAATAAGAGGAATTAGGGATTAAATTAGATAATTTGATTTATCCAATTTAACAGGGCGAATGGTTAGCATGAAAGGGGTAGGAATTAACCTAATTAAATTAATTAGATTAATAGATGAAAATGATGCAATTAATTAAATAGCTAAGCTAATTTAATCAACTAAGTGAAAAGAGGATGGGTTTCAGGATGAAGTGATGTTAATATATCAGATTCAAGTGTGTATATCATTCAAGACATTTTTAAGTGTCTACATTTTGCCCCTCTTTAAAGTGAGGTACATGTTACATTGGTTCAAAGACTGACACTTTTTGGATTAATGCTACTGAACTCAAATCAAAAAATAAATAAAATTCTATTTTTTGGATGCCCTACTATTTCCCTAATGGAAGGAATAAGCTAGTTCCTTGCCCCCTCAAGAGATTGGGCAAATTTTTTTAATTTTGGGTTAATCTCTCAACAAAGATAAAATATAGGTTTAGGTGTCAAAACATGCCCTAGGATGCCAAAGGTGGCCTCATAAATACAAAAAATTGCTCAAAATAGTTTGTAAAGCGTGAACATAGGTAAAACAGGTCAAAACCCTAGCTTTTGGCTCAAATTAGGGCAAAAAAACCCTAATTTTTAGGCTTAAATAGGTGAAAAGGTTGCACTTCCAATTCATTTGTGTGTTTAGCCTTTAGTGATTTTGTGCATTTGGAGCTTTGATACCTTGGCGAGATGGCTCACCATGCGCTTCCACTTCACCTTTCTAACCGGGTTTTAGAGTACCAATGCTGAGCAGATGTAGGACCACAAGTATGTGACTCAAAAATTGTGTTGATTTTCAGATTTAGGTGCATTTAATAGTGCGTCAAAATTAGGTTTTTAGGAGCATCACTATATAGCAATGCACAAGAGGCATCAAAAGCATCGCTATTGATTTTTTAGTGACACACTTGTTGTATAGTGATGTTTCGAGGTTTTTTTGGTTGAGTGACACATTTAATTTGGGGGTCGTGATTACAATATAGTGACGCTCAAAAGTGGTGAGCGATGCACTGACCAAATGGCGATGCACCCCAATTTTTATTTATGGTGACGCATGCAAATACCAATTTTCTATTGAGTAACATAATGTGCGTTGCTATATTGGCGATGCACCACCCAAATTACTACAACGATGCACACCAAAAATAGCGAAACTATTGATTTCAATGATGCTATTGATGTTTTAGGATACAAAGTCTCAAAATTTGATCATTTTTTTTAATTTTTGGAAAATTGATGTTGTGTGTGTGATGCATGTAGGAGGATCCTCTACCATTGATGTCACAGGAGCACTGTTATGATATTTTGGAAGTGTCCCAAGAGTTTGACGAGCTAGAGGTGGAGCGATTGGGGATGCTCAGATTAGGGTTCATTGTGTTCATGCCCAAGAAGCGGACCCATCCTGCCATGATGATAGCGCTTATTGAGAGGTGGCACAATGAGACCTCTTCTTTCCACTTGCCCACTAGAAAGGCCACCATCACACTTGAGGATGTGTGGTGGATCCTGTGGCTTCCTATCCATGGGGAGTGAGTTATCTATGATACTGATGCCGAGAGAGACACATGTTGTTCATTATTGCGATTTGACAACATCATACTGGTCAGTTAACAAAATGATTTGGATTTGTACTATAGGCGGGTACCCATTTTTAGATTGTTTGTGGTTGCACTCATTTGTGGTGTGATTGAACCAGACTGATAGGGTTGAGGTTTCAGTCCAGGCTAGGGGGTAGCATGGCACAGGATGATCTGTTGAGCCACTATGTATGCATGGGGTCTAATTCTACTTGCTTCCTTATATCATTATATGCATAAGGTCATCTACTGTGAGGGAAAGAGCATCAAAGCAGGTGTAACTCTACTTCACATTTAGG
>VDFB02000003.1:170519013-170554408 GCA_007258455.2 Sequoia sempervirens | reverse complement strand
CTAACTAGTTAGGTCCATTTGTTGTCACAGCAAGCTATGAATCAGAAGCATACCAATTATCAACACCTGAAGGTAAACCCTTGTAGGAACCAACCAATAGCCTGCATCTTACAAAAAATTATGCCTAGGCTTGAAGGGTGTAATTCTAAAAATACAAAAAAATACAAAAAATAATCAAAAATCCAAAAAACTAAGAAAAAGGATTGAAAACAGTAAAGAAAAAAATTGTCCTCTAGTAAAAACCACTTCAGTGGTGCTTTGGGCAAGTACCTTGGTGAAAACCTGGAAAACAAGCACCTTGCATAAATAAAGCACCTCCATCCATCTTTGGCTCTTCATCCTATCATTCTTTCCATCGCATCCATCCATGATCCAGATGGATACTTTTCATCAAAAATTGAAGTGTTTCATATGCTCTAGAAATTGTCGTCAGGTCAAAGTGCTCAGAAAATTGAACCCAATGCAACTTGAACAGAGCCAAAAGGAGCTCATATGCTCTAGTTAAATGCATGATCAAATTTTGGTCAAATAAGAGGCTAGATGTAGATTCGGGGTCAAAATTTGATCGTCTCAAAAATGGTCAAAGGTGGCATCACATCAAAGAGCTCGTCAACACGATTCTAAATTGATTTGAATTAGGATCTATGAAAATTTCTTAGTGAATGCTTTAAAAATTACAATGCTTGATTTTAAAGCCTTTAAACATAATAACATAATTAAAATGCTTAAATGAACAAAGTAGTAATAAAGTGATGAACATAATAGAAGAGAGATAGAAGATAGAAGATGAAACACAATTGATAACGAAGTTCGCCAATATGGCTATGTCTTTGGGCCCCTCTCCAACAGAGTGACCGAACCTTGATTATGCTCCAAAGAGAATTACAAGGCTTCAACTGACGAGTTACAAGTCCACCTCCTTCTAGCACAGTGGCATAATGCTTCTCCATTGCACAAAAATGAACACTCAAGTCTTCAGGATGATTCTTCTTAGTCGTCACATCTCAACTTGCATCCTACCCCCTCTTTTATACACAAAATTTATCCAATATGGCCCATAACCATATGATTTTGAAAATCATCCCATATCACCCATTACAAGTAATAATCTTCAAAAATCCCCCATAATTACATGAGAATCCTTATTAATCTTTCTAAAATAATTCTACCTCTTTTAATTATGGGCCCTTATAATTTTGGACTTTACAAGACAAAGTTTTAATTATGGCTTATGGCTTATATTCGCAATCCATACTAAATCCCTTAAAATCTTATTGAAATCCTTAAAAAGCCTTTAAAAATATTTTAAGGCCCCTTAAAATCTTGATTAAATCGAGCTATTTTGAAATTTAAGGGTTTGATAATTTATTTCCCTTGAATAATCATATTTAAACTATTCTTAGGGAATCTTTGTTCATATTTAGAATAAATCGGCTTTGAATTTTATGCAAATTCATAGTTGGGTGCATTGGTAAGAGGGTTGGTTTTTTAGAGGGGAGGTCGGCAATTCAAACCACCTCCCCTCTACATTCAACTTTTGAACTTATTAAATAGAAACTAACTTCTATCATATCCTAAGAATATAGGATGGTTGAATGGTTGAGCTTGAAGCTTGTAATGGGGAGGTCACAAGCTCAACCCCCACAAACAAATTTTGTGAAGTGCCACATGGCACCACTTGATTTGTCGATAATTGCCATGTCAGCCTACCACATCGGATGCCACATGTCGAGATTGGAATATTCCATGTATTTTCCATGTCACCTTCACTTGCCACATCATCATCATCATGTCATCATTGCACTGCCATGTCATTATGCTAATGTCAGCATGGTCAACCCTTTTACTATAGAACTTTGACCAACCATATCTTACATGTATGGACTCTAATTAACATGATTCAAGCAGCATCAAAATCATTTCAATGATCTCTTCAATGTGATGCCACCTGTGAGCATTTTTGAGACTATCAAATTTTGACCCCGAACCTACATTTCGCCTCCTGTTTGACCAAATTTTGACCACACATAACTGGAGTGTACGAGCTCCTTTTGGCTTCATTCAAGTTGTGTTGGGTTCAATTTTTTGAGCACTTCGACCTAGCAATAATTTATGGAGCATATGAAACACTTCAATTTTTTATGAAAAGTATCCACCTGGATAGTCCTCCCCACTAGAGAGCTTTTGGACCTCTGAAAGCTACATTTATTTAGATATTAAGTGAGGGCATGGCCTCCCCACTTGTCCTGTATCACCTGTCCATCTGTACACCTGGCTTATCACCACAATCAGGATTTCAATAATATTGTTGAACATATGCATCATTCTATCACTTCCATAAGCATCTACATCAACTGTTTCAGCCATTAACCAATAAACACTAACTAATAACAAGCTAAATAATAATACAGATACAAAAGAGAATGAAACAATAATATGTCTATCTTTCACAAAAAGAACATTTTTACCCAAGGGAACCTCCAAAATCCCAACTTTAAGTTTAGGACTTGGATCATTAATGCTTTCATTTAATGTTTCCTCATGTTGTACTATTGGTGTATCCTGCAACATTTGATCAACCTTGATTACCTCAAGTTCATGTCTAGAACCACTTGAATTGACAGACATAAGAGACAAATATTTACTTGCATTAATCACCCTTTTCAACTGCCCTATGTTTGAAAAAGATCCACTAGTCTTGATCCTATGAGAATGTACAATATACTCAATGTCATCTTTAAACAAATGATAATGATTAAATTCCCTGTAGAAAATATCTTTTCTATCATACAAATATGGGCTACCCAGCACTATCCCACAAACATCTAGTGGAACCACATCAAACTACACCTCATCAACATACTTGCTTGTGATTGTGAATCTTAAAGTACATTCTCTTATTACCTACAATTCATTATTTTCGCAAACCCAACCTAGTGGATAAGGTTTCTGATACAATGTAGTTTTTAATCCCAAATTCCTTACATCTTCTGAGATTAAATTAATTTGAGATCCACTATCTATGAGAGTATCACTTTTAGTGTGCTTAGCAATATCCCTTATGTGAAATAGCTCATTTATTTTCTTATCTTCAGGGACAACATGGACTTGAGAAGTAGAAGAATAGCTAGCAATAGAAACATTGGTAATAGAATCCTTACCTTTTAATCCCATTTTTGTTATCTTAGTTTCATTTTTAGACTTTGTACCAAGATCCAACAACATTTGTGGATTCCTTCTTACCTTTTTGTCTACGAGCCCATTTCGGCTTTAATTCTAGATACAACTACCAGTAGTGATCATCATGGCCTTTCTTGCCACAATGAGAGTGTGTGAATTTATCATCCTATTTTTTAATTGTAGTTGTCTTCTTCCCCTTTTCTGAATCTTTTGATTTACCTTCAAGCTTAGATGGCTTCTTATTAATTAAATCACTCTTACCTCTTGACTCTAAGTGGGTGGCTTGTACACATACTTCATCTAGGTTACTAAGATTCAAAACCAAAATGGAATGTCTTAGATAAGAGTGAAGACCACCTATGTACTTAAGCAATGTGTCCTAGGTGTACAATGGGACATTCAATGCAATAGCCCTCTTTCTAAATTCATGGGTGTACTCTTGGAAAATTTGACTTTTCCCTTGCCTAAAAGTTTTTCAATCCATCATTAACTGTTGCATATGGCCTAGGGGATAAAATTGTTTCTTAAGAGCATTAACAAATTATGCCCAAGTTAAGTTGACTCTACCATGTTGTGAAATTTCTACTCGAGTTCTACTCTCCTACCAAGTGAGAGTTGTTCCTCCCAACCGAAGAGTAGCTAATTGGATCCTAGAAGCATCATCAAAGAGACTTTGAACTCTACAATACACTTATCCTTCTTCTCTATCCACTAAGTAATTTTCATAGATCCTAATTTAGATCAATCCATCTCATCATTCATCCTATTTATTCCATCACCGACTCGTGTTCGTTTCATAGATTGATATTGTGAAGTATTGTATTCCCCTTTAGAACTACTTGGCATATTCCCAAGGTTAGTTTGTCCTTGATACCCCATTTCACTAAGAAATTGTCATAGATCCTAATTTAGATCAATCCATCTCATCATTCATCCTATCTATTCCATCACCCACCCATGTTTGTATCATAGATTGATATTGTGAAGTATCATATTCCCCTTTAGAACTACTTGGCATATTCCCAAGTTCAGTTTGTCCTACCTATATCGATGTATTCTATTACATAACATTGGAGGAAAGTCATTATGGATCGGATTGGGTCCTTGTATATCTTAAGGTTATTTGAAATCTCACCGAAAATCCAAAAACATTCATAAACCCCATCAAAATCCAAAAACATTCAAAAATTGTAAAGTCAAAATCCCAAAAACATCCAAAACACATCAAAATCCCTAAATAGGTCAAAATATCAAAAATACAAAAATAGAACCATGTCAAACTACATTGTCTTTAAGCTTGAACATAGGCAAGGCCATCATTGATGTGCCCTCGAGATACCCTAGGTCAATACTTTAGGAGTTTGTCATAATAAATTGACAATCCATCAAGTGTTCATATTTCATCAACAATAAGTTAAGTCAATCGAACTACATGGTCTCCACATGTATAACATAGGCAAGCTCATCTTTGATAAGCCCCCAAGGCCCCTATGATAGTCTTTTAGGTTAGGTTCTTGGTAAAATCTTAGAAAACCCCAAAACATTTGGAAAACTTAGAAAAACACAAAAACATTTGATAACTTCGAAAAATCCCAAAAACATTTGAAAATTAGAAAAGCCTAAACAGCCTCAAATAACCAAAAAAAAACCTTAAACATTCACAAAAACATTCCAAAAGACCAAAAATAGCCTCAAAACATTTTCAAAAATACCAAAAAAATCAAAATATTCTAGAAAATCCAAAACCATCCATCTCATTTTGCTTTCACCAGCAATAAAAATTCATCCATAATAAATCAACCATCATCTTCAACCTTTGGTAAAACAAATAGAAAGAAAGTATCGCAAGTCGTAAAGTGAGAACTTAATTGTCGAAATCTAGAGTCTAAATTGTAGGTAAACGGATACATCCAACAATGGACATCAACATCAAAAATCACCTTAGCTATCTTAAATTGGCAAGAGATATAGATAACATTGATTGTTTTTCTTTGATATTTTTTTATGATTTATCTTATTGAACCATTATGAGGACCTCTCGATGATGTCTCAATGATTTAGAGAGAAAGTAATGGGGCATTGATGATTATCTTTTATTTGTTGTGCTTGTGGGTATTCTTGTACAATAATCTTGGTGCATACTTGCTTAGTTGTGTGTAGGGAGGTTGTTTGGAGTGTATTGTTGACTATAATGTATGCTTTGGTCCGATGTATTCTAAACTTCTAACCTACATTCCAATGAGGTTTTTGTATGTCAAAGTGTGAACAAGAACTATCCTATTTGTTTGTAGAGTCAAAGTTCATTACACTAGATACAATGCCATCCTAGTTTTCAATACCAAGATGCATCGTGTTTGTGAAGCATTTTTTCATTGATCATTTTTTATTTTTGGCTTCTATATGTTTTTGGCTTCAGATGTGTCTGCGCTCGAGTAAATCTGTCAGAAAGGTGTGCAAGACACCATGTAGTGGTTGTGTGGCTTTCATTTTTTGCCTTCCTTTCGAGAGAGATTCAGGACACATGTCAACTCATCAAGGATTTTCTCAAGGATCTATATTCATGAGTTCAATAATTTTCACTTGTTTGGCATGTCATCTCTTCATTGCAAGCAATTTGTGCTTTTATAAAATGATCTTTTTTGGGAGTTTGTCAGAGCTTGCTATCGTTTCTTTTGTTTTCGGGATAGAAGCTTTGAGTCAATGTCGTTGGGTTACGTGACTAGTCAATTGGACTTTTACCGGGCTATTTTCTAGGATTTGATCATTTTTAGATAACTATCTTTGCTAAATATCTAAAGAGCATTAATGCGGCAATTGAGAATTAATGAGCAAAGATTGTTGTGACCTAACTAAATATTTATGATCAGATCACGTGCTATAAAATGTCAACACCTAACAGTAATTGCTTTCATGTTGTGGTGGCATTTTCTTCTTTCTACAGCTATAAATGAGAGGCAATGACTTAAGGAAAGGGTTGGTTCCAAGTTTCAATTTCCTTTACTGAGGAAAAGTTTCTTTAGTTTTCTTAGGTTTTAAAGAACTATTTTTAGAAGTAGAGTTGCATAACTACTTTTCTCTGGCATGTTATATTGTTTATGCTCAAACTATTATCGGATTGTCATCCGACCTCTATTTTAAAGTTCATTTGATATTTAAGCACGAATTATTTGGAAGAAATCTTTGAGACTGTGCATGTATGGCCTTTATCAAGCTTTTCTTCTTTATGCTTTCATTATGAATAAAACATTGTACCAAGATAAATTCAAATAGTTTAAGTTGTTGATTTCGATGTTGTAGGCTTATATGGTGGGATAATAACTTGTGAAAATTGGATTATGTCAGTGGACTTCTCTATTTTTCTGAAGGTTTGTTGTTTTGTTATATTGTGTTGTAGGAGAAAGTTTATGCAATTTCTAAACGTTTTTCTGTTAACCTTGGAAATATTTATGTTTGATCGAACCTTCATGAACATTTGTTGTGGGAAAATTTGAAATTTTACACTGTGCTTGTTGTTAGCCTTTGTTGTTCGTTCTCTTCCCAACAACGAAGGGTTGTGGCATTTTGTGTCTAATTATATCACTCATAGGAAAGATTGGGTTTGAAATGTTGTAAAATCTTTGGTGCATCACCATTTTTATGTTTTATGTTTACATTTCCTTCTACCCTTTTCTCCAAAAATCAGAGAAGAGTTGGCTTTCTATAAAAATCCCAAATGTATTCAATGAGGCACAAATCAATCCCCCACTTGCTAAATTTCCCATAAGATTTTTGGAGAGGCGCAAGCCTTGATGATCAATAGTTCTTTTTCTAGCACACCTAGTGTGATACAAAGTTATCCAAATGCCTGATTAAAAGTCAAAAATATTTCTTAAATCAGGCTAAGGAAATAAAATGGAATTTTTATGCCCAGAATCCAAACAAGAGCATCTTCAAGAGGTCATTTCCAGTACTCCCAGTTACCTGCCTCAGTACCTAGGAGAAGAAGACTTACAGGTTTTGTACCACCTGTAAGGAGCAATAGAGTGAGAAGTAAGAGCCCAATATCCAGAGCCTTATCTACTCCACCTAGAGGCTCAACCTTCCAAATCAAAATACCTATATACCTGATTCATAGGAATCTTTTCCCTATGGCTCACGTAGTTGCCCCTACTCCTAGAAATTTTGTAACCATGGATAGCGGTAGTCCACTACAACCACCTATGCCTCCAGATGTATGGCCTACCATACCCGCTAATTCCCTCAAGGCTATTCCAAAATTTTCCAAAGAAGATTTCAAAACCCCCTCTAAAAAATTTCAAGATATAGTGGAGGTATCTAGGGTACATAACATGGTGGAGGAAAATATTGCCCTTAGGCTGTTAGTTGCCTCTTTCAAAGGAAAGTCCAAAGATTGGTATTGATCTTTTTCCTTGGGTTCTATCATCTCCTAGGATCAGCTCAGAGAAAGGTTGTTCAAATGCTTCTCAAAGAAAGGAGATTGTTCTTCATTGCTACATCAACTAATCACCATCAATAGAGCCCCACAAGAGGCCATGAGTGACTTCAATGCCAGGTTCCACAAAACCTGGCAAAGGATCCCTGTAACTACTCGACCCCAACCATGATGGCATCTATGTTCTACTTGAAAGCTCTCAATTTGAACATCATAGTAATGATAACCTCCATGGGAGGGGATATCTTGCCCGACACATATGAGTTGGTTGTGCATGAAAAAAATAGTTTGATTGACATCGGGAAGCTTACACCATAACCTTTGATGCTTGTATTTGTAGAAATCTCGGGTGGTCCTCGAAAAGAAGCTATTCCAAGCACTTCTACTACACAATTGACGCCAACTATGTTGCAGTCTATGTATGTGTACCCCGCCACCCAGACAAGCACATCAGACTCTTCCTCTATTGCAGTAGACATCAGCGACATGAAGAGTCTCATGCAAAAAATTTCTAATGAGTTGGTTATTATCAAATAATAGTAACCAACACCTCTGAAGATAACCACGAAAGCCTATGGCGGAGGAAAGTCGTCTTATCAATAGAATACATACCAACAATCCTCTAGAGGAGGAGGTCAACAGATGGTGTTTGCAAACCAAATAGTTCCAGTCACCATGCCACTACAAACAGTCAAAGACAACCTAAGTAAAGATTTAGTTCTAGGCCAAAACAATTCGTCGGAAGACGAGAATGTACGGTTCTTCCCATGCAATGATAGTCATATGCCCAAAAATTATCCAAGGGGGGATATGCAATAGAAGATGGTGGAACAAAGAAGCAAGGGCACACTCCCGAATGCGGATGAATATGAGTCCTCTAAAATGGAGAATTCTCATTTCAAAGCATAAATGCAAGGAATCTCCTTAGAGCAAGACCTGGATATTGCACCCAAACAAGAGCTATTTTCATGGATGGAAGAAGCAGATGCGATGTTCATGAATGAAGTTCTGATGACTAGTACTCCACAAGTATAGTCAAATTACAACACAAGATCCAAAAGAAGGCTCACAAGAGAATACATGCAACAAGCTTTTCCACGTCCATAGCCACGACAACCGCCACCACAAGAAAAGTAGGCTTTGGTGTCCACTGTCCAACCTACTCCTCATCCACATACTTTGTCATTCCTAGAGAAGGAGATGAAAAAAACACTAAGCCCATTCACAATGGAACATTTTCTTCTGAAAGTGAGAGAAATACCACCATTCAAGCCCAAGACCCAACCAGTCAGAATGCTTAATGTGGTGGAGCAACTGAAGAAGGCGTAAGCCAATGTATCTCTATGGGACGTCATATCTATCCCAAAAAAAAATGCACTGCTTCAGGAAGCATTAAAGAAAGAAGAACAAATACCACAGACGAACATGACTCCATCATGTTGTCAAAGCAAAGACAAAGTATCTATGTCAGAAACCTCAAGATCTGAAAGCAACAACTAATGTGAATGATGTGGGTAATGCAAAAGAGAAAGAGGTAAGCAAGCCAAATCCCACACCTTTCTTTTTAACACTTATTGTGGGAGATAAGCTTTTGCATAATAATGTGATTGATTTAGGGGCTAGCACAATGGTCATGCCAGAACAAGTGGTTGATGCCCTAAAACTTAAGTATGAGCCCCTTGAGAAATGAATCATGCAATTAGAGAGGAAGAAGTTTCTGACCATTGGTTAGATAAAAGATCTATCTCTAACCCTCTTCTCATGTCCAAGCCAAACATTCACACAAGAAATAGTAGTGATAGACATTCTCCTCTTCTTTGGAATGTGTCTTTCAAGAGATTTCACTGTGAAGCTTGGCGGATAATTAGCGCTCAACTGGTCCCACCTGATATTGAGAACCAAGCACGGGGTGAAGATGAAGATTTTGTCTGAATCTTTGTATCCCAAATGCATAGCGAGCAATGCAGTCCTATGATTTGAAGTGGTGCATACCTCCTTCTCTCAGCATGAGAGATATTGTGTAGAGATGTTGGAAGATGGAGAAGACACAAGTGATTGGACTCCCGAAGAAGAGGAGCTACTCAACCAATTCATTGACTCTGGCCCATTCGACAACTTTCATGCAATAGGGCTACATACCTATGTGATTTTTTATGATGATCAAGTCCTAAAATTGATGAAGGATCAGGAGGAATATGATGATCCAAGTGATAATCATCTATGGACCTTATATCTTGATAGCACCAAATGCAAAGTTGGCTCTAGAACGGGTGTCTGATTAGTGTCTCCAGCAAGATCATAGACCCTCAAAGCTTACAATTTTTAGTTCTTATGCTCGAATAAAGATACAGAATATGGGGCCTTGGTCCATGATCTGACCCTTGTAGAATGGATGGGCATAAAGAGAATACAAGCTTTCAAAGATTCAGAGTTAGTAGTGAGTTAGGTCTATGGGCAAGTGGTCTCAAATAACACAAGAATGAAGTCGTGCAAACATTGAATTTGGGACTTGATTGAGAGTTTTGAAGCCTTCAATATACAAGTTATTCCCCATTCTCAAAATGATGTTGTTGATCAGATGGCCTCTATTGGTTCGCAATTTGAACCAGTTTCTTATTTAACCAAGAAAAATGCAGTGCAAGTCATCATTTGACCCACAATCCCCAACAATGATCAAAACTGACAAGTTTTTGATGTTGACATTCAGATTGCTACCTTTATACAGAAATTGGGAACAGTTTTAGACTATTCACAACCAGGAGTAGAATTTCCCGAAGAACAGGTTATCCAGTTAAAAGGCAACAAGCTTCCTCTCGGATTAATTTCCCTTGAAAATCTCTTTGATTATGAAGATGCAAGAAATAGAAAGTAGAGGTTCACTACGGACATTAGGGACTATGAAGAGCTTGATGTTGGAAGCAATAGAAAGTTAAAGGTCGGAAGGGAAGTTCCCCACAAGGACAAGAAAATACTAAAGGATCTATGTTTCAAATATGATGGAGTTATTGCCTGGACCTATGATGATCTTAGAGGGCATGAACCGAGCATAATTCAACATACCATTGACTTGGTGGAAGGATCTAAGTCGGTCTGACAAAAACAAAGGCCAGTCAATCCAAAGGTCAAAACATTGATGGTGTAGGAGCTCACCAAATTGGTCGAGTCAAAGATCATATATCTGATTAAGTATTCCACCTAGGTGTCAAATTTGGTACCAGTTCAGAAAAAGAATGGTGACATTAGGCTTTGTGTCAATTTTTGAGATTTGAATAAAGCCTCACTAAAAGACCACTAGCCCTTGCCATTGATGGAGCAGATCCTACAGACTGTGGTCAGATCGGAGATGTTTTCATTAGCGGATGGTTTCTCAGGCTATAACCAAATATATGTAAAGGAAGTCGACCAACATAAGACAACATTTACCACTAAGTGGGGAACATTTGCATACTCAAAAATGTCATTCAGACTTTCAAATGTTGGTGCGACTTTTCAATGAGCAATGGATATTGCTTTCAAGGGATTAATCAACTTGATTGTCTTAATATATCTGGATGACCTAACGGTCTTTTCAAAGTTGAAATATGATCACTTCGATCATCTAGAGAAGGTTTTCTAGAAATGTCAATAGTTTTGGATTTCTTTGAATCCCAAAAAATGTGTTTTTGGAGTACCTCAAGGTAAGCTACTTGGTTTTGTAGTGTCAGAGGATGGAATAGAAATAGACCCAAAAAGGGTGAGATCTATAATGGAATTACCCCTGCCAGTAAATCAGAAGGGACTGCAATCTTTTTTGGGGAAGATCAACTTTGTCAGCAAGTTCATATCAGATTTCGCAGGCATTGCGAGACCGATCACATTGATGCTTAAGAAGAACTTGATTTTCAAATGGACCCTCAAGGGAAAAACAACTTTTGAATAGATAAAGATAGCCATCTTTGTTGCTCCAATATTGGCTAACCTCAACTTTTCCAAAGACTTTCTACTCTATGTGTACAGTGGCCAACATAGCATAGCTTCAGTGCTCACCCAAAAGGATGAGGGAAATAATGGAGAGAATCCTATTGCATTTCACTCAAGGACCCTTAAAGGTTATGAGGCTAGGTATAATTTTGTAGAAAAGAAAGCTTTTTCTATTATTAAAATCTTAAAGAAGTTCTACCACTTGGTTTCAGGAAATAAGATCACTATCCTCGTTGCACATCATAGTGTGAGGGAGTATATCACAGAAGGTGAGATAACCGAAAAAGAGGCAAAATTGGATCACCAAGATCCTAGAGTATGACATGGACATTAGACCAACCAAGTTAGTTTGTGTAAGAGGTCTATGTGAATATATTGCATAGGAATCAAGTTTCGTAGCTGAAAAGGAGACTGATCAGGTCTACTCAAACCAGTTCAAGTCCGACAAATCTTGGGTTGCAGATTGGACATAGTATATCCAAAAGGGGCACTACCTGACCAGCCTTTTGTCCCATAAAAGGAAATACTATCAATAGCAAGGCACTAAGTATGTATTAATTAAAGATGTATTATTCAAGAGAAACTATGATGGTGTCTTGCTCCAATGTTTAGACAAGATGCAGGCGGAAAGAGTTCTCGATGAATTTCATTGTATTCCTGAGGGTGGACATTTCTTTGCCAAGACTACCACCTTAAAGATAATGTGAGTTGGATATTATTGGCCCTCTATGTTTTATGAAGCACATCATCTGGTGCAAAAGTGTACTCAGTGCAAATTCTTTGTTGGCAAATGGAAGAATGATGCTTTGCCCCTGAGTACAATTGTAACTGAGGAGCCCTTTGCTCAATGGGGTTTGGATTTTATTGGAATAATAAATCCTATTTCTAGCACTGGCCACAAGTGGATCCTTAAGGCAACCGACTACTTCACAAGGTGGATGGAGGCCGTAGCCCTAAAAAATGCCATAGAGGGTGAAATTGTCAATTTCCTTGAAGAGCTAGTAGCCAGATTTGGCCCGCCCAAAACCATCATATCTAAAAATGTTCGAGATTTTGTAGGATTGGGGATGTCATATTTTTCTATCAAACATGGGATTTTCCTTAAAACTTCATCAAACTACTACCCACAAGGAAATGGGTTAGCGGAGTCAACCAACAAAAACCTAATTAGGTTAATCAAGTGTATTGGGTTAGAGCGACAAATGGATTGGCACAAGCACTTGCAAGCTGCTTTGTGGGTAGACCAAATTACTCCCAAGAAAATTCTGAAGACCTCCCCTTATGAACTGGTGTACGAAAAAGAGGTAGTGTTACCTGTTTCCATAGAAATTCCTTCCTTACAACTACTAAAAGCCCTAGAGATTGAAGAAAGCAACAGAATGGAAGTATGGTTGGCGGAACTCCTCAAACTGGAGGAAGACAAAGAAAAAGCTTATGGAGCCATGATCAACGGTCAACAAACACTAAAGTGATGTTTCGACAAAAATACCTCTAACCCAGAATTCAAGGAAGGGAGCCTAGTGCTAAAGTACAATGAATGTACTACAAAACTAGGGCAACACACAAAATTTGAAGCGCTATGGAAGGGACCCTTTTGAATCAACACGTGCAAGGAAAAGAATGCATACAAACTTGAAGATATGGAAGGAAGTGCTTTAGATATACCAGTGAACGGTATTTATTTGAATTTATTCCATTAAAATATGCAGTTCTTTAAAAAAAAATCACAATTATGTAATATATGTAATTTTTTTGTAAATACGTTCTAATTTTGAGAATAAGCCATTGAAAAATAACATAAAAGAAGGAAAAATTTTGTATTATGTTATATTCATCAAAAATTCACAATGTAATACAAAGACTAAGGCTTAGATTTAAACGTAAGGCTCTCTCAAGCAAACCCAAAAAGAGTTACAGAGCAAAAAGATGCAAAAAGGAGGAAACATGCAAAAAATAGTAAAAAAAAAAAAGCCTCAAGCCATTGTCTAGGAAGCCAAAAGGGCTTGTCGTTGGGTTTTTTCTTCTTCTTCTCCTTCTTCTTCTTCTTCTTCTCTGTCAAGAAACAAAAAGGGGTTGAACATACAACACACATGGGCTCCACACGTTGTAGACTAAAGGCCTAGTCACTGTGGCTCTACACCAAAAACTCGAAGTGCTTCCTCCAAGCGAGCCCTGGAACACTCTCCACATCATACTCTCGTAGCAGGTAGGTAGTTGTTCATTGGGAAGATGAGCAATGCATCTCAAGTTCCATGGTGCAAAAGTCAAAAAGGAAGGGCAACTAGCATACGTCTATCCCATAGTCTACATTCCTACGGAGATCCATGGCGCTCGAGATACCAAGGCTAGGGATAGCCATTTGCATTGTCTCACCAAGTCCTTACATCAGTGTAGCATCAAACATTTGGTGACATAATTTAATTATCATGGGTTTGGCCACATTCAGGTCGAGCAAGGAGGTGACAAAGTGGGAAAGAACGTTGTAGTTGCTCCAAAGCTAGTTCTTGTCGCTAATGAAGCTTTGGCCAACTACCCACCTAAACGCAACCAAGGCAAGGCGGTCGCTTCTCTTCACCAAGCGCTTAATTTTGTCACTAGTGACCTCTCCCACAAAGTAGTATTGTGGCCTCTATGGGAGAATCCAAATAGGAGTGCTTAAGCCAGCCAACATTCTGAGAAAATAGCGAATTGTGGCAGAATGGGAGACCATGAAAAAGCTTGCTAAACTTAAAGGCTATATTTTGGAATGAATATTGCAATAAGGTGGCATAGCTATATATAGAAAAGATAAGCCTACAAACCCAACCAACAGAAGGTCCATTTTTAGCCAGACGGCAATGAGAAAATATCAAAGAAAAATGGAGGAAGGTAGATAAATCATACGAAGGATCTAACAGGAGGTCTTAAGAAATAAATTTGGGCATTGGGAGTAAATGCTCTTGTATGCCGATTGTTGGCATGTGTCGTTTACCATCATTAGTATCAGCCAACTTACTTATGTGAAAAGACATGGATTAACACGCTAAGTTCTAACAAATTAACGGGCATGTCTTTTCAAAGGTACCTTGCATCACTTCAACACGTTTCTCATAGTTAAACACACGTGTTCTGATGCAATGAATTTATTTGTGAAAGAAGTGGCAGGGAGAATGTACTAATTCCATTCTCACGATGTTTTCAGCATTCCCAAGGGATACAGATCTCAAATACACACGTATCGCCTTGGTGGCAACATTTAATGGATCAGCAGTAATAGCATAGCCTTAACTATATGTACGAGCAAGGAAATTAATTACACTCAAAAGTAGATTTTTCCAAAGAGTATAAGGAAAGTGGTCATTTTCATTAAGGAAACTCTCTACAACTTCCTGATACAACCATGGAAAAGCCATCAACCTCTAGTAGAAAAGTTGTAGCCTCAAGCAGAAGGCCTGGTTACACCAATATTTTCGGGCAGAACTCATTCACCAATGCTTCAGTGCCTGACAAGCAGCCATTTGAATTTTGTAAAACAGTGCAACCAAATAGACACATCCCAAGAGAGGCGGTGCAAAATATTGCCAACAATTTTTTTGACCCTAGGTTGTCAGCTAACCCTAAAAATTTAAGGGAGGGTGTGTTTCAAAGAATGGTGGAGCATGAACCATCTGAGGGTTTCGCGTTTTGGCTCTAGAATTGTGGTCTGCCACAATTCATATTGCATGTCGTAAACCCATGCCCAGAGTTGGTCGACGCATGTGCCAAAAGATTCAACAAAAGGATAGGAGCCATTGAGGGTAGCAAGATCAAAGTTACCATTTCTACTGAATCCATATGGGATATGTTGTGTATCCCTATGACCTGGGGTGTTGAACATTTTGATGAAGAAAAAATGGACATCTTCAAGGAAGAAATTACAAAGAAAACACGTTTTTATGAGGACAAAGCAAAGGAAAGGCCAAAGAAAGGTCATCTTTCTTTTCCTCTTTCATGCAAAAATTTCAAGAAAGACACGCAGTTTGTATTCTCAATGTCAACCTTGGTTCTCGGCCTTAACAATGATGAGGAAGTCCGTCCTTTTTAGATGGGCCTAGCTTTCATGCCCAAAAGGGAAAAGAACCAAAAATATTATGATTTTGCTGATGTAATAGCCAGAAAGATGCTAGAGCAATTGAAGAATTACAATACTGAGTCTAAATTGAGGTATTCTTCTTTCTTGGCTCATTTAGTTTTGCATCAAAATTCTAAGTGGCTAGAAAAAAATATACCAATGTCTAGGTTGGATGTGAGAGGTTGTTTTTAGCCAATTTTGTATGGACCCATGTACTTTCGAAAACAATGGATTATTACTAGTTTGTAGATCATTTTCTAAGGCTAGTGCTTCAAGATTTGTTGCCACGCCCTATGGGTCATTTCTCTTCTGAGGTCACACAATGGATGGAAAATACGCTAATCCCAATGGATTATTTCCTAGGAGAAGATTTTACATTTATCAGATTTAATGGTTTTGTCAGGGAACCTTTTTGACTCCCTAGATTTGTAACAAATAGAGTTTTCACATTGGAGGCATGTCGTCAGGAAACCCTTGTCGACAACATCTATGGTGTCGGAAGAAAGATATATTTGCTTCCCCTCACAATTTCCAATAGTGAGGTAATGTTAAACAAGTGAAAGGTTGAGGGTGAGCTCACAAATCTATCGGCAGCCTTAGGCTTAGTTCTCATTTGTGACAAGTGGGACTACAACTCGATAAAGCACTTTAGTTTCAAACATGAGAGTCAGGAGTATTTTGAGAGAATGAGGAATCTGACTCAAGAAAATTTGGAGGTATATATTGACTTGGCTCGTATTCCACTCAAGCGACCAAAATGGTTGAGTTTCTATGTGTCATACGTGGAGTATCAGAAGAAAATCCTAATGGGAAAATCCCTCAACACATTGTTGAAGCACAAGTGATGTTTGGAAAGAAAAAAGGCAGACTTCTAGAGATTTTGACAAGAGATGAAATGCCCAAGTGCCCCATTCGGTCACTTTCAACCACATGACAAAAAGTTCAAGGACATTTATGATCAAGAGATCAACTCTAATAATAGCAATCCAGAGACTAGTCATGAGATTGATGAAGAGAAAATTTCACGTTGTGCTTCTCTTCCTTGAGAATCTGATAATTGGAGAGGCTTGAAGCAAAGGGACTCACAAGCCACGTCCTCCGCCAATGCTCAAAGCAAAGGAAAAAGGACCTAACTATCCCCAAGAGCATCTATTGCAGTCATCAAAGGCCAAGTTTTGGAGGGATTGGCCACCAGAGGATCAGAACGTACCAGTTCTAGTCGTGCAAAAAGAATACAATTCCAAGATCTAGGTACATTTGATGCGTCCACCCGAGGAGAAGAAGAAGCAATTTTTCTCCTATAAAATGTTTCGATCACCACGGCCCAGGTAAGTTTTGATCCCTCTCTTCTTCCTACCTCTGCATCTTTGGTTACTCCTCTACCCCCTCCTGTGGAAAGGAATCCTCCGTCCTTGGACCCTAAGCTAATAGTATTGAATACACCCCCCACCATTTTTAATGAATCTTCTGAAACTACCCTGCATGCCAAATGAGCATCATCTACTACGGCCACTATTGATTCTTTGATTGCCCTATCAAGGGCCCCCATTGAAAGAGCAGAAATTTTTGTGTTGCCCGTCACTCCTGGTCCATCCACTTCTGGGAAGGTGCCTTTCCTTCCACCCTTTTCTCTTTTCACCCTAACTGGTTTTTCTCTTGCCCAATCTCAATTTGGTATCCCACCTTTTTCCATGATAACGCTCCCTTTTGCTTCCTCGCATGCTCATACATCCAAATTTTTTCCTTCTATCACCCTTTTTGGTCTCCCTCTTGGTGCTTCCATTGTAGCACAAAGCATTGATACCCCTCAGAGTCTCCAAGAACATTTTGATGCAACCAAGCAGGCCCAACAAGTTAGAAAGCAAAATCTACTATTAAATAACGTTGCATTTCCAGCCACTAAGAAGATTGAAGCTTGCTTCAATGAAGAGTGGAACTCTCTATTAATCACTACCATGAAACTACTCATGTCCAAGCCCGAAGGGCATATGCATATGGAGGACTATGACAAGCCATGGGCCTAGATTTGAATGAAACTCACCTACGCGACAAAGTGGTCCTAGCTAAGGCCACTCAAAAGGTGGTATATGCAGACTATGAGAGGCTGGGCAGAAATTGAAGAAGTGCAAGGAAAATTTGATAAATGTGAAGGAAATAGTGAGCAGGCAGTAGAACAAGATCCAGGCTAGAGATGTCGAGATGGTCCGCATAAGGAAAATACAAAGTCAGCAAGGGGAGACATCTAAGTTGCTTGTAGAAGCTCAGGATGAACAGGTTCACCTTTATGCTGAAATTGAAAAATTGAAAGATGAGTTGGCTATTGAGTGACAATCGAATGCAGAGTACCAACACGGTCAGGAAAAAATGAGAAGAGAGATAGATGGTGTTCGATCTCAAACTTCTAATGATCGTCAGAAGGCCCACGTAGAAGTATAAAATTCAAAATAAGAGATCGGAACGTTGAGCTCAAAACTGACAAATGCCCTCAAAGAAAGAAGTCAAATGGAGGAAAACGTAAGAGCAAGAGAGGGTCAATTTAACTAGGAGCTAGTTGTTGCATGAGGATCTGGGACCCTCCTGATAATGAAGAAGTTGATGGGAGCATATCACAGTTGTTGTTGCCACTCTTAGGACCACTTTACAATTCTTAAGGGATGTTTAGAAATTAAATATGAAGGTTGGCCTGATGGCCGATCAATTTCCACAAATATGTGCTCCCCGACTGGTGGAATCACAAAGCTTGACTTCCAAGTTATGTGTGGCCACTAATAAGGCCCTAAAAAGTGGAAGGATTCTTGATCAAATAGTTGTCTCTATCAAAGCAAATGAGATCATCAACTGCCACAAAGTCATAGCGAGGTGCAAGGATTGTCAGATGTTTCTAAACAAGCAGGTCAATGAAATCAAGGACTTTGGCACCTAGTTGACTTCAGGGTACTTCCTCTTCTTTCACCGGATGGAGATGTGCTAATAGTTGAGCAGGTCACATATGTAATTCAACGCAAGGTCCAAGATTCTATAGAACTCCATGGTTCAAGTGCGACGCCCATGGCTAATGATATTAAGCACAAGATATTTCCTCTTTCTCGACTCTATTATCACCTTGGGGTGGTTTCTTCTAGATGGGGATTTGTTTATTTCAAAGAATTTTTTGAGCTGGAGCAGGAATATAGGCATATCCATACTCTCATCCAACTGACTGATGCAGATTGGAAGGTGCAACATTTTGCTTTCCTCCAACTCCAAGAATTACTAGAGGCCTAGGTTCGTGCCTCTGCAAGCAAAGACCCCTTATGAGTCACCAAAACTGTGAAGCATTTTTTCCTTGATCATTTTTTTATTTTTGGCTTGTCTATGTTTTTGGCTTCGGATGTGTCTGCACTCGAGTAAAGTTGTCAGAAAGGTGCGTAACGCGCCACGTAGTGGCTACACGGCTTTCATTTTTTTCCTTCCTTTCAGGAGAGATTTGGGACACATGTCAACTCATCAGGGATTTTCTCAAGGAGCTATATTCATGAGTTTGAGATTTTTTTCCTATTTGACACGTCATCTCTTCTCTTTGAGCAGTTTGCGCTTTTATAAAGTGATCTTTTTTGGGAGTTTGTTGGATCTTTCTAGCCTTTTTTTTGGTTTTCAGGATGGAATCTTTGAGTTGGTGTCATTGGGTTACGTGACTAGTCAATTGGACTTTTGTTAGGCTATTTTCTAGGATTTTATCATTTTTTAGATAACTATCTTTGCTAAATATCTAAGAGCATTGATGTTGCAGTTGAGAGTTGATGAGCAAAGATTGTTGTGACCTAACTAAATATCTATGATCAGATTGTGTGCTATAAAATGCCAACACCTGGCAGTAATTACTTTGATGTTGTGGCGGTGTTTTCTACTTTCTACAGCTATAAATGAGAGGCGACGACTGAAGGAAAGGGTTGGTTCCAAGTTTCAGTTTCCTTTGTTGAGGAAAAGTTTCTTTAGTTTTTTTAAGTTTTAAAGAACTATTTTCAGAAGTAGATTTGCAAAACTAATTTTTTCTGGCATGTTATATATTTTATGCTCAAACTATTATCGGATTGGCATCAAACCTCTATTTTAAAGTTCATTTGATATTTAAGCACAAATTATTTGGAAGAAATCTTTGATATAGTGCGTGTATGACCTTTATCAAGCTTTCCTTCTTTATGCTTTCATTCTGAATAAAACATTGTATCAAGTTGAATTCAAATAGTTTAAGTTATTGATTTCCATTCTATAGGCTTATATGGTAGGATAATAACTTGAGAAAATTGGATTATGTCAATGGACTTCTCTATTTTTCTGAATGGTTGTTGTTTTGTTATATTGTGTTGTATTAGGAGAGAGTTTATGCAATTTCTAAACATTTTTTTTGTTAACCTTGGAAATCTTTATGTTTGATCAGACCTTGATGAACACTGCCTGCGAGAAGATTTGAAAGTCAGCATTGTGCTTGTTGTTGGCCTTTGTTGTGTGTTATCTTCCCAACAATGAAGGGTTGTGGCATTCTATGTCTAATTATATCACTCATAGGAAAGATTGGGTTTGAAATTTTGTAAAAGCTTTGGCACATTGCCATTTTTGTGTTTTATGTTTTCATTTCCTTCTACCCTTTTCTCCAAAACCCAGAGAAGAGCCAATGTTTTATAAAAATCTCGAAGGTATTCAGTGAGGTGGAAATCAATCCCCCACTCACTGAATTTCCCATAAGACTTTCGAAGAGGTGCAAGCTTTGATGATCAACAGTGTCTATGTGTTATATCAAACATAAGGAATGAAGGAAAATCTCAATCCCAATAAATGAGAAAATCATCCCTCTCAACACCATATCTAATAAAGTCTTGGTGGATCATGGACTTGTTGGAATTTTTGAATCAATCTCAAAATCAATGGTCAAATCATTTTATTCTTCTATCTTCTTTCCACGCTAACTTGGTATCATAACAGTCAACAAAAACATCATCATGCATCTATCCTGCATCCACAAAATCATCAGCATTCATACATCTCGCATAATCACAACATATCATCATAATAAACACAAACATAATCCACTACATCATCATTATCATTTAATTTGTTTTGAATAATATAGTTTTTATTCTAAGCATCTTAATACATTGCATTATCATTCATCACATCCATATCCATACATACATACATCATGACATCATAATCGCATGGAAAAAGTACACAAAAAGAAATGCATCCATCCATACATCCTACATAAGCAAATCATATCATCTGCATCTCATAACATGTCATAACATCCATTCCATAACATATCATAAAAAGATACTAAAAAATAAGGTAACACATCCATTGCATCCATACATAGCCATAACGAATAAATATAACATCACATCATATCGCATGCATCCATACATCCATCAAACATGAAATAAACACACATCACATCATGGATCTGAATCATCTCATATATATATATATCAAAAAATGATTGTCATGGTACAATATCTGAATCAGTGTGTATATCAATCAAAAGTACAATATCCATGAGGCTATCAAAAATGAGCTTATGAATGTATATATGTTAAATGATCAAGTGAGTAGTCAAAAAAGTGACTACAAAATGGCTAGACCTGGTGGTTGCTCAACTCCCCTCTAGCTGATGGTTGATCCTCAGCCCGGGGAGGTGCCCCGCTCCTCCATGAAAAATCAGGTTGCCTCATCTCTCAAGGGACGTCTCTATAATAATGTACCATGTAATACACAACCTTTGTGACTACCTCTCTATACATCTAAGCAAACACTGTATGTCCCTGAGAGGCCACTGTGATGACCTCAAGCTATTGTCATCATCCTATCTCCTAATCCAGTTGTAAGTCCAATTTTTGTTGCAACTAAACCTCATGATCTCTTTGTGTAGTCATATCCTATAGTTGCTGCTATAGTTGATCCCTCTTTGCCTACAGTTGATCTCTCAAAGCTATAAGATCCTGCATCTGAGCCTGTAAGTATTGATCTAGTTGTTGAGGTGGTGGAGGAGGTGGGGGTTCCCCCAGAACGTGTCCATCCTATTGACTAGGATGATGCCCTGGGTCCTAGCGATCCTGATCCTATTGTTGATGCTCATCCCCTAGCACCTATGCCTTGTCTTGCTTTGGTTTTTGCTACCCTTGGCCTCGGCCCCCATCTTTTCCCCCATCTTATCCTTTGCCTCTTCCTTTGCCTCTACCTCTGCCTTTGGCTCTACCTTTGGGGTATCCCCCCGTCGGGTCTGTTAGGTGCACAGGTGGCCTAAACCATGCATCATAACTCAGGGTAGTCCCCACATCTGGTAGGCATTGATGCCCAAGGCTAGGTAACTATTATTCTAAAGTCATTGATTGCCACTATGGGGTCAATCTATGCTCTACATTAGACCTCCCTCTAATATCTTGTGAACATAGACATATAATCATCATGAGGTACATCCTGTACCTCCCCGAATTGTTTGGAAATGTGGTAATGGAGGTACCACTCTATCATAGTGTGCTCTCGCCCTTGCATATAGCGATTCTGGAAAGCAAAATAAAAACTGTTGTTGGTCATCATACCATGTTGGAACCTATAGCCACGACCTCCATCGAAATATAGTCATGTCATCAATGACCCTACGCCAATATAGAAGACTTATCAGCCCTATGTGTTGCAGTGTCATCAGAACCCTATACTTGAAGACGATGGGCTCATCCTTGTGAATTTCCACCAAAAAAAGTGGCCTCAAAATGACAATGTGCTTATATGCCTAAATGTGAAGTAGAGTTACACCTGCTTTGATGCTCTTTCCCTCACAGTAGATGACCTTATGCATATAATGATATAAGGAAGCAAGTAGAATTAGACCCCATGCATACATAGTGGCTCAACAGATCATCCTGTGCCATGCTACCCCCTAGCCTGGACTGAAACCTCAACCCTATCAGTCTGGTTCAATCACACCACAAATGAGTGCAACCACAAACAATCTAAAAATGGGTACCCGCCTATAGTACAAATCCAAATCATTTTGTTAACTGACCAGTATGATGTTGTCAAATCGCAATAATGAACAACATGTGTCTCTCTCGGCATCAGTATCATAGATAACTCACTCCCCATGGATAGGAAGCCACAGGATCCACCACACATCCTCAAGTGTGATGGTGGCCTTTCTAGTGGGCAAGTGGAAAGAAGAGGTCTCATTGTGCCACCTCTCAATAAGCGCTATCATCATGGCAGGATGGGTCCGCTTCTTGGGCATGAACACAATGAACCCTAATCTGAGCATCCCCAATCGCTCCACCTCTAGCTCGTCAAACTCTTGGGACACTTCCAAAATATCATAACAGTGCTCCTGTGACATCAATGGTAGAGGATCCTCCTACATGCATCACACACACAACATCAATTTTCCAAAAATTAAAAAAAATGATCAAATTTTGAGACTTTGTATCCTAAAACATCAATAGCATCATTGAAATCAATAGTTTCGCTATTTTTGGTGTGCATCGTTGTAGTAATTTGGGTGGTGCATCGCCAATATAGCAACGCACATTATGTTACTCAATAGAAAATTGGTATTTGCATGCGTCACCATAAATAAAAATTGGGGTGCATCGCCATTTGGTCAGTGCATCGCTCACCACTTTTGAGCGTCACTATATTGTAATCACGACCCCCAAATTAAATGTGTCACTCAACCAAAAAAACCTCGAAACATCACTATACAACAAGTGTGTCACTAAAAAATCAATAGCGATGCTTTTGATGCCTCTTGTGCATTGCTATATAGTGATGCTCCTAAAAACCTAATTTTGACGCACTATTAAATGCACCTAAATCTGAAAATCAACACAATTTTTGAGTCACATACTTGTGGTCCTACATCTGCTCAGCATTGGTACTCTAAAACCCGGTTAGAAAGGTGAAGTGGAAGCGCATGGTGAGCCATCTCGCCAAGGTATCAAAGCTCCAAATGCACAAAATCACTAAAGGCTAAACACACAAATGAATTGGAAGTGCAACCTTTTCACCTATTTAAGCCTAAAAATTAGGGTTTTTTTGCCCTAATTTGAGCCAAAAGCTAGGGTTTTGACCTGTTTTACCTATGTTCACGCTTTACAAACTATTTTGAGCAATTTTTTGTATTTATGAGGCCACCTTTGGCATCCTAGGGCATGTTTTGACACCTAAACCTATATTTTATCTTTGTTGAGAGATTAACCCAAAATTAAAAAAATTTGCCCAATCTCTTGAGGGGGCAAGGAACTAGCTTATTCCTTCCATTAGGGAAATAGTAGGGCATCCAAAAAATAGAATTTTATTTATTTTTTGATTTGAGTTCAGTAGCATTAATCCAAAAAGTGTCAGTCTTTGAACCAATGTAACATGTACCTCACTTTAAAGAGGGGCAAAATGTAGACACTTAAAAATGTCTTGAATGATATACACACTTGAATCTGATATATTAACATCACTTCATCCTGAAACCCATCCTCTTTTCACTTAGTTGATTAAATTAGCTTAGCTATTTAATTAATTGCATCATTTTCATCTATTAATCTAATTAATTTAATTAGGTTAATTCCTACCCCTTTCATGCTAACCATTCGCCCTGTTAAATTGGATAAATCAAATTATCTAATTTAATCCCTAATTCCTCTTATTTAATTAAATAACCCTAAGCTATTTAATTAAATATCATATTCCATCCCCCTTTTCATTAAATCAATTATTTAATGAATATCATATTATTCCTCTAATTTGCATGATTGAAACTTTGTTTTAATTATCAAATTACTAATTAATTCTAACTCTCCCACTTGCAAGGGAATATTCCTTGAGAATATTCCTCCTTTGCACATTCCTCCAAAATGTAATATTCTCATGGAATAACCCTTCCCCTTTTGCACATTAAAATTTGGTTTAATTAACTAAATGCTAATTTTCCTCAAAAAAGGAATATTCTCATGGAATATTATTTCCCTCTTCACGCATTTATAAAAAGCAATATGCTTCCTTGTAACAAACTTTCAACAAGATTCTTGAGCAAGCTTTTAAAGTGTGCTTCTTTGCATGATTATGAACCGTTGATTAAATATCAATTTGTATTCTCAACCCTTGATGTGAATCCATACCTCCATTTTCCTTTCATCCTGACCATTGATTGATTATTTTGATCTTGGCCATCGGTTTCTTTTTTCCTATTCTATAAATAGACCTTGCATCTATTGAATATGGATCCAACCTTTTAGAGAATACTTATGTTGTTGAAAATCACTCTCATTTGCATCCATGTTTTATGTTTAAAATAATTTTAGGTTAATCTTTTATGCAGGAGAATCTTAAAAGCATCCATTAATGGCTTCCATGGTAACTTAGTTGTATCCATTTAGTGTATTTTGAAACTAGGGTTGTAATCTTTTGAATCTTGCACACATATAGAATAGCTTTGCATACACTCACATCGATCATCTTAGCTTTTATCATGTTTTATTAGCTCTCATCATGTTTTACAACACATCTCTCATCAGTTTCATCAATTTTCTTCAATAAAATTGATTGAAACAAGCTCATTATCCAAGGGATTGGGAAAGGGTCTCCATTCCACATCAATGCGACACCAATCCCCCAATAGGATAAGTTTCAATGTCTTAGAGTATAGTTAACCTATACTATGTCATCAGTCATAGGACCCCTATAGTATTGTTCCACTTTGGTGCTCATTTCTAATGTAGGAGGCCCAATCTCTTATTTTAATTTCTCCCACAAACATCAGTGGATTCCATTAAGTCTCATCTGGTAGAACATAATTATGTAAGTAGAGCTCACATAACTAGTCTTGCATGTCTAGTGTAGAATTAAAGAAAGTATCTAAAAACAGAAATTTTATGTTCATGGAAATAGGTAGATCACTAATCAACTAGCTAAATTAAAAACATAAATATTTTTCCTGCAGATACAATACATAAACCCTTATAGGTGGCTTGCATTTCAGCAACTGTGTTGTTTTATCTGCCATCATCTCAATTTTTACTTTCAAATTTTTCACTTTTATCTCTTGTTGCTCAAGTGCCATAGTGTTATTGGATATTAATTTATCTTTTTCTTTCTCCTAATCCTTTTCCTTTGAGATAACTCTTGGGTTCTTTTCCACAATTCAACACCCAAGGACGCTACAGTTGGCCCAGTGGAGGTTCTGACCTAAAGAATTGGGCCTTGAGATACTAGTTCTTTGTTTCCTACTTCAACCATAGAAATTTGTGCAAGTACATCCAAATTAGAACCTGCTCAAACTTACAGAGCTTTTCCTCCAATTCCTTGGTCCTATAATCCCACTCACTATCCATTTGTTGATAATTTTTTAACAATTCTTCTGGTTATTTTATTCTTTCCATTGCTTCCTACAATTCTTTGCTAATATTTCTTTATTCAAGAAAAAGGTTTTCATCCTTTTCCAAAAACTGTTCATCCCCTGTTGTACTTGTATATTTACAACCCTTTAAATCAAGGCTTCTTGGGGATCTCCTCATTTTCTTTACCACAAAAACATCCTCTAAATCAAATTCAAAGGTACTTTAATAGTACCAAGACTAAGCAACCGATGTATTTACATTTCCAAGGGAATTCCCCTTGGATTCTTTATCTGTCTCTACCATTACAATATCCTCTTCCTACTTTTTAATTGATCCTCTCATGGCCATTTTTCTCTTTAGGAAATGTGATTTCCTCTTGGTTTGTGTGGGTATCTTCTTCCCTTTCACAGGTGCAAAAGAAGAGGCTCGACTTTTCCTTTTCTTTCCTTTTTGTGATTTTTTGGAAACATGGGTTTCTTATTTTTCCTCTGTTGCGGGTTGCTCAGTAGAGGCTAAAAACTATGTTTCCTACAAGCCTTGCTCCTTTGGCTCTCCTGTGCTATAGGTAGGTAATGCAGAAGAGGAGCGAGAGGGCATTTCCCTTTCTGGAATAGTGGGTTCTTCCATTATTTCTAGAACAGTAGGTTCTTCAAGGATACTGTTGATATTGTTACAATTAAGAAAAATTTCCCAGGAAACATTTGGAAATTGAGTCCCAAGACTCCTCTTTATTAACAGTGTAACCAAACTTGAAAATGAGACAATGTTGTATTGTTTATTCTCCTCTTATACTCAAACGATATTCTCTTTAATAGGTTATACAAGAAATTAGGAACATTGACATGCCTACCATGGCGAAGATGACTTAAAAGTTTAAAATGAAATGTTCATAACAAATATCATCTATCATCACATGTCAAATACTTAACTACATAGGAAGAAATTGAAGCCCAAATCCAAGGTAAAAACAATCATTTAGTACTTTGAGAAGAGGAATACAGGTTTTCTCTTGGCTATCTGAATTCGTCCCTTGCAACAATAGTATTTTCCCTAACTAGAAACTCTTCTCCTATCTTTGGAAATTTGGATGTACTTCAACAATTGTAGCTTCTGAAGCATCTACCCTTAAGCCCCTAACAACTACTTCATCATTTTGTAATGTGGCTATGAATTGTTGGGTCATAACCTCATTAAACTTTTTGAGCTTCAGAAAATTGTAACTAGCTAGCTTGCTAGAAAATGGGAAATACTAGCATGTCTTCCAATATTTGGTCATGTGTTGTTGGTTCTATGTGTATTATATCACCTCCCATGGCATGCTTCAATAATTAAACTCCTCAATTCTACCATGTTCTTGCTCCACCACCTCAATTAACCACTTCTACTATGCTATAATGTTGTTTTGTTCAAATGCACCTTTCAATTCAGCTACTTAGAACCCTTTCCTCTCCTCTGAACTTTGTTTCATTTGAAAATGGAGGAAAACAATGAAAAGGTTTTGTAAAGAGTTTTTTAAAACCAAGAAAACTAAGGAATACCCCTCCCCCCAACTAAAGATACTAAGTTTCCTCACTTAGTAGGTATGGTTTTAGCATAGGGTTAGATGAAAATTAGTGGAAAATGAATTAATATATGTAGCATTGTAACATGCCCATTGTTCTACTCAAAATAATTTCCAATGTTTTAATCACATTTGAAATAACTATGTTGTTATTCACATTGCAATAAATTTTTTCTTTTCAACAAGAAGATATTGTGCACATTTGATATAACAATATTCCAACTTCCTCATTTCATTTCAACAAAATGTTACCATCTTTCCAAATTATTGACTTCATTCTCAATATAACATGTCACATTTTACAAACTTCCACAAAATGGATACAAAGATACATACATGGCTCTTATGAGCTTTATTGGCAATAGTATATATATTGGTCTTGATGTCACTGCATCAGTGCATACATTTTAGATTTCCCCATTCCTTGGTGTATACATTCTAGTTGTCCTCAATTCTAACACAAACATCCCCAAACCACGACTACCAATTGATAAGGAGAAGCATCACTCAAGTTCTTTTCTGCCAACTATGGACTTAATGCGGTCCCCCGCACATCTACCACATATGATAAGATGGCCCTACCCTTTGACAAAGAGTTTGGTATGGTAACCTCATAACAATAACCTTCCTAATATTAGTGTTGTTTCCTACATAATTAGAACTTATATACCCTCTACAATCCTGAACTAGTATGCATAAAACGAATGCAGTGAATTGACAGTGCAACAAGCAAAAAATTGCACTACTTTGGCCAAATTATTCTTCACTTAGTACTTCGAATGAAATTCATCCTATTCACATACACTACCCTAGCTCGGTTTGGATTTTGATCATTAATATACTATGCATAGGTAATTTCCTTCCATAGGTAATATTTAACCCCAGAAACAACCTATTCCCTTTTCCAATTCATAATGATACTTCTCCCAAGTATTCACATGCATAAGCTATACCCTTTATTGGATAGTCTAATCCCAAGAATAATCTATGAAAGCTCCTTATGACTCAAAACTCATAATCTAAAGTATAGCTACATAAGCTTCATCTTATCATAAATACTCATCAATAAATGACTCCATTCAGGAATATAACAAATGATAAATGATGCTCATCAAGAGGATAATCGCATTAGTAAATGACCTCAATCAAAGAGCAATCATATCAACAAATGACTCATTCAAAAGTATGGTCTCAATAACAAAAGACTCTATTCAAGAGTGTAATCTCATCAACAAAATATTATTCTAAAAGTATATTTTCATCAAGAAAATGACTTCACATCAAGAGTGTAAACATTTAATCAAGTAAAAATTCCAACTCAATAGGATAATCCACCTATGGTTCCAACCAAATAAAGATTCACAAACTCAAGTGATCAACTTAATCACACAGGTTACTCTCAACCATGGTTTACCTTAATCCTAAGATAAAATCAACAATCAACGATCAATCCATTCATGTAGGTTATTTCTCAACCTATGTGCTTCAAGAAAAGATCAAATAAACAACCCAACCAAGTAGGTTAATCTTAACCTAGGGTTTCAATCAATAATCAAGTAAACTTCTTGACCCAAATAGGTTATTCACATCCTTGGGTTTCAATCAATAATAAAGTAATGATCAAGTGGTCATTTAAGTATAGGTTAACAATATGTTGTCACATCCTATCATATCTTTCATATAATCAATATTATTGTATTGCTAAACCTTATCATCCTAAGGTTTCCTAGCATTTATAAGCTAACAGTGTCGAGTCACCTCATGTCATTGATACATTTCACATTCCTTATACATGTAGTGTAGACTGTCTATGTATAGAAACATCATCAACTAAATTTCCATATAGGGTATATAAAAATATTAACCTAAAAGATAGGTTTCTCAAGTATCAAACAAGACCATGCAAGTATAACAAGAATCACATATACTCAAAATCATTCGTTTCAACATAGTAATCAATACTATTTAACCTTTCCTACATAAAATACAAAGGTTTAGATACTAACATTCCTGTTAAATGTTGTACTCCAATTGACCAACCAGTTCCTTAACTAAATCCTCTCTACGAATCAGCTTGCTACTATTTCCACTTATCAATTCCTCTTCACATAATTTCCTCACAATATCTCTCACTCTATTTGCCTCACAAAAAATCTTAGCTCAGAATATCTTAGATAAAAATAGTAGCATGCAAGTGAATGCATGTGTCAAATGAGGTAGCTTTTGCCTCTATTTATTAAAAATTGTGAACCTTTTCTACCTACAAGAAAGCTATTCAAAACAACACTTCTCAGCTCAATAGTTTGACTCAGCAAGAAACCAAAGAAGGTGGAAGCATAAATTGATGCATAGTTTACACATACTTGGCCAAGTTTCATTAAATAATACAAGAATTAAATTCAAATAAGTAAGGTTAACAATCATACAAATAGACTCTTTCTATGCCCTCAACATAAGGATTGTGGATGGTTGTAGGAGAGAATTAAAAATGGCCAAGGAGTGACACTTTCAAAAGGGAATAAAGGTGATCATTTATTGATTAGTCGTGAGTCACCACATAATACTGTTTCTCACTGAATAAGACCACCAAGAAGAGAAGAAGTCTATTCTCAGCAAGATTGATTCATGACATGATTATTCTTAGGAACACATCTCTTTCATAGCAGGTAACCATTAGATATAGAGTACTAAATTGGTTTCTCTACTCCTGATTCATAGTTATTATTTTCTATTTTAGACTAATTCCTCTTCCTATCTTTGAGGGAGAATGGGAAGTTGATTTATGAGTTTGTTTTCGGTCCTAGAATAATAAAACTCCTCCTAGACCCTATATAATGGGAATTATTGTGAAGGAGTAAATCTAGTTGTTAGTTGATCGATTTGATAATTGATAATTGATAATTTAGGTGCTTATCTATTACCAGTTGCAACAATAGATATGTGTTATTGAATCAGAAATCTTCAACAAGTTCATGTTGGATTGTATGTAAGATTTCAATGTTTATATGCAATAAAGGGAATTAGTTTGATATCATGAATTACTAAGTAGGTGTTGACAACTTCTGTGGGGGAAACAACTCAAGAAAGGGCCACTTGAGGTACTACTAATCCACTTCATTTTCTATTGTTAGATTAAATGATGCATTATTGAAATTGGTTAAGTAGTTTCCAATTATATGCATGTGTTACAATTCATGAATGCCATTCTATAGTTGTGAATTGAATTCTATAGCTTCATATTGGTTTCATACTCTATAGGAATTAGCTAGGTTAGGACACTACAGTTTTTAATAGTTGGCAGTTACACTCTTAAGTGTTAGGTACCCATATCATAAGGTAACAATTTATATTTATTTTTCCTTGTTTTGTGAATTAGCAATTCATCTCACTTTCCAGCTTTTACAGTATTTTATACATGTGTAATTTCCTATACTCCATTGATGTAGGATGTGTATATATTCCATGAATCTATATATTATGCCATCACTGCTTAAAGTTTATGAGTCCCCGGTTGATAAATAAATGCAACCTCTTGTGAAAGATGAACTATTCACATAGGAATTCATTATCTAAGTTATGTGTAGACCTAGTAAGCACCAATTTGATTAGACATTAGAGAGGCTCTACACTAATTTTGTAACTAAAACCTAGAATGAGTTAAGAATCATCCCAAGCTGGTAAAGAAAACTAAGGGTTAGAGGAGGACATTATTAGTCAACTCCCAAGTTCTTCGAAGAAATCTAAACATGCACAAGGGTATGAAATTATCTCAAACAAATTAATTGATATAGATGAGGTAGTTAGGGATGTAGTCATTCTAATTCAAGGTTCATACCTCTTATAGTATGGTTATAGAAGGTGTAATGTTGCAAAACCTATTTCAAACATTTGAAATTTGGATTTGGGTAGATTAGTGGTGTCAAAGGTGTTTTTTGATGTAGATTTGATAAGATCCACTGTCAGGAATTATGATGCTAAGTCCATAACAATTTTGAACAATAAAGGTGGTGTGTTGACTAGAGTGGATAGGGATTTCATATGTGAAGTGTTAAACCTAAATCTATCTACAAACATTATAATATATTTTGATTCACTATACAAATAATATGCTAAGGATAAGCACAATTAAAAATTTATGTGGATACCTCATCTCAAAAGGAGAGATAAAAAATGAAACACTTGTGAGATTTACTAAAGATGAAGTAGAGCCATTTAATTATGACATCTTTGAGGATTACTTCATAAACATATGCTTTCCCCTGTGTCAAGTTCTAGGTGTGGATTGCAATACACAAATTCCTTTGCATTTAATTATTATGGCAATTGATAGCCAACATATAAATCTGAATAGGAGTTTTTATTTTACTACTTTTATTATAGAGGGAATTCATAAGAGTGTGATAGAAATTAAAGGAGATAATAGAGTTATATACTTTAGATGGTATTCCCTTCTTTACCATATTCTATTATATAGTGGGAGACCTATCTAGAGTCCTGCCATGCAACTAAAGTTCCAAGATGTTAAAGGAGTACCACATCTTGTTTAGGGGTAGACACATATATGGTATATACATTTTCCAACATCAAATTACATTATATTAGAGGGATTTTTTGTGTAGTTGGCAATGGATAATTTGGGACATGGGAATGCTAGAAAATTGTTAGAAAGGGTGAAACTTTTTGGGACACAAGGAAAGAATGCCTAATATAGGAATTGACCATAACTAGGGAGATTTATTTCTCCATTCAAACACAATAGTAATTAGAATAGATGGTGCTCTGGTGCAACCACATATATTTCTCAGAATTCTTCCTAATAGAATTGTATTTTTGGAAATTATATGGCAATTAGATGAAACTGATAAGTTTCACCTTATGACAAGAAAGAAGGGATGATTTTTTACTTTCAAAATTGTGTTTTTTAATTTTATGACTATTGTCAAGGAAGGGTTAGAGTTGATATATCCCTTTCTACAACTTTACAGAATGAGGTTGGATAAGAAGAGAAATTATGACCCAAAACACTTCATAAATCAAGATAGAGAGAATTGGAAGAGTGCAATTCTATCATGAATTTGATAGAGTTGAGGAAATAAATTAGGAATGTTGTCTCATATACAAAGGTGTAGAGGAGAAAGAATGCAAGGGTAACAATTATTAAAATAGAAGAACATAGAAAAGGGGATAAACCTAATTACCCAAGAGAGTACATAGAAATCAAGGACAAAATTGTCAGAATCTAAACCATGCTTGACAATGTTGCACATATTTTTCCTAGGGTTCCTACATTACCTCATAGGTCAATCAAAGAGGAAGAAAGGCCAAAAAAGATGGATTTGAACAAACTATGCATCAAATTGATATGCAAGAGGTATCAAATGTCCCACAAATGGCTCCTCCATAAAGACTAAGTGTTGGAAATATCTTGGTGGATTACTCAATTGAATTTTCAAACAAAAAAAGTTGGGGAGAATATGCTAGATCCTAATGAAGCAAACTAGGTCCTCTCCTCTCCACCTAGGATCCAAATTGAAGATCCATCCCAGGATAGAATGCTCATCAATATTGTATAGGTGGAAATGTGATAAATGATGTAAGATAATTGGCATGTACTAAAAATATTTCTTATGATTAATTTGTGAAGTCTAAGGAGTACAAATATTTTTGGATCCAAAATGAGATATAGGACTTCTTTCAAAAATTAAATAAGTAGAGGGAGAATTATACCACAAAAGAGATGAATGAAATCACTTAGAAAGTCATGCAAGAGGTGGAATTTCATGTGAGCAACATAACTTCTAAAGATGGAAGAAATATTATACAGAAAAGTGGTTGCTTATTATTACCAAGATGGGCTATGGATTTTTCATTGCACTTGATACTATCAAAAGGTAGGACACAAGTGAATAAATTCTGAAATCCAAAGAGAAAGAAAAGCATTTATACTTTGGATGAGGATTCAGTACTATATTTGAGACTCTTGCAACATGGGCAATAGTGTTGGAATCTTGAGTTGTTTGTGAGTTGTTCAAGGGTGTTGTCATTGATGTCAACCCCTTGTATGAAGAGAGTGTTGGAATTTTTTTGGTGTTGATGATTTCAACCCCTATCATTGGAGTTGTTAGAAGCCTAGATTTGTTATTATTGATTTCAACACAATGTTGTTGGTGTTGTCATTGATGTCTTACTTTGGTATAGGTGCAGAAGTTGTGTTTGGAGAGATAGTTGTATGTGTTATAGTTGATGATAGATGTTGCAGATGCTACAAATGTGTTATAGAGATGTTAGTAGTGTTGTTGATGCAATTGGTTCACTTGCTTTCCAAGTGTTTTTGAGAAAATTTGAATAAAAGAGATTTCAGTGTGACAAAGTGGTGTTTAGTATTCTACTTTGCATTTCTTCATGGTTGAAGATATGCCTACATGGTTTTGATAGGATGGTTAGAGGTGTTCATAGGTTCTATATCCAAATTTTTAGGTTTTGGATCATACTACAGTGGAAGATGTGTTTGACACTACGTCTATCTAGTGAAATAGGGTGTCTAGGAGAAATGAGATTGCTCTGTATTTCTTTGGAGTGAATATTCTTGTCTTTTAGATCTTGGAAAATGCTTATATATTATGTATCTACCTTCCCTTGAATTTTTTGGTGTTGTGGTGTTCCACAAGGTTGTTTAGTGAGTTGGATGTCTATGCCAGTGTGTTTGGCTACATACAATAAAGGTGTTCTTAAGTTTTAGGTGGTTGTAGTAGTTGTGGAAAATATTCTAAGATGTTGTGAAGTGTTTTTGTGTGGTCCGTGAGATGTTTCTAGACCTAGAGAGGTGTGTTTGGAGTCATTTGTTAGTGTTAATGCAATTTTGGCCAACCTAGTGTGCTAGTGACAATTGTGGAGGATGTTGGATGTTGTGGTTGTGTTGTTGATATGTGGTTGTCATTGTTGTCAACACTATTAGCATTGATGTATTGTAGGTTATATGTCGAGGATATTAAGAAAATTGTTAAAGAAAGAGTTGTAGGTTGACAGTGGAATAGTGAAGGTCATGAAGGTGTCTTGCTCAGTACGTTGATGATCAATTGTTGTGGACTAAAGGGTTTATTTCTGAGTGTATCTAGTTTATCCACTAAAATTTTTAGAGGTCCACGTGAAGATTTAATCGTGTTATGAATAGTTGTGTTCTGACAATTTTTCTATGGTTTTAGTTAGTGTTCCTGATTGAAGTTGATGTGATTCTAGTAATTTCAGTTGTTGCAGATGCTTCTGTGATGATTCTTGGTGCTCATGGATGGTTCTAGATCATGCTCTATCTTTTTTGCACATCCACATTGACCGGTGTGCTCGTGGTTGGTGATTTTTCTCTTGTGTGTTTGGGTTTTTATGTTCTTGGCCGGCATGGTGGTTGTAACGTGTTGTGGATCCTTGGAGATTTAAATTTGAATGTTTGGTGCACTCGAGAATATTGTTTTAAGTCTTCATTATATTATGGCCAATGGTGTTTGATTCTCATTGAAAATTTACTTGTAAATTTGGGCCGACATTGTGTATATGTTTTATATTTTATTTTGGCTAACAAACTTGTTGATGTAATTCCATGTTGTGCATATATAAGAATAGTTTTTTGTGTGAAGTTATGTAGCGAAGAAGTGCCAAAAGAAGAGAAAGTGTGTGAATAGTGATGTCCATTGATTATAGAAGCGAGTGTGAAGAATTTTGATCAAAGTGTGAAGGAGTGTTTCTGTGCTTAACCGAGACTGTAATTAGGCTTTTGTAGAAGTTATTTTCTCAGTTCATACCCTATGGATCTAATCTAAATTTTTGTA
>VDFB02000003.1:170505644-170518913 GCA_007258455.2 Sequoia sempervirens | reverse complement strand
AGTAGCTACTATAAAGAAGAGTAATCTTTATATCTTTGGGGATCCGCAAAGAAAATTTACTCCCTTACCTAACACACTTCTCAACATTATGACTCAACTCTTATACAAAAACATGCTTACCTTACCTCCCGTTTGACCCCTTGACCCTAGCAAGCCATTACCTTTGAGCTTTAGACAAAATTCCTATTGTGCTTATCACCAACAAAAAGGACATGAGACAAAAAATTGCAAGCATCTTAAACATCTTGTGCAAGACCCCATTGATTCCAATCATATCCAAATTAGAGGTGTAAATGACAAAGGTAATAAGTATGCAGATCATCCCAACCAAAACTTGAAAATATTTACCAATCCCATGCCCAACCATAATATTTCATTTATTAAGGCTAGTGAAACTAAGCCCGATGTGATGAATGTTGACACAGATGATGAGAATCTGAGGAATCATGAAAAAATTCCTATAGAAGATGATGAACATAGTCCTATGGATACTAATGAACAAAGTCCTATTGATACAATGATATGAGTGGTTGACATTGAGCCTCATAAAAAACAAACCATTGACGTTACTTTCTCTTTAGAAGAAATAATAAAACATGCACTTGATGGTCCTCTTTACATAGCTGGAAGAATCAATAACAAGCCCACTCCTAGGATTTTAATTGATCCTGTCTATGGAGAAAATGTGATCACAGAACTTTTATATGTGCATGAACTTACTCAAGATAGATATGATAAGCTGAAAGCATGGATTAAAATGCAAGATGGTTTTGCTCATGCTATAATGGGCTTGATCACACTCCCTTTACAAGTAGGACTGAAGAAATAAAATGTATCATTCTCTATCATATCTAATTCAGACCAATTTTTTGTGAATTTAGGCTACAAATGGATTTGCTCCATGAATACGGTCCCATCCGTTGTCCATAAGTGCTTAAAGTTTCCAATCGATAATGGAATATTCACAGTGAACCAGAGTGGATTTAGACCTTCATCTTCCCGTGGAAATTTCTCCTTAGATTATTTTTGGCCTAAACCTATGGAACCTATAAGACCCTGTGAAGACTTCCTTTTCCTATCCTATCAAAAATTCAAATCAAAATGCATAGCCAAACTATCTCTTGAAAACTTGCTTCCACCCATGCTTGAACCTCTGCCACCTAAAGAAAACAATGCTGAGTCTAAAACCCTTCCAACAAACCAAGACTCATCCATGAACAATCCCTTGCCTATTTCCTACAAGAGACCTAGAGAAAACCAAACAAGTCCTAATCTTTCTCCTAAGAAAATTTATAAAGCCAAAGAGAAAGTGGTTGAACAACCCTCCATGGTTTCTTTCATTCTTCCTCACAAGAAGGAAATGAACCTATGATTGACAAACCCACTCCTACACAAATGCAACTTGAAAATCATAATAAGAGAAACCATAATGCTAGAGAGTGTAGGTGTAGATGTTGTGCTATTGCTCGAAAGATGAATAATGATAACAACATTGAATATCAAAACCTAAACTCGAGAGAAGCAATAAACAATTACCCTCCTCTCTTACCAAAACAAATAGAAGCTATGTCTTCACCACAACAAGGACCAACAACTTCTATGGATATTATCATCCATCCTCCTATTGTGGTTAACTTGGATGATGATGAGTAAACAACTAAAATCCATGAAGAAGTGCATAATGGGCTGAATTTTTTATTTTCCTCTTCTATGAGCTTAAACGACAACAACCATGGTGGTCCTCCTAAACCAAGTGATTCACCATGCGTTGAACCTGGTGATTCTCCTAGTACAACACTTGACGTTGTCCCTCTCGCTAGTGATCTACATTCTACATAAACTGAACAAGACTAGGATGTGGATGACATTTGGATGGTTGACTCGCATGTGCTTTACTAGCCTTTTATCTTTTTTTTTGCTTGCATGTGCATAACATGATCCCCCGTGATGTTTTGTTTGATGTTTCTCTCTCTATGTGCATTCCTCTATTTGTACCTTCATTCTTCTATATGTCGTATACTTTTTTCCTTTTGATTGATTTGTTCTCTTTAATTTCATTTTCATTTCTTGTGTTTCCTTTTGGGGATGACGCAAGGCATCGAGACATTCATGTCTCCTTCATGTTGACCCAAAATATTTTTCATTGTCTTTTCTTTTCCTTTCATTCTCCTTTTCATTTGTCTTGTGCTTTCCTTTTGGGGATGACACAAGGTGTCGAGGCACCCTATGTCTCTTCCATGTTGACCCAAAAGGATTTCTTTTTTCTTTGTTTTCACTCTTTGTGTGTCATTCTTCTAGTTCTATATGTATTTGGGGAATGATGATAGTTCTGAGCTTTCTAAAACATTGCAGCAAAGAACATATTGACCCCAAATCCATAGATGACTTATGTGTTTGGTATTTTCATTTTGGGGGCAACCCCTCCCTCTTTTTATTTTCTCTTGCATGACGCAGCTTTACTCAAAAACATATGAATTGGCATAGGGCTTTCCAAGTTGGCTCTCATGTCTTCCTTCTTGTTTTCATTTTCATTTGCTACTTTAAAATAATTTCTCACAACATGTTGTTAGCAATTTCTTTAAAGTGGGGGAATACATTAGCATTATTTTAGCATGATTTCACTTGCATTTTTCCTTTTCATGTTCTTTGATGTGATTTTCTTATTTCACATGACATTTTTTCCTCTTTGTGGTGATGGTGGGAGTAATGTCCTTCAAGAGTGTGACCTATCTAAGCATATTATATTCCCCTTAGTGGTGATGGGACACACTATATCCCTTAAGTGGTGAATCTTTTATCCTTTGATCGGTCCTCTCTTGAAGACATTAGGAACGATGTCCCCTAAGAGTAATACCTTGCATGAACTAAGGAAAATCCCTTTGATCATCCCTCTTTCTTGTTGCATTTTTGTACATTATTAAAGTCATGGAGGTATGGCTTTGATATGGTCCCCTCGGGGTCACCTAGTGAACACCTAGCTTCACTAACCCATGTGAGCATGCATTTTTTCACCTTATTAAAGTCATGGAGGTATGGAATTATTATGGTCCCTTGGGGCTTACCTAGTGAACACCTAGCTTCACTAGCTTGTGTGAGCATGTATTAGTGTACCTTATTAAATTCATGGAGGTATGGATTTAATATGGTCCCTTGGGGCTCACCTAATGGACAACTAGCTCCCACTAGCCCTCATGAGTGTGTGTCTTGTTTGCATACTAGAAAGTGCATTCCACTTGTAAACTTCTTTTTGGAAAAATATCCTAGACCCTGTCCATCACGTTGTACGACCAGTTAAAGCTTGATCCATTGTAGTTTTTCCTTTTATTTTTCCTTTTTCCTGTCATTGATGGTGTATGTTTGTGATCTAGTTATGGCTTCATATATCATTCACAAGTGTGTTCCTTTGTGCTTATGTTGGTTTTTCCATACGATCTTGATCTTGGGGGATTGGCCACCCTCTTGATTATTATCATCCTATCTTGCTAACATTTGTACATTTGAACCCCTCTTGATTGTGTGGTTGGATACTTTAGGGTGAGTTTCAAGCAAGTTCATCCTCTCACTAAAGTAGGGGGTAAATGTATTGCAATAAAATGCATACCCTTGCATTTTCACACTTGTTTGGACCCACCTTGCTTTATTTATGCTTCTTTATGGCTTAATTGGTCCTATTTTGTGTCCACAAGCCCTATGAATTACATCTTTTTTTGGTTAATCCTGACATTCTCCAGCACATAAATGATAATTTAATGACTCCATCAGTGTGTCCCTGATTTTTGGGTTGGGACTAAAACACCATCTAGGGCGTCTTGTCCCCCAAGGCTCTTGGGACCCTAATTTTGAGATATCTTGATTAGGCCCCTTTTTGGTGTCTATGCCCCAAGTTTTTAGAACTTGGGACTAAGATGCCACATAGGGCATCTTACTCCTCGAGTCATTTTCGGGATTTAATTTAAAATTCTAGTGAGATTTAGCCTCCTTTATTTAATGAATTCATATGTCAGTTTGGTGTGATGTAATTTTGGGATATTAAGCATAGATAAGTATAAATACAAGGTTCCTTCTCTCATTTTTTATCCTAAGCAATCTAAAAATCAATCTAACGAGCAATCTATCAAGCATTCAAGAGTAGATTTATCAAGCATTTGGAGAAATTTCAAGATTCAAGTATCATATCAAAGAGTTTTCTTACATCATGTGTGTTGTGCTAACATTTTTGATGTAGGGTTTTGATTCAAGCAAAGCAATTCAAGTCCTATCTTTCAAGCATTCAAGATCCATATCCATTGCATCCATTGCACACAATTTTGCAGAATTTATAAGGGTTTGGTGAGTTGTAGCATTGCATGTTGTTCATTCACAATATCCTTCATTATTGCTATTTCATTTCAAGGTTTAATTACCAACAAGGGGTTTGACCAAGGCAAACCCCCATTCACTAACAAACAACAAGTTTTTCCCTCTTGCATATTTATGATTGTGGATCTAGGTTGAAGTATTGAAGATCACTTGGAGTGCAAAGTTGTAAAAGTTGCAAAGTTGCATTACAAAGTTGTCATCTTCATGGAAACTTACCTTAGGCTGAATTTGAAAGTTTCAGAACCTAAGATCAGAAGAGAAGCAAGTGCAGACCTTGGAGCTCAAGCTCCTATTTAGAGTTTGCAAAAATTCAGAATGGGACTAAAACACCATCTTGGGCATCTTAGTCCCCCCAAACACATTTTCCAATGATTCCTTTAGATCTAGTTCCAACATCTGAAGACCCTGTATTTTCCCCAAAAAATAGTAGCAAGACTAATACACCATCTTGGGCGTCTTAGTCCTCCACAACACTTTTTGGTAGCTTCTTTACATTTCTAGAATCCTCAAAAAATCTCCAAGATTCCCAGATACATATATCATATCTCCCTATTACATAATTTTATCATTTTCATCTTTCATTTAGCTTGTATTTCTAATTATAGGTCATTTTTCATATCACATTGTGTTTTCCAACATTCTCTTTTCCAAGCATTTGCTTGGTGGTGAACCCCTTAGAACTCAAGGAACCCCCTCCTACGTCCTTCCTAATTGAGAATTGACTCACATTGTTAGGCTGTTAGTCAATCCAATTGGGACTCATAGGACATTAGTGAATGATTAGTGGAAAAAGAGTGATATCTCATAGTATCCATTTTTCTTTGCATCACCTTTGTATTTTCCAATACGTTTATTCAGTATTTTCATAAAATTAGCTTCAACATCATCAAGTTCATCATTATGATCAAGAGCTTCATCTATAATATTTTTGTTAGCTTTCAATGCAACCTCTTTCTTTGGAACATCTTGACCAATCTCTCTCATCTCAAAGATAGTAAGAGTACCAAAACATTTCTACAACCGATTACTAATCCAAGTCTTTGGATTATTCAATGACAGACACTTTATGATTGTAGTACTTTGGGAGAGATCTAAAAACCTTCTTCACAATTTCCGTTTCGTTCACTTTTCCAACCAAGATCAGTAATTCCAAAAAAAAATTCTTCAACCTGGAGCATATAGCTTGCAATGTCTTCATCATTGGTCATATACATAGTCTCAAATCTGATCTTAAAGATTTGCATCTTCTAGCTTGCTTCACTTTAGAATCTCTTTCATAGATACTACTAAGCTTCTCCCAAGCATCTTTGGTAGAATTGCAATTCATCACCTTCAATAATTTTGAATCAGTCAATCCACATACAATAACATTATTGGCTTTAGCATTACATTCATACAATCTAATTTCAGCAAGATTAGTAATAGGAGTGGTAGAAGAAATATAACCACTTTTGATTGATTACCAAAAACCAAAACCAAGAGAGTTTAGGTGTCCTTCCATTCTCATTTTCTAGTAGGAGTAATTAGCCCCATCAAACCTAGGACCCTTGTATGAACCATAATGTACTATACTAGATCTTTGCCTCAAGTTATTAGGATTCTATAGAGGAACTTGGCTCTAATACCAATTTTTTAACACTTTCAAAGATTAAGAGGGAGGTAATTAGTCTACACAAAACTTAACCCCTTCTAGAACTTGAAACTTTCAACACAAATCAAACTCTTTTAGCAGATAAAGATAGAAATTTAAGCAGAGCAGTAATAAAGAAGAATATAGAAATTTGAATCTGTAACAACTTTAAAAACTTTACCAATGAAAGATATAGTAGTGATCAAATAAGCATTAAAGAGAAAGAGATAAAGAACACACAATCATAAGGAGACACTAGATTTACGTGGAAAAACCAAAATGAGGGAAAAACCACGGTGAGAGTTAACTCACAATATAAGGCTCATTGCCAAAAGACTTGCAAGAAGGCTCATTGCAATAAAACAAGATACAAAAGGACTTGTAGCACTAAAGTACCAACCAACTCTAGGAGCAAGATACAAGGACCTAATAAGATTCACTATCTCAGAGCAGGATATAAAATATTTATAAGAGAATTACAAAGATTGCTAACACAACTCTTTGTTGAATGAGGCTATCAAGCTTAATTGATCTTTCCTTTTATAATATTTAGCACTAGCTCTACTATATATTCAATACAACTCACACACACTTTTTCACACTTGTACACTTCTCCTTTATGTTACATCTAAAATGATCTTGCATTTAAATCCAAAGCAACACTTTAATTCTTCAATTAGGTTAGCTAGGAAGAGAACAAACAATGAATTCAATTGATCAGCCACCAAAGCATAATGTAGTCCTATCTTGAGGATAGAGAGGACCAAAAAAAATCTTAACACTTCTTTCAATGTGATCCAAAATTATTTACACGCAAGTGCACATCAACCTAAGTCGACATCAAGGAAACATGTCGATGAGACATTGAAGCACATAACGAGTCGGCCCATAAACACCCTTTCAATTGAATTTACTTGATGCAGTCCTAAAAAGGATAGGTCAATACCCAAATCGATCATGAAACATCTTCCATTACTAGTGCAACTCCCCAAACACATAGCCCAACCAAAGGAACAAACCCTGTTAGCCAAATATCCATAAATAACCCAAAAATCCAACTCAAGACACAATGCGACACCAAAGCAACAAATTAGTAATATGCAGATCACATAGGGATGTTCCTTGAAAATCCAAAATCACTTCCATACACTTCTTTTCTACTATAATTCCATCAATAGCCACCGTAAAACAAACAAGTACAAAAAACTCTATTCAGGAAACATGAAATATATAACTAGATGATGTAACATTTGTAGAATAGATTGCAAAGCACTTCAACATATGAGATTAGAACTAAGAAATTTCATAAAAATTGTGAGAACATTCACCAAGCCACAAGATTAGAGACCTTAATGCAAATAATTACAAAGCATTTTCTAGACCAGTCTAGACAACTGGCAACACTATGAACCTTTTGAAATTCACAAGAACTTCCTCGGCAACACAAGTGACTTGAAAAGATTTGTGCAACATACATAGAGCACTGATATTGAATACCAAATCACATGACTAGAACTGCAATAGTGGAGTAATGTAGAGCACTCTCCCAGACAGACTTCAATGCAACTTCCTTAACCATAATCATTTGAGAAGCTTGTGAAGAGTAGAACTTCCTTTCAACAACACATATATTATCAGGAAAATTAGGAGAGAGCATGAGACATAGAATAGACCTTCAAAAATATCTCTCCAACATTATTCATGCATTTAATCCTCATCTTAATTCTTCTAATCCTCATCTTAATGCTTCTATTCCTCATTTTAATGCTTCTAGTCCTCATCTGAGTATATTATTATGAAAACAACTCTATTGAAAGTAATAATGCATTATATGAATATCAACAATAATACTTCTTTGATAAGGCATGGCATCCAACCATAAAATTCTTCAATTATTATTTGATAATGCATGGCATCCGACCATGAACTTCAATTCTTCCTTGATAAGGCATGGCATCCAACCATGAACTTCTTCAACTCTTCTCTTCTTTGACAAGCCATGAAATACAACCAATGTTATAACAAATTGAATATAAAAAAGACAAGCAATGCCAGGGAATAACAACATATTACTTTAGTGTTGACATCAATTACAACTAACAATTAATGTTGACAACAACTACCAACAATCTCCTTAGTGATAACATCAATGACAACCATCAATGTTGACATCAATGACAACAACTTCCAACATTTCTTGTATGTTCTTTTCATGAAAATTAGATTCTTTATGACCCCAACAAAGTATGATTTTTAGAGAATTTCTATGGTGGCATGCAAACCCAACCAAAGGAAATATGCCCTTCCTTACTCCAAATATTACATGACATTGAACAAATTCAAAAAGAAGAAATAATATGTTTTTTTACTCATTGTGAATATGGATCTTATTACATTAAAGAAGGTTAAATTACATTCAAGAAAACTCAAATGTCTAATGATGAATATTCTACTGCAGTGAAGGAGGTAGATGGACAACAAAGTGCTAAAGTGTATCATTTTCATGATAAGTATAATGAGGATGAATAATACATACTTATTAGTGATGAAAATAACATCCATTTAACTCCCAATATGTTGAGGTAAAAATCCCCTTTGGTTCATCTCTATATTCTCCAACTTCTTACTCATATGTTATAGTTTCAAACAATTATCCATGTACTATCATTTTTGAAGTGGAAAGTACTAATGCATTCTCTAATTGATTGTTTGACACTATAACATATGAGTAAGAAGTTGGAGAATATAGAGATGAACCAAAGGGGATTCTTACCTCAACATACATGCAAACTAGGTATAAAGAATTCAAGGATGGAAAAGGTGAAATTTTATGAGAAGAGGTTAGAAATGGTTTTTTTAATAAAATTTTTATCTAGAATTTTTTTTCATCACAATGCTCCATATCTCTTGGTACTTGTCTATTAAATAAAAATCATACTAGAAAAGAAGAAGATCAAACACTCATGATAACACTTGCAAATATTTTTAGTGTGAAATAAATTAAAAAACATCTAGAACACAAATGGTTAAACAAAAAGTGAGTGATGACATTGGAATACACCATATACATAATAATGGCAGTAATAAAGAGGGTACAAATATTATCTTTGAATAAGGTAAATAAGAATTGTAGATATTTCATTGGTCAATGATAAACTAGGACTTTCTTATTTATTTCTGTACCAACACAAAAAAATTAACATATGAGGATGAATAAATGACTATCTAAACATAAAACATATATTAAAATTTGAAGAAGCAATCAATGGACAAATAACTTTAGATTTTAACCATAATTTAATGCATTTTATTAAGGCTACATAGAAGAGGTTTAAAAAGTTAAAAGTATTAAAAGATAAATGAATGAGTAATGATTATAAAAATATAATTATTCAAGGTCTGCAACAGTATATATTTTTAATCTCAAGTTGGTGTTTCAAGGTCTTGGATGATGACATTTTTGTAGAGAAGGTGTCATTATTTTTCCTTCATGAATAATGGAATAAGACCTCTTTTTTCATGAACCCAAGGGAATGCTTTGGTTTTTAGCTGTCTCCTTCACAATCATTAGAAATAGAACTTCTTAAATTTCCATAGAAAATAGGAATTAACTTCTCATTTCATGAGAGATGATCCTATGATCATTGAACTTGTTTTAGATAAAATTAACTTGTAAATCAAACTATAATAATCCTTCTTTCCTCAAATTTTATAAAAATAATACTAACATGAAAGTTATTCTTATTGGATTCAAGTGTTCAAGGATATATCCAAAGGTGAGGATTGAGATATCTGAAGTAATATATGGAGATACAATTGATTGTATACATGATAAAATTGACATAATTCAAAAAGATTCTAAATTACATAGTGACAAGTGGCTAGAATGGTATGATAAATTATTCCTAAAACTCACATGTTTCAAATAATTTGAACATCTCCTCATGAGTACAAGATGGAAACCTAGTTTATAGATACTCCACAAGTAAAATTTATTATTCTACACAAGTGCTAAAATTTATCTAACATTATTAATGGATTCACATGAAATTCATGGAGTGTTGGAGATAGGGATCCCTTGCCATTTATATAATTGTAGTGTCAGAATTAGTTTGGGAATAATCAATAATAAAAAGAGCCTAATTATTCCTTGATTTAGTGTTGTAATATGTTTTTCATATTCACATTATGTTTAGGGCCCCTTTAAACTAAATGGACTTAAATGTGTCTTATTTAAGGTGTTGTAAGGTGTGCCTTTACACTTTCACACTAATCTAGGGCTTTATTATTTGATTGAGTTTAATTTTCTTTAATTAGCCCCTTTAATTCAAATCTAAGCCTAATTAAATGTAATTTATGAGGGATAAAACCTGACATTCATAAATGTCATTTCACAAAACTTTGGAAGATGTGTGTCCTAGGTAAGTGACCTACGACCCATTCACCACATGGCGAATGGGTCCTCACTTACACCTATGACCCTATTTTTACATGACATTTCACCTTGTCCAATGTGTGTCCTAGGTAAGTGGCCTAGGACCCATTCACCACATGGCGAATGGGTCCTCATTTAGACCTAGGACCCCTCTTTGAAATATGTTTTTAGTGGTATTTTAATTATTTTAAATCTATAATTTAATGTCAGCTTGTGATATTTGAATTTTGGGAATTAATCTTAAGATATGTATAAATAATAGGTTATTTCACTATGTTTCATCCTAAGAATCTAAGCTTTCAAATATTCAAGTACTAATAGAAAGTTTTGAGATCAAGAGAATTCAAGAGCAATTTCTAAGGCATTCAAGGGCATATTCATAGAATATTATTGCAACAATCAAGATTCATTTCATCATGTCAACTATTTAGTGCATCATGCATATTGTTTGACCTAATATGTTGATTTAGCATTCAAGATCAATTCAAGTATATCAAATGTGTTGTTTCATATCAAATTTCATGATAAAAATATACATTCACTGAGGCCACTTCATGCTAGATTTCAAATTTATCCAAGGTTCAAATAAGGTGTGGTGAGTTGTGACATTGCATTTTTTCATTCGTCATTCCTTAATGCATTTCTATTTTATTTCAAGGTTTAATTACCAAAATGGGGTTTGACCAAGGAAAACCCCTATTCCCTAACAATCAACATTTTTCTATCTTTGATGTGTGATTGCAGGTTTTAGGTTGAAGATCAACTGGAGAGAAAATTTGAAGAAAGTTGCAAGAAAAGTTGTCAAATCATGAAAACTAAGCTACAAGATTTATTTTTGGCTTTCCAATAGTGACCAACTAGAATTTGGGAATGCAAACATAGAAGGAAAGAACCCAAAAACTAAATTTTCAAAGCCCTAGCTAGGACCAATTCGCCATAGGGTGAATGAGTCCTTAGTGAAGAATAAAAAAGAACTTTTGGTGAAAGGTACACAACATTTGACCCTTTCCAAATCTACCTTTTGACTATTAGTTGGGTTATATTTGATTACCGTTTCTCATTGACACTTTGTAACACACATATTGAAAGAAACTAAGAGAAATAGGTGCATCATACTTGTTTCATTTTGGTGAACCTATTTTTCTATGTTTCATTATGGTGAACTCGACCTTTTGAACATTGTAATCTTATGGTTTTAGAGTCCTTTTTCATCCTATATTTAGATATTGCATTCATTGCATTGAATTAAGTCTCATTCAGGGTGTCTTGTCCTTGCATTTCATTAAAGGTTTTTAGGATTGCATATTTTTCATTCTTTAAATCTGAAAAATATAAAAAAAAATTAGTCATCTTGCATATCATATACATCATATTAACTTGCATTTAAAAATTGAAACAAAAGTTGCATATCAAACTAGCTTTTCTATGTTGTCATTTTGTCATAATTTGCACTTGCATTTCACATTAAATTCATAGAAAACTAAAATTGAAACTTGTTGTAACAAACATAAATCTAAACCTTGGAAACTATGGGTGGGACTATGGAGCATAGGCAGGAAAACCAGGATTTCAAATCTCTGAACAATGGAGCAGGCCATGGAGCAGGATCTAAGGAATCCCAGGCAGAATCAGTGCATGTTCTAAGTGCAGAGAAAGGTAAGGATGAATCTGATGAGGACACCAGAAACAAAATTCAGGTGGACCCGGGGGGAAATATGGGGGGTCCCCTGAAGGACAAAAAGGAAAAATTTCCAATGAAGTAGTAGGGACCACTGTTAGGGAAGGAGCAAAGTGCAAACCTTGGTCTTCGTTATTTGGTGTTAAGCCAAATGGTAAATTGACTTTCCCTCTAGTGAATAATCTCTTTGACCCAGTCAAAGGTAAGTTTTCCATCTTTGTGCCTAATCCTATTATTGATCATAATATTGCTTTGATGGAAAAAGTCCTAGTTGGAAGGTTCATGGACCCTAGACCAAATGTTGAGGTGGTTAGGGAGTTTGTAAAAAATAAATGGAGAACCAATGGGAAGGTTATGGTGGCTACTCTTCCTAGAGGTTTATTTGCCTTTGAGTTCACCTACAAGGAGGATATTTTGGCTGTGAAGAGTGGTGGACCTTGGATCATTGGAAAATCTTCCCTAGCCCTCAAGAAGTGGACCTCTCATCTGGATCTCTCTTACTCTATTTTTGAGAATGTTCCAGTTTGGGCTAGACTCCTAGGTCTCCCTCTAGAATAATGGAATGAGGACATTTTCAATGGCATAGCTAGTTCTTTTGGAGAGCTCTTGTCTATTGACCCTATGATAGTAACTACAAAGCAATTGGTGTTTGCTCAAATTTGTGTGGGAGTTTCATAGAACGTTGGCCTTCCTTCTTCAATAGATATTCAATCCAAGCTAGGAACCTAGACACAAACTATAGAGTTTGAGTCCATTCCCTTTACCTACTTTAAATGTAGAAAAATGAGGCATTGGGCTAAGAAATGTCCATTAAATGCCAGTAAAGAAAAAGAGAACCACCAGTCCAACCCTAAGACTGCCTAGAGAAAGAAATCTAATGGGGAAGGACAAGAAATAAATTTCAACACCTTCAATGAGGAGGCTGGAAGGAAACATGAAACTCAGAGGAATACCCCTAACCTTAATGTTGAAATAAAACCGAAGGATCCTAATGCACAGAAGAATCACTAGACAAGGGCAGAAGATAATGTTGGTCCTAAGGAAGTTGATGAATAAACATTGGAGAGCATAGAGGAAGGTAAAAGGGATGAGTAATTTGTTTCCTCTACTCTTAAAATCTTATCAAAAGGTAAACAAAATGGGTATCCTGGATTGGAGGACATTCTT
>VDFB02000003.1:170430817-170505544 GCA_007258455.2 Sequoia sempervirens | reverse complement strand
CACCCTCCTACCCCCTCTCCCTCTCTCAAGTCTCTCTCTCTCACTCTTATCTCCCTCCCCTCTACCCTTAACCCTCTACCCTCTATCTCTCTCCCACTCCCTCCATCTCTCTCTCACTGATTCCCTCTATCTCTCTCCCCTCTACCTATTGGTTGTTTTTACTGTAACCAGGTTGGTCTTCTAATTTACCTATGGAATTTCCAATTCCATTCAAGGGCAGCTCAAAGGACCTGGACCAACTGACGAGGACTTTAAAGACCTCCTACACTTTGGGCTCTCCAAGACCCGGTAGGGTGATCCCTTAATGCATTTACAACCTCTACAACATTATCGTAAACAACATTAACAAAAACAGATAATATCATTTAATAGCTCAACATAATAGCATAATACTGAATAGAATTGGTTGTTCATCAGTAATATCAACTATTTGGAGCATGAGATAACTACAACACATTCCATAGTGTAAAATAGTCATTGATTTGCAATTTGTAGCAAGCGCTAGGTTAAGACAAACACAATATTGAACCATACAAATTAGTACAACTTATATCAGTGCCATATATCCATTGAGGGAGTCAAATTCATAAACATCTAAGGGTTTATGACATATTTAACATATAACATATAAGATCCTTGAGAACTTCGTCCAAGATATGATAGGAGATCTTCTGGAACTACCAGCTCATGGACAATTCTTGAAGTTATACTTCACTTGAAGCATTCTTTTCCGTGAATAGTAGTTTAGGTTTTTATATTTTGTATATATTTTGTACATAGTTAGGGTTATTTTGTCTGAACAATCCCTTTTTGGTCGTCTCTACATCTTGGTCTACTCTACTTGATATTTGGATTCTCACTTCATTCCAATGGAATGAATGTCCCCAACTGGAGCCACTGATGGAACATCAATATTTTGCTCCTTGTTTTTCACTCATGCCTTGCCTTATGTCTCTGGTCTTTCATAGTGTTCGAGTTTTCTAAGGGTTGGGGTTTTAGCTTTGTCTTCATGTAAAACCCTAATGTTTATTGCACGCTTTGGCTAGGTTCTATTTCGCTGTTACTTTTGATGGGGTTTTAAAAAAACTTATGTCATATTGGTTCATCTAGGCTGAGTCCCTTTGATTTTAATACTTTATTTCCTCCATAGGGTTTTATTTCCTAAGTCTCGGTTGGCCTCGCGTTTCATCTTTTAAAAAAAAACTTATGTTGTTGTTTACCATTGGCCTAGTGATGTCCCCTCATCCTTTTTAATGAATTTTTTATTTTGTAGAAGGGATCGAATTCGCTCTATCGTTGATCAAATTTCCTTCGTATATCAAGGTTTTCCGGCATCGCGTGATCAGAAGCTACAAGATTTTTACTGATTGCGATATTGCAGGCAGTCGCCACGTGTCCTTCTAGGGGATGAAATTGCACGACCGCTGATCAACTACCATTTGATCTCAACCGTTCCCTACCATCCTGCGATGGCCCCACCACAATGCTTTGGTTGATCGCGATATCATGGGCAGTCGCCACGTGTCTCATCTGATAAAGCTGAAAGAATAAAGGAAATACCGTGGAACATTAATCTGGCCTTAAATACATTAAAAGACAGGTTACTAAAGTGCTCTTAAGATTCACGTGATTCAAATCGACAGATGTGTTATATTCTTGATGGAAAAGATACTCGAGGGTTGATGATAGGGCCGATGACTGTGTTGAAGGAACGAGATCATTGATGCTCAAGATCTATAGTTTCCCGCCATTGCATGATCCGAAGTTGCAGTATTTTTACCGATTGTGATATCATGGGCAATAGCCACGTGGACTTCCTTCGCAGCGTATGGTATGGTGGGCCCCTTATGGCCATGTTGTCGATTGTGTCAACCTGTTTGAAGGTAGTCGTCGATGATTTGATCAAAATGAAGGATCAATGGCTCAAATTTAAATATGCATCAAATATGGTTGGATTCGTTCCTGCAGCGTGCGAGTGAGCTTTAATGGTGGATGAGACATTTAATAGCACAATTTGATCGAAATAAAATCAATTATCCTGCTTTATGTGTGTCACAAAAGCATTTAGGTATTTTGCGAAGAAGTTTTAGAGCCAAGAGCAAGGTTGTGAACCTTGACAACCAGAATTTGGGATTTCTGTGAAAAGAGCCGTGAGTTAATTTCTTTTTTTCCCAGTCACTCTGTACTTGAATGAAGGAAAAGATTTGTTGTACTTATCATAGGGCTTGTTGATAATTTTTTTAGGGCTATAGTTTATTTAAATTGTGAGAAATTGCAATATTTTGTTCTATAATTTCATATCTCTAGTTAGTCCTAGCTATTTGAAGTGTGAAGTTATAAGAAGCCCTAGTTTGTCTGAGATGGCACCACCCAAGTAACATTCTGGCCAGATTGACTATTTCAAAATAAACCTGTATGATGATTTCCTGGATCAATTTCCCTTGTCAACAAATGATAGAAAGAAGGGATTGGTTCTGATGTGAGGGAAAATCCTGGGGGAGGGGTCAGTATACAATTTTTCCAACATACCCGATGCTAGGGTTCCTCTCATGGGTTTGGAAATGTTTAGATTGTGGTATGGATAGAGGAATTTGTCTCACCCTTTTTCAAATGGATGGATGTATGATATGGGTAAGCTAGTGGTACTGAATGTTTTCCTTGATGTAGACTTGCTTAGGGCAATAGCTGCAAGATATGACCTTGTCACACGGGTAATTAGGGATAATGATGGAAAAGTTTTGTTAAGAATTAACAGAGATGATATTCAACATATTTTTTACTTGAGTGAACCGAGTGAGGACTTGGTGCCTATCAACCTTGAGGAAATGAAGCAGGAATATGCAAAGTTGAAGTCTCTTTTCAAAGCTAAATTTCTTCCACCTCATCTGACTAGGGCAGGAGGTTCAAGATTTCATATCAGCCCTAGTGACCAGGAACCTTTCAAATTAAATTATTTTGCAAATCATTTCCTAGCCACTTTTTATTCATTGTGTCAGATTTTGGGTTTCAGTCCTGGTGCGGTGATGCCCATTGCATACATGTTCATGGGGGTACAAATACAACACCCTAACTTCTCTGTCACATATGACTTTGCTTCTTTCTTGGCTGAGAGGATACATGAGGGGTTGTCAAAGCTGCAAAAAAATGATACCGACACTCAATTATTTTGGTATTCTATGCTAATGCATATTTTTTTATTCAAGAATGCTAACTTCTTCTCTGAGAAGATGAAATTAAGGCAATCAGTTGATGGAGAAAGATTGCCAATACAAATATGGTCTACAAATTTATCTTGTAATAAGGAAAGCACTAGTTATGTGCAATTTGATAATTGTTTGGCTTCCAAATTAATGGTGAATGTACCTAGGATTGTTGAGGAATTACATGATTTCCTCAGGCCAAAGGGGAGGAAGCTAGAATTAAAAGTCAGCCATAACTGGGGTGACATTATCCCATACCCAGTCAACACTGTTTTGAGGGTATATGGTTTTCAAGGATCCCCTCATATACTGCCATACAATGTGCCACCAAGAGTGGGGTTTGTAGAAGTTATGTGGTAGATAGGTTGCATCCATGAGGACAACCTCACAGGGAGGGGTAAGGGAACATTTTTCCCTGATTATACAGTGGTATTTGATTTTTCTTTTTCACAAGGAGGTTGGGTGCACTTTGAGAAATTCTTTGAGGATTATCATTTGAGATGTGGTCCAAAGCGGAAACATGATCTTGAGGGTTTCTTTACCCTTTTTAGACAAAGAATAAATGCTGGCAAGTTTGTGCATGAGTTCAACTTTCATGAGGAGCTGATCAGAAATGAGTTCGACCTAAATAAGCAGGAGTTGAACAAGGTGAAATGGATAGCTTATGATAAGCTATTAGACATTGTGTACAAAATGGATCTGAAATATGATCCACTGTTGGAGTTCAATCCCCACCATAAGAAAATTGATTTTATGATGGAGAACTTCAAAGAGATTATGGGCACTTTGAGAACCAAAAAAGTAAACTTAGAGTTGAGTTTGGGTGTACAAGAACAAGGTGCCAAACCATTTGAAACAAGGCTAGCATACCAGCCTATAGAAAAGTGGTCCATTTATAGGAGAAAAAAGGATAGCAACAGTGATGAGGAAGAAGTGGACAGAAAGGGGAAGAAAATTATGAAGTTTCCTTCACAACCAGGTCCAAAATTCAAAGTGTTTGGAGCAATTAAGATCATTGATTTAGTCATCACCAAAAGATAGTCCCCCATCACCACCATCTGAGCCAAGCCCTAAAAGGAAAAGAACTTATCAACCAAAAGAGAGTTTGATGGATGAAATTATTGTTATTGATCAATACATGCAGGTTGGTATGCCTTCCCCTCCTAGGCCAGCTTAATTGGTTTTATCTGATTTAGATATGAAAGGAAAAAAATTACAAGATGCAAGAATGGAAGCATGTAAGGAGTTTCTAGACGACAATGAATTTGTAAAGACTCTTGTATTCTTGCAATTGGTATGAAGGATGAAGTTTGAAGAATATCAAAATAAATGTAAGGAGAGAAGAGAAATAAGACCTGACAAGTCAGACCAAGAGAATGATGAGGAAGTGAAAGCTGAATTAATGGAAGAATTTAAGAACATCACTCTTGAGGCAAGCAGAAAATTGGTGAGTCAGGCTGGTGTATTGATTATGCCTAAATGGGACATTGCAGATGTAGTAGCCTTTAATGCTATTATGAAGTCCAAACATCCCTTGCAAGAAACTGAAGAAAAAGTCAAGGCAACACTTCAAGATTTCGCTTTTAGTGAAGAGTATGAAACCTTAGCAATTTGGGCATTGGCCCCACAAGGGAGAAAGCCAAATATTACAGACATTAATCAAAATTTTAGAGGGGGATTAATAATAAAGAGAGCTTCAAAGACCTCAACCACTGAGGCCATTATTTTAATTGTGAATTTGGAAAAATTGGCCCAAAAGACTACTGAAAGAGAGGAGGCTGAAAAGAAAAGCCTAATGGAGAAGTATAACCTTTTGATTGAAGAATACAACAAGATGCAACATAGGAGTGTTGAGTTGAAAACTAAGGTGAAAAGGTTCAGGTATAGACAGATTGGGGAGACATCAAGTGCTCCAGGGACTAGTACATTACCTTCCACAACAGGGTCAATGCCTTTTGCTTCTCCAATTGTTTCCACACCAGGGTCTTCCAGTTAGAATCCTACCTTCACCCCTTCTTTAGAGGAAATTGATGAAGAAACATAGTGCTCTATTGATCCTACAAAGAAGTAGCTCTTGCAAAGAATTGATGACTTATAGGCATCTTTGAGGGTAAGTGATGAGGGATCTCTTTCAAAGCAAAAAGAGATTGTTACTCCTGTTTTAAGGCATTTGAATGAAAAAGTTGATAATAAATTGCTATCTATACATTCTTTCTATTCTTTGCTATTAGATGCAATAAAGAATATTGATATGGATCAGGAGGTAGTGATACCATTGATTGAAAATTGGATCCCTAGGGCCAGTGATCTGGATGTCATGTATAAGGCCTCAAGGTTTGATACAAACATTAGGCCCTAATCATTAAAGCCTACTCATGTGTTAGTAAAATCATTGCAAGGTTTTCAGGCCTTACCAGATGACTTGAGTAGGAAGATTAGGGAGTTGGTGAAGAATTTCAATGATTGGGGTAAGACATTGTTACTTGATATAATTGATGAGCAGGGGAAAATCAGGTCATTCTAGTAGTGGCAGGGTTAGGCAGCTGAGGTCATCAATGATCAAATGAAATTAATTTGTGATGACTCAGATTATGACTTGTTGGTGAGCTGTATGGATAAAATCATTAGTACCAACTCATTTTTGGAATCTTTTGAAAGAGATTCAAATTAGGTAGCAGTAAAATACACACCTTATAATGCCAAGGTGAATGGGGTAATTAATTTTGACTGGCCGATTGATGAAGAATATCAGAGGTGGGTAGATAAATATTTGACTAGGGAGGAATAAAAGAATGAATTACTAATAGGTGGTAAATCAGATGTTGCGGTTACAATGGCCTCCAGTTTTGCTTTGATGGCAGTCTAAGCATGGGTTTCTTGTGGTTTTTTGTTGTTGCCTCAATTTTCCTCAGCTGACATGATGAACGGGAATATTCTCCAGGGTGATGGTTGTTGTAATGATTTTTGGAATATCACTAGATGCTTCATTTGGCTGGTGACATGTGTACTTTCTGGCCCAATGCTTGTTTGCTCCTTCACTTTCTATAAGAAGAATTTCAAGGCCAGAAGTACGAGTTAGAAAGTTAGATAATTTTGGTTGAGTCTAGGTGAAGTTGCAAAGAAAATTGTAAAGTCTGATGGTTTTAGAGATAAATACAATTTAGGTTTTGATTTATTTTGTAATCGGTTTTGAATTCATGGGGATTTAATGTTGTATAACAGTACTAGCATTTGAGTTGAAATGATAAATTCAAACTCATGTCTCTCCACTGTATATGCATATCCAAATTTTGAATAAGATGACTAAGGGTTGTTTCATTCATCTCACTGTTGTGGTGTGTATAATCCTTATTTTAGCTTTAATTCAAAGACTTAATTAAAATGCTTGAATGGGATTATAGGCGGATATGTTCTATATAAGGATTTGATAAGTAGTATTAGGTGAGAATGCATACTGATGAAATTGTAATGCAATATTGTCAGGGATCTTATAAGTTATATGTTATGTATTAAATCTGTCATAAACCTTTAGATGCTTATGAATTTGACTCCTGCAATGGATATATGGCACTGATCTAAGTTGTACTTATTTTTGTAGTTCAATAATTGTTTTTCTTTGCCCAGAGCTTGCTACAAATTGCAAATTAATGACTATATTTTACTATGGATTGTGTTGTAGTTATCTCATGCTCCACATAGTTGATATTATCGGTGAACAACCAATTTTATTCGATATTATCCTATTGTGTTGACCTATTCAATGGGATTATCTATTATGTGTTAATGTTTTTATGATATTGGTGCGTAGGTTGTAAACACATAGGGATCACCCTCTCGTGTCTTGCGTGAGCCCAAGTGAGGCTTCAAAGTCCTCATCAGCTATTGTCCATGTCCTCGAATGCCTCTGATTGAATTGGCAATCCCATAGGTAGATTAGAAGACCAACTCCTGCTACAAGTTGTAAAACCAACACCTCTACCTTTAACCCTAAACCCTAAACCATTAACCCTAAACTCTAAAACCCTGTCTCTACTTTACCTCTCCCACTCTAAATTCTAAACCTTTTCCTTGTATTGTTTCCTTTTATAATTTTCATTATTCTTATTTATTTTACACTTACATTTACAAATACACATACATATGCATTTACTGTTTTCATTTATTTCTCATGTAGTTTAATAGTTTGATCGATTTCATATTATATGTGTTGAAGACTTTAGACTTTCAATTACATTAATTTATGGATATGTTGTATCTATAACACTACAAAACCATATGCTCTTTGCATATACACTTGCATTTAGAAATATACATTTATATACATAGATATAGATTTCTTTAATGATATGTTGCATTTATTGTTCTAGGAGAGCATCTAGTAATTGCATTTACATTTGCATTTTAAAATGCATACATACATACATATATATATGTGTGTGTGTGTGTGTATGTATATCATTTATATTCAATGTTCAAAAACAACACATTAGGTTTGCACATGGATAAAAATTCATAAAATCAGATCTCTCATACATGTTTTGTTGAAACCTAGGCTTGAACCTCTCATTTCACATGCTTTTCTTCACAAAAATCTTGAGGACAATAACTATACCTTCTTTATTTATGATCCTACACCCTATTCATGCATCCTACAATTACAACAGTATCCATGGGGCCTCTTACACAAGCTACAGTAATCACAAAAAGTGTAAGAGCCCCTTTATATCATGTTTGGACTACAAAACCCTCAAAAATAGGGTAATTGGGCTATATGCAAAGAAATGAAGCTTTCTAACTCAAATCAATGCCTTAAGCCCTCAAATCAGATTCAAATCAAAGTTAACACATATCTTCATGACCTGGAATTGATTTCACATCAAAATATGGCTGCATGTGATCATACAGTGTTGCATAATAGGAAAAATATATAAATTTTGAAGAAAAACATATATTTTTGAATGTCAAGAGCTTGTATTTTAAATCCTCAACCATCAACAACTATTACAATGATCACTTTATGCCTTTTAAAGGCCTTTACACGTCAACCACTGAACAACCACCTCTACAATTGACTTTTTAATCTTTTATGATCACATGAAACATAAAACACACTAATTTCAAGGTTGTTAACATCACTATTGAAATGTTTTAATTTTTTGACCTTTCAAACATTAAAAAGTACATCATTAAATTAATTATGTAATGACATAAAAATTAAAAACATCATGAATTAATTATGTAACCACATAAGTCAAATATAATTCTATCAAGAAATTAATATCAAATAGATAATATAATCGCATAACTCAAACATTTCAATGTCATTGATCTTCTTCTTCATCCAACTCTTTGTCTATATCATCCGATCCAGATTTGACATTGTAAGGACTGGTCATATCATCATCATCATCATCGATATCAGTTTTGATAATGTCATCATCCACACAGATATCATCTTCATAAACATTAACTCCTACATCATCATGATCTAGTTCCTCCTTTTTGACATCTTCATCAGGGACATCATCAACTAACTGTTGATCCTGATCATCATCTACATCATCTTCTAGTTCTTCGGTATCTTCTTCTTCCACCACATTATACTTTACCAGCCTTCTTCTTGGATCATGTCTAACAACAAATGACCAACCTGGTTTAGCTAGAACCTTTGAGTAAAATACATACATTGGCTTGGAAGAACATAGGGCTCATTTCCATCTCGCTCAATCAACCTTGTATTAACCATGGTAAATCCATTTTCATGTTCAATAAGAGTTCTCTTAGGATCATTTTCATTCAATTTTAGCCTGTACCATAGGGCGACGAACATAATTAATCTGAAGGACTTAAAGTCACACTCAAGTATATCATCCAAAATCCCATAGTATCGATTTTCTAAGAATTTTGGATGTATGTTGCTTCTAGATGAAACATTAGTCACCTAAAAGACTGCAGTTATACCAGAATCACAAGTTTTCTTTATGTCATCCAACATTTTAATTCAAAATTTACAACCATTGCACCACATAGCCTTGTGGTGTTTCACCTGCAATATGTCAAACATGTAAAAATTATTGCAATATCGTCAGTTGATAAACATATTTATTCTTGGCTGAATGTATGCAAAGAAAACAATCTCAAGATATATACATTAATATACTTGAAAATAATTAAATAATATGGGTGATTAATATATTTATACGTACTTTTTTATCTCTTAAACCATATGCTAAATCAATTTCCCTTTGTGGAACATTGGAATCTCCATTACGATGAGCTTCTTTAACCAATGAAGCCACACCTTCCCATGTTAATGCGCGACCAAATTGTTGACATCGTTCAATCCATACCATCATCCAATCAAGATTGTTGGTGACATACAAATGTAGTGTATCCCACTGTTGACCAACTATATCAAAAAAAATTGAAATTAACAAATGACATATAATTAATTAAATACCATAGTATACGATCTTAATTTATAATTGATGTATATTGAAGATTAAAAATTAAATAAGTACAATATACATAAAAACCATATGTAAAATGTATTCTAATTAATCTCCATGACCATCTTATAATTACCTCTCACTTTCTTCAATCTACCAATCCCCATCAGGTACTTCCCTTCAAATTTGTTAATAGAGTTGGGATCCCAAATGTGATATACATGGATCTTTGCTACAAACTTAGGAAGATATTTACTAATGTATACCATGGTCTAGTATACCATATATCCCTCCACCATATAACCCTCAGGATGTGCTCTTTGTCTAACCAAAGCCTTCAAAAATTTCAAGTGCCTATCAACTATCCACATTGACTTTGTGTGTACAGGTCCACACAGTTCAATCTCCTCAACTTGGTGTATGAGGTAGTGTTCTTGTGCATTGAAAAATGTCAAAGGTAGACACTTTTTCATTTCACACATTAGACAAGGAATTTTTCACTTCTAATAATTTATATCTTCTTTATCAATTTCTTTAGATGACAACCATCTACAAGTGATTCAAGGCACAAATATATTAATGAGATTTAACAAAAATATACAGTATATTACATAACAAGTAAAACAAATGGAAATTATAAGATGTATACAATGAATTGAACAAATATCACTACTTACCTCATGTATTTTCCAAGATCATATATAACTTGCTTGACATTGTTGTCAAAGTTGTTTTGGGAGAGATGAGGTACAAATATCTGCCAACAATTATAAAATGATCTTTTCATTATATTTCCAAAAGTAGTAAACACAATACAATGAAAATTACATGCATTATACAAGTGTATATAATATACTAGAATAATTACCTTAATGAAGGTATGCCAATCATGCGTTTTCATCCCACCAAATTCACCTTTCTTTGTTATTTTATTGTTTATGTTTGCAAATCCTTATTGGAAATCGAATTTTATTGCCGGCTTCTTTATAACATTGCTGCGCTCACCCGTTAATAACCAGGAAGGAACTTATATAATTTGGTCTCCATTACTATTTTAAGTGAATAAAATTTTTTCATTGCATGATTGGCTTCCTGAATGTCACTACAAATTTTGACAGTTTTTTCTTTGTCATGCCTTCCATCTAATATTTTTCATAATGTTTCTGTTATATTCTTTCCGATATGCATTGTATCAAAAAAATGCACAATTTGTAGCTGCTCATATTAGGGAAACCTATGAAATTTTATGGGATAACTTTTCAGTCCCTGTGGAAGCCGACCATTAATGCCTTGACAACCTTCATGAAGCATATAAGTTAAACAAATTAACAATGACAATCATTGTCAATTACAACATGAGTAAACACAACACAATATAAAAATATAAATTCAAAACATATCATATATGATAGATAAACAATTTTATCCGATGTATAACCTTGACGATTAATTCTATTTTATTCCAACTTCCATAGGCGAGGTGTCATTCTTCATAGTTTTGATGTAGTCTCCTCTTTCCCATTGAAAAGATGTTTTTTAGTAGTTCGATACTTATGATTTCTATGGAGGAAGTTCCTATACTCATCAAACACCTGCTTTCCTAAACTTGTTGAATGACGAGATTTCATCTTTGGACCACAAATTGGACATACAAATTTTCTCTTTATTTGAAGACCTGCAAGATGATATATAATTGGATTAAATATGTCAATTTTATAATTATATATAATGAATAGATTATTTAAAAACATGCATGATATCTACTTCATCAAATTAAATATTGTTAAAGTCCAGTCGAATGTTATAACATACCACAAAAATTTGTTAGCCCTTGGGCATCATGAATTGTCCATACAAGCATTGCATGGAATTGAAATTATCTTTGTCCTATTGGTCTAGAGACGTCATACATAGTGGCGCCATTCCATAACTTTAGTAACTCGTCGATAAGAGGCTTGATATATACATTCATATCTTTAACTTGGTACTTACCTAGTTGAATGAACATAAACATTACATAATTATTATAACCATTTTACTACAATATATATAAATTAATGTACACGACTATTGAATGAAAAAAATATGTCATTATGCAACAAATAAGACAAATGAGATGCTACTACATTAAAGAAAATTGATGTAAACAAATACCTAGAACAATCATTGACAACATTATGCGCTCCCTCTTTATTGACATCCATGGAGGAATGTTATTGTTGATAACAAAAACAGGCCACACTGAGTAAATAGATTTCAGCTCTCCAAATGGATTGACACCGTCTACTCCCAATGAAAGCCTGAGATTACGAGGTTCTTCTTTAAAGTGTGGCCATTTTTCCTCCATGTCCCTAAATGCAAAACCATCTGTAAGCATTCGAAGAATGTCATCTCCACTTCTATTATGTGCATGGTAATCCATAAATTGGGCTAAGCTTTCACACCTAAATAATCATTGTATACGTGGAATAATGTGAATATAACGAAGAACCTTGTGAGACACCTTTTTTGTTAGTTGATCTGTTCAATATCTACTAATATGACATTCTAGGTATTTTGTTGCAAATTCTTGTTGTTTATGATATATAATATGATCATTGGGACATGCATCTATTGCTTGATACTCCATTATGATATCTTTTATAATGGCAGATAAATCTCGGTATGAGCGAGGTAAAATATTTGATGGTGGTAACAAAAATTCACCAATCAATCTACAACAAAAAATAATTTGTTAATATAAAGAATATTAATGTTACATATTTCATCCTTTATTTACTAGTGATGAACTAACAACAATTAAAATAGATAAAAAAAGATGACATATATGACATACCTTAACATCTGTGAGATTGCTATGTTTGATAAACCATTCATAACCTTCAAGTTCAACAACAACAATATAGTAGAGAGAAGAGTTGATTGGAAGCCTTCATAAAGGGGCTTGTATGCCTTCTCAAGTACAGGTAAATCATGAACATCACCAAAGTCATATTGATCATCATGATCAGCTCTGCCACTAAATGTGTCATGGATCAATGTATTCATACCATCATCTTCAACTATGTTTTCTGGTGCATGATCTTCTTCTTCCATAGGATCATTAAATTCATATTTGATATTCATAGCTCCATGTTCGTCTGCTTGCAAAACCACATTCTTTGGGCCGTGATAATCCATATCATCTACCCTAGGGCACCCCACCTTTATAATAATGATAGACACAAATAAACCATGATCATGATCAAGTGATTATATATATATATATATAAAATGTTAAAATGATATAAACATTTACAAATTCAATCAATATAAACACATAATGAAAAAATTACCAATGGATAATAATCATGCCCCCCTTCAATGTGACCATGTTGCCTACAATGTTTCTCTGCTGTTGTGATTAAAAGTCATCTCATCTTTAAGCCCTTGCAATTATTGCAAGGACAATAACATTTCACATCACCCTTTCTTTTCAATCTAGCCCAAAATCTATCAAGTGTCTCTTCATTTTGTTCTTGACTAATATTATCTGATATGATTTTTCTTTACCAAGCTTAACTATTTAGATCTTCAAAAAATATCAAACTCACACTCCAATAATTTTTATTCATAGACAAGTAACAAAATCTAATAATTCTAATATTTTACACCAAAAAAATTTGGCATGCAACCACCCCTACAAAAGAGAAGATAGTCTAAAGTTAATGACCCTAAAAAACACTTTAAAATGCTAATTCCAAAACTTATTAAATTCTGATTTTACTACAATTTCTAGCTATTAAGACTCCTAAAATTAGAATATTGAACTTGATCGCAAACTTCCTACAATGATGGAGGTAGCGAGCTAGTAAGAGCAAGTGACCCATTCCTAAGGAGAAAAAAGTTAGAATCATCATTGCTATTGTCAATACAGATTTATCCTTTTAGTTAAAGATGCAATGTGTCACTTCTTATGACAAGCTTACCCCTAGGGCCCTCAACATTGAGAGAGCCCTAATCACACAAGGAAGCACACACTAGTATAATTTGGCAAATAAATGACTAGGTGACTAAAAATTTTAGTCACAACAACTAAAATGGACTAAATTCTGCTCATTTTTTGCAACTTAGCTATAAATGAGTAAATAAATTACTAGTTTGGTCGTTGATTAAAAAATATTTAGTCACACAAATAAAAATGACTAAATAGTTAGTCATTTATTTAGTCACAATCCATTTGAATAAATCATTTAAGGAATCAAGAATATAGCCCACCAAAATACTCTAAAACTTTAATAAACATACCCTAAAACTTTTGTCAAAATCTTATTTTTAGATGTAGCCCACCATAATGGAATTTTCATTTTAATAAACATACTCTAAAACCTTCGTCAAAATATTATTTTCAAGCATAGACTGCCAAAATGGAGAAGTGTTTTTGTAAAGAATGATAGAGAACGGTGAGGATATGTGCATGAAAGGAGGCATAGGATTCATTGCTACTTATCTCATCCCTACTCTGCTCAACAAATCTTACATTGTTCCCGCTACTATTTGTAATCTAGGTATTTACTTGACATATATTTGCATAATCTCAAATTCCTTCAGAGGCTTTTGAAGTATCAATGTATCCTATATAGGGTTTAGAATAATTTCTTTTAATTAAATAAATAAATAAATGATGTATTTCCCTGTAATTAGATAATGTGGAGATCTCCTAAATCTGCCCCATCACACTATCCTCTTTGGCACTATATTCATTACTCCAGCTACTAGGGTTTTGCATGTGACATCTTTAATATCTTCATGACTATGGCTTTTAAATAGATCTCAGTCTTTGCTTTAATCCTTTTCATGGTAACCCTTGAGTTCCATAATCCACCTTCAATCTCTTCTAAGAATAGTGTCTTAAGCTAGACTGCATAGTATGCATATAAAGCAAGTCCTTCATACTTGCCATTGTTCCAAACCACCACTCACTTCCTTACTTAAAATGTTGCCTCCATAAGCACAATAGCATGTTTTAAAATCATGGTTGCCAGTGATTGACCATTAATGTCACCACTTTCATCATGAAGATACAATGAGATTTTTGTCTTCAAACTCAAGGAATTATGCAAGATAACATTGTGAATTGTTTTTTATGTATGATTTGATTTTCTTGCACATTTACTGCTTTGCTAACTTCCTTTAAGACTGGGTATTGCACCCTCAGTTGCAATCTCAAATAGTTCACTCACTATCACTTGAAGATTCATTTCATGAGCATCCTTCTATAAAATCAAACTATGCCCTATAGACTGCCTACTTACTACAGGGGACTCATTGTTTCATGGTATTGTAGTTTTTAAGATCCTTCAACCTTATTGACACTACTTCATAGTCCACAAGGTATTATTCACTATTCTCCCATCTTTGATGAGTCTCAAAACATTGCTCAAACATACAATCCACTACCTCCATTATACATTAATGGCTAAGAAGAAACATTGAACCTATGATTACCACTGTTACTTCATTTGGATAGTCATTCCCTGATTGCATTTTCCTTTTCTAACACTACCAAAAGCATTTGAAAAACCATTAAGGTCAGCAAGGGGGTAAGGAAACTCACTGTTAAAATCTCCACTTTACTATGCAAGGTTTGAGCTTTATTATCTTGTCATTGCTCAGCCTCTTTTTGGCTATCACATCTCAAGTGACTATCATTTTTCTTATCGTAGATTGCATTTACAAATGTCACTAAGCTACATAGTGTACTTGTTATTGGCTACAATCTTTAGATTGCAAGATTTTGTTATTACCTACAATGTCTCAATCCTTCTGGTATTGCAACCTCACTAATCCGCTATATTTATTGTTTATGTTTCTATGAAGGCCTAGGGTTTGTACCCTAATCATGCTCTTACCAATGCTTCTGTTGGTATTAAAAAACAACCTTAAATCTTGGGTCAGAAATTTAGTTGTCTTGACAAAGTTGTGGTATGATCTTGGATTGTATCCTAGAGTGTATGGGAAGCTTGTGTTTGATCATTAAGGTATGTAAACCTGATTAGGGAAATGTATCCTATATATCATGGGTCTTTCTTTAATACTTTCCATATTGGTTATTAGCAGATCACATTATTATAGTTTGTGGTAACCCAAGATTGCATTCAAGTATGTAACAAAATTGGTTTGTAGTTTAAGCTATACACTTTTAAGTAACATTCATAAGGTTTAGAAAATCTTGATCACTCTCTAGAATAGCCCATTAAACATGGGTTGTGCTTGAATGCACTACATAATTGATATAACACAACCACTCTACATATCAACCAGAGTTATAGGCTCTTTATTGCAGCAAGAGGTAATCATTCTTCGATCATGCTATAATTACATCCTAACCTATTAAACTTGAGACAACCTGAATGCACCCAATGATGATTGACACCTACATTATACAACCCGAATTAACTACATTATATGAGTGCCTCCATTTCTATCACAACATAGCCACATTAAACTTGGGTCACACATGAATGCATCATGTATTTGTTATAGCACAACTGTGCCACATGACCAATAGAGTTATGGATCACATAATTACAGTCACAAGAATTTGTTCCTTGGTTGTGATCTTATGGTGATTCCACACAATAAAATTTGGACATGAAATTCTCAAAACCCTAAACCTCTAAAAATTAAATCTAATGAGATGTTGCTTTAAAATATGATTTTCAAACCTGGAACTACAAATCTGACTTCACAACTGAATTCTGCAAAAAGACAATGACCACCCTCAACCTGGAGATATATTCTTGATTTTTTTTTTATTTTTCCCAAGAAAATCATCCTTAGTTCTCCACAAACTATCTCAAGTAGAGAAAAACATTGTCGCAATAAATTAGGGGTGAACTCACTTTTCTTTATGTCGGCCACAATTTTATTTTTTTCTATTTTTCATGTTTGTTGAAATTTCGACGAAACTGATAGTCAACATTTCGATGAAACCCAGGTTCATCAAAATTTTGACGAACGTTGGGGATAAACTTACAAAAAATTGAAAATTACACATCAAATTTTACAAGCACCCAACGATACATCAAATTATACATATTTTGTTGGACATTTTCGTCAGATTTTGCAGTCAAATGAGTTAGTGAGAAGAAAGGGTGCCTGGGGAGGAGATCATTTTCTTGGGCAGAAATTTGAGAAATAGGAATATTGTCATCTTGCTACATTAATGTAATAGGATGATGGTATTCCAATTTCTTAATTTCTAGCAAAGAAGTGAAAAAATAGGGCCTTGACCTTATTGGTGATGTTTCTTGGATAGAGTTTTCAATATCTTCAATACTTTTATGTGCCATTGCAGTTTCCTTTTGCTCAACTTTTAGAGTGTCTTTTTGATTAGACAATACATATTTTCTTTGGAAAAATTTGTTACAAAATTTATCTGCATTTTCATATAAGAATTTCATCTCTCCACCCAACTGATTCTCTTTCTCTGCACTTAGATACGATTTTTCCTTTTCCTTATCATATATTTCTAATTGTATTTGTCTTCCACAAGTACATATAAGTGATTTCATTCTATATATATTATAGTACCTTATATTTGTTTCCATCCATATGTTAATTATTGAACATAATCATTTATATTGATGGGTTTGTTACAAGTTGAAGGTGTTAAAAGTATAATAGTCAAAGCAGAGGCTTCCCAGAACCCTCTTGTTACACATACAACAACAAGGATCCATGCATAAAATAAGAGGATAAGAGAGGCTGAGAATAGTCATTTTTATTTTTTTCTTTGATAATGTAATTATTGAACAATTATGGTGTGAAATAACATTATTTTGGTATGTTTGAAGATTGTGGTCTTATGCCAATAGTGGCATGATGTGATTGCTAAGTTGTATTGGGTTTGAACCCCATTAAGGTGTAATTTTTGACAATTTATATTGGTGATGAGGTCCCCCATTTGTGACCTCACTAATTCATAGCTTCGGATCAAAAGCGTTTACCCCTCTTAATTAAAAAAAGATAAGACTATGTTCTTGTAGATTTCATATTATACTTTTTTTCCATGTAAAATTTCATTATAAACAATGTCAAATTCCATCAAATAATAGTAGGCAATGTCACCTCAAGTCTTATTATTTATGTCAACTTACTTACAAATATAAACACATGCAATCTTTATTTATTACTGTAGTAACAAAAAAAGTATCCCTTTTTACTTAGTTTAGAAATGAATAATTAACATTAAAATGAGCTTAATTATGCCTTGATTTAGTGTTGTAATGTGTTTTACACCTTCACATTAAGTTTAGGGCCCCTTTTAATAAAATGGACTTAATAGTACCTTATTTAGGGTGTTGTAAAGTGTATCTTTAGACTTTCACACTAGTTTAGGGCTTTATTCATTAATTGAGGTAAATTTCCCCCTTTAATTCAAATCCAAGCCTAATTACTTGCATTTTCTAAGGGATAAAGCCCGACATTCATAAATAATATTACACAAAACTTAATTTTGTAAGGTATGTGTCCTAGGTTAGTGACCTAGGACCCATTTTCCACCTAGCGAATGGGTCCTCACTAGGTCCTAGGACCCCTATTTTACATAACATTTCATATTTCCCGAAGTGTGTCCTAGTTAAGTGTGTTAGGAACCATTCACCCTAGGGAGAATAGGTCGTCACTTAACCCTAGGACCCCCTTGGGATATGTTTTTGGTGGTATTTTAATGATTCCAAATCCTAGATCTAATTTCAACTTGTGTTATTTGAATTTTGGGAATTTAGAGTAAGTTAAGTATAAATACAAGGTTATTTCACATAGTTTCATCCTAGATCTTCATAAGCAATCAAGAGTACTATCACAAGAGCATTATAGAGAATTTAAGAGCATTCAAGAAGGAATTCAAGGGCAGATTATTAAAGTTTATTACAATAATCAATGATCCATTTCATCATGTCAAAGTCATGCATGTTGTTGAGCTAATAAGATGTTGTAGCATTGGTGATAAGGTCTAATTATTCAAAGACATTATCTTCTGTCAAGTTCATGATCAAGATCTACACTCATTGAGGCCATTTCATGCTAAGTTTTAGATTTGCAATCCAAGGTTCAATTGAGGATTGGTGAGTTGTGGCATTACATTATTCATTCATCTTTCCTTTTATGCATTATTTCATTTCAAGTTTTAATTACCAAAATGGGGTTTGACCAAAGAAAACCCCTATTCTCTAACAAATCAACATTTTTGTTCTCCTAATGTGTGATTGTAGGTTTTAGGTTGAAGATCAAGAAAAAGTTGTGAAAGTTGCAAAGTTATCAAAGTTGTCATCTTTCTTGTAAAATCAAGGAAAGCATTCTACATAGTTTATTTCCAACTTTCGAGAGCTAAACACCTAGAATTTGGAAGTACAGACATTGAAGAACAAGACCCAAAAATTTATTTTCCAGAACCCTAGTAGGGACCCATTTTCCATTGGGCGAATGAGTCCTTAGTGAAGCCCAAAAAAGCACCTTTTGCAACAGGTACACATCATTTGACCCTCTTAAAATGTACCTTTTTTATTTCTATATTGGTTAGGTTTGATTTTTATTCTTATTTATGTATTATATCCCTCATAATTGAATGAAACAACTAGTCAAAAATTAGGTGTACCCATTTGTGAATCTCAGTTGTGGTGCACCTTCTTTTTCTATGTTTCATTTTGGTGAACCCGCCAATCTTACACTAGAAATTTTCTGATTTGGAGTGCATTCAAACCCTAGATTTAGGATTTTCATTAGTTTTTATTTGATCTAGGGTTGCCAAATTGCATTGCATTTTAGATGTAAACTTGCATGTTGCATTCATTTTAAATCTAAAAATTCAACAAAAATTGCATACTGTTAGACTAATTTTGCATAGTCCTTGCATATTGGTGTATGTTCAATCATTTATATTCAAAAAAATTGAGTCAAAATTGCATTTCAAAAATTGTTGTATAGCTCATCATTTGTCCTTCATTGCACTTTCATTTCAGCATTAAATTTTGGAAATTTCTATCATAGAAGTTACAATTTCATATCTAAAATAGAAAACACATAGAATCACTCAAAAATTGAACTTTTGAATTTTAAAAAATCCTATACTGGGACTCATTCACCATAGGGTGAATGTGTCCCTATTAGGGTTACAAAATAAAGCAACAAGTTTTCATAGTTCCTAAGCTTCAATGTCAGATTCATAGTTTTTTCAAAATAGCATACCAAAACCCATTCACCACTGCGTGAATGAGTCCTTGGAGGCCTACAAAAACCAACATTTTTGAGCTTTCTGGTGATTTTCTATACTTCCTAGGCTTGTTGGTTACCTATTGTATTAGTCTGGAAAGTTTTGGGAATTTCTATTTCATGTATCTAGGTCAAATCATCCATTTAGTGTGGTCATGTTTCAAATCATTCCAAAAACTCATTTCAAATCTATAGGGCATTTTTTTACACCTTTGAAGCATTGCATAAGTTAGATAGCTTACTTTTTCATGTTAGCATGTTTCCTTTTAAGATATATGGTTTTGATATAGTTAAGAATTGATTGCATAAGTACAATATCCCCTCATATGAGTTCAATTTAGAGTACAACAATGAGGTCATCAAGAAACGTGTTAGACATCCTTCCACTATCTTTCCTAGTTATGATAACATTTTAGAGCAAGAGAATCAAACCATTGAAACAATCTTCAATATTACCTTGCCTATCTCAAACCCTATTATCTCTCCCATTTTTGAGGATGATATGATACAAAAGGATACAAACATAGATAATCATGAAAACCATAATTGTTCTTCTCCCAATACATCTCCTATTGGTGTTGAAGGTGTCTTGGTGAAAGAAGATATAATCATTGAGAATCATGAAAGCCTTATTTGTCCCTCTCCTCCTCCCCCTTTGGAAAATATTATGAAACAAAAGATGAGATCATTGAAACATTCCTTAATATTAATTTACCTAGTCTCCATTCATCTACCAACACCTCCCCTACTTGTGAGACTACTCTAGTGAATGAGGATACAATCGTGAAAAACCATGAAAATCACATTTGTGTGGAGGATATGCTTATATTAAGAAATACAATTATTGAGAGCAATGAAAATCCTACCTCTCTTTCTTGGGAAGATGTTATAGAACATAGGGATGTAATTGTAGATAACCATAACAATCAAATTTGCTCTTCTCCTAATATCTCTCCTAGATGCAAAGAGGATAGTTTGGTGTTAGAAGATAAAATTATTGAGAGTCATGAGAATATTTTTCCTTCATTCCCTAATGATCCTACCATTTGGAAAGATCTATTTGAATAAAAAATTCTAATAATTGGTAAGCATAAACTCATAGTTATTCTTCTTTTGATGCCTCCCCTATTTGTGATGAAGCTACTTTACAAAATATAACCATGGAATGTGATGAACCTCTTGTTTTCTACTCTCCTAAAGGACCTCCTACTAGGGTAGATATTGTGGCAAAAGAGAATGAGACCTTAGAGAAAAAGTATGAAGTCATGGAAAATCATAATAATTAAATTTTGTTCTTCTCCTATTAGTGAAGAAGATATCTTCGTGTTAGAAGATCTAATCAATGAGAGTAATGAGAATCCTATTTTCTCTCTTCCCCTATGGAAAACATTATTGAACAAGAGAATTCCATCATTGATAAACAATAAAATACAATCATTGATAACTCCCTTACTTGTGATGAAGTCATTTTAGAAGAACCAACCACTGAATGTCATGAACATCTAGCTTGTTGCTCTCCTAAAAACTCTCCTACTAGGGAAGATATTATGGTGCAAGAAAATGAGAACATTGACACATGTCTTTCAAATAATAGTGATGTGGCTTCCTTAGTGAAGATCATGAACTGACATTAGACTCCCCTTCACTAAGAGATCATGAAAATAAGGACAATCCTTTTGAGGTTATGCACTTTAGATATCCCTTGAAGTGGTCTCTTGGGCCACTTCTTACCATCTATCCACCCTCACAACAACCACAAGTTCAAAATATACCCTTTCTTATCTTAGAACCACCTAAAAGGAAACTTGATAATGATAATGTTTCACAACAACCAAGTTACAATACCATTTCTCATACATATAACACTAGGAATAATCTGCAACCAAGATAAACAACTCCAACATCCATCCCATTGCCTCAACCTATCTTTCCTAGTGCTCCTGATTTTCCTTTACAAAGTGGAAAGGAGTATGATCTTGTTGAACAACTTAAAAATAATTCTACTAAGATATCCTTATGGGACCTTATTCAAGCCTCACCTATTTATCATAACATACTTCAAAGTGCTTTACAACAAGTTCCTACCCCTACTAATGTGCAATCAAATAATGTGACAACCCAAATTCAAGCTAAAACTCCTACCAGCTTGGACATTACTTTCCATCAAGATGAGTTACCTTCACTAGAAGAGCAAAAATAAAATAAAGCTTTCATGAGAATAGCTCAATATAATCAGATTGGGATAAAGAGGACCCTTGTTTACAATGGCTCGACCATTAATGTGCATAGCATAAACCTTTAGGACAATATTGATGCAAAAAAAATCCAAATTCAACTTGAATATTTATCTATTCATGGGTTTGATAATGTAGGAAAACAACCACTTGGTGTGATTATATTACCTATTAAAGTTGGAAAGGTTACATTTTAAACTCCTATCCATGTTATGCCTCATGATATTTCATATAATATTCTTTTAGGAAGGCCATGGATTCATGCAATGTATGGGGTGCCCTCTACTCTTCATCATAAAATGAAGTATTTATATAACAACAAAGTGTATACAATCAAAGCTGACCTTGATCCAAATAGTTGTTTGAATATTGAGAAAGGAAAGGAAAATCCTTTGAAGATATTGACACCAACTACACAAGTTGAACCCATGCAAGAGAAAGAAAAAGAGAAGCATATTGAAGAAGTTACAAAGTTATTGGAATACGATTGGGGTTCCTTAGATTTCACACCTACATTCGTGGGAGAATACAAGATCATAACAAAAGAGTCTGAAAAGGGAAAAGAAAAAGTGGTAATGTCAACACAAAATTTAAAACCATCCACCTCAACCACTTTAGAAGAAGAAAATTACACAACAAACTTTTATGAAGTTGGTTATGAGCAACCATTGAATCTGAAAGAAATGAAAAATCTTTATAGAAGAGGTTATGAACTTATGAAACAACTTGGGTATAGTAGAAAAGGGTGTGGTGCTAGAGAACAAGGTATATGTGTCCCTATAGAGCCTGGCATGCAATAAACAACTAATGTTCTTGGTTAGTGTCCCTCGAAAGAAACAAAAGCATCAAACAAGCCTTCACTTTACATCAACACTCTTACAAAAGATTCTTCCAAGACAACTTTAACTTTGGTGCATCCTGAATTGATCGATACTACATGTGGGAATATTTCATTAGATAGGCATCAAGTTGATACTTCATCTACTTATTATAATCAATAACAATAGATGTTGCTCCTTTCCATGTAATAGTTGTAGGATGATAGCATACTCACTATTGCATGCTTTACATTCATTGAAAATCATTTCCTTTGTGCAAGGAGTGGCATATCATCATTCATCTCGGCTCATCCTTGTCCTGAATTTAGTGGGGCAAGGGGTTAAGTAGTCTTGTCCTTGTATGACACTTGTTATCTCTTTTAGCTAGTTGAAAACCTTCCATGTATATATAATAGCAAGCTTGGGATGTGGATGACATGCCTTAAGTTGGCTCACATGTGATGTACTAAGTTATCTTTAGTATTGCATTTTGGCGGAAACCCCTTATTCATGATGTTTCATTCGAGAACATATGACTTGGCATAGGGTTTTCTGAGGAAATCTCTCATGTCTTAGGAGAAAACATTGGCTACTTTAAAGAAATTTCTCACAAAAATGGTGTTAGCAACCGCTTTAGAGTGGGGGCATACATTGATAATATCTTTTGACATTTTTCATGTTTTATGGTGCGATTTTATTTTTTCTTGTGATGCATCCTTTTCTTGGTGGTTTCATTGGGTTTGATGTCCTCCAAGAGTGTGATATTTCTTAGCATACAAATTTCTCTTAGTGGCTTAATGCGACGTGAGGCATCCCCTAAGTTGCAATTTATTACTCTTGACTTTCCCTCTCTTGGAGACATTAAGCATGATGATCCCTAAGAAGAGGACCTTACATGAATGAAATAAAATCTCCTTGAACAAAAACCTTTACTAGCTTTGTTGTTCATAAGTTTTTGGCATAACACAACTTGCTAACCTTATGAAGCTCGAACACAACCCTAATTCAAGGCCACCTAGCATAACACACCTTGCTTACTTGTGGAGCCTTTCCATGTGAATTGGTGCTTAGCATAACACAACTTGTTAAGCATGAATAGGAATGTGAGTGGTGCCCTATCAAAGTTATCAGAGGGATAGTTTTGGTATGGTAAGTACAGTGAGAGCCGACACATAGGCATGATTTTTTCACTAAGCCACCTTCTTGGAGCGATACTCACCTAGTGGATTGCTTGACATTCCACTACCCTAGAGTGAGCATAAAAAATGATGGTATAGATGTGTTATGCGTCATGTTGGGCAGTCTAGGCTTGATCTTTTCTTGGTCTTTGATAGTGTATGATAGTGTATATTTGTTATTGTTATATACATAAGTTTTTTGAATGTCTACTTTAGTGTGAGTTTGACAAGGGGTCATACTTTCACTAAAGTGGGGGGAAAATGTAGTAATGGAATTTTTTTCCCTTTTTCCTTAGTTTGGAAATGAATAATTAACACTAAAATGAGCTTAATTATGCCTTGATTTAGTGTTGTAATGTGTTTTACTCCTTCACATTAAGTTTAGGGCCCCTTTTAATAAAATAGACTAATAGTTCCTTATTTAGGGTGTTGTAAAGTGTATCTTTACACTTTCACACTAATCTAGGGATTTATTAATTAATTGAGGTTAATTGACCCATTTAATTCAAATCCAAGCCTAATTGATTGCATTTTCCAAGGGATAAATCCCAACATTCAAAAATAATATTACACAACACTTAATTTTGTAATGTATGTGTCCTAGGTTAGTGACCTAGGATCCATTCACCACTTGGCGGATAGGTCCTCACTGGGTCCTAGGACCCCCTTTTTACATAACATTTTATATTTCCCAAAGTTTTTCCTAGTTAAGTGTGCTAGGACCCATTCACCCTATGGAAAATGGGTCCTCACTTAACCCTAGAATCCCCCTTGGGATATGTTTTTGGTGGTATTTTAATGATTTCAAATCCTCGATCTAATGTCAGCTTGTGTTATTTGAATTTCAAGAATTAAGAGTGAGTTAAGTACAAATACAAGGCTATTTCACATAGTTTCATCCTAGATCTTCATAATCAATCAAGAGTAATATCACAAGAGAATTATAGAGAATTTAAGAGCATTCAAGAAGGCATTCAAGGGTAGATTATTAAATTTTATTGCAGCAATGAAAGATACATTTCATCATGTCAAAGTCGTGAATGTTGTTGAGCTAATGTGATGTAGAAGCATTGGTGATCAAGTTCAAGTATTGCAATCTAAGGTTCAAGTGAGGATTGGTGAGTTGTGGCATTACATTGTTCATTCATCTTTCCTTTTATGCATTGTTTCATTTCAAGGTTTAATTACCAAAATGGGGTTTGACCAAGGAAAACCCCTATTCTCTAACAAATCAGCATTTTTCTTCTCCTTTAATGTGTGATTGTAGGTTTTAGGTTGAAGATCAAGTGGAGAGAAAAAGTTGTCAAAGTTGTCATATTTCTTGCAAAATCATAGAAAGTCTTCTACATAATTTATTTCCAACTTTTGAGAGCTAAACACTTGGAGTCTGGAGGTGCAAACATTGAAGAACAAGACCCAGAAACTGATTTTCTAGAACCCTAGTAGGGATCCATTCACCACTGGGCGAATGAGTCCTTAGTGAGGCCCGAAAAATACCTTTTGCAACAAGTACACATCATCTGACCCTCTTAAACCTAAATTTTGATTGCTATATTGGTTAGGTTTGATTTTTTATTCTTATTTATGCATTATAGTCCTTATAATTGAATGAAATAACTAGTCAAAAATTAGGTGTACCCATTTGTGAATCTCAGTTGTGGTGCACCTTCTTTTTCTATATTTCAATTACATAAATGAAAAAATGTATAGCAGTTAGTGTTGTGTATGTAGAAATGTGGGAAAATATCACTCTCATCATATATACATTCTAATAAATTATTGTCTTCAATGGTATCTTTGTATATTTGATAAATACGCATACACAAATGATCTGTATGATAGTGAAACAATTGACTGCAATGAGCACTTTGTGTTCTGTAGACTGTAACAATGTATTGAAGTTCACCTTCATATTTTATAACAACCCTTAGTTTAAGTAAACATTTCATTTCAATATCTTCATAGATTGAAACAAAAAATGCACAAAATAATTGTAGGTTGGAAAACATAGTGGGTTGTGGCTTACTTCTGAATTCTTGTTCAATGCTCAAGGGTGTAGAGTTTGGGGTGGAGTTGCAGTGTGGGGGATACATAAAAGTAACCAGATGGAGCTAAGGGTTGACTAACTAATTAGGTTGTTGTGTTTCAATGGTAGGAGAGGATGAGATAGTCATTTTGCATTTGACCTTTGATCATGTAATTATTGAACAATTATGGTCTGTAATTACTTTATTTTTGTATGTTTGAAGACTACGATCTTCTACCAATAGTGGCATGGTGTTATTTTTAAGTTGTATTATTATTCCTTACATCAAGGTTTGAACCCCATGGAGGTGTAATTTTTGACAATTTATATTGGGGATGAGGTCCCTATTTGTGACCTCACCGGTTCATAGCTCTAGGTCAAAAGTGTTTACCCCTCTTAATTAAAAAAATATAAGACTATGTTCTTGTAGATTTTATATGGAAATTTTTGTTTTCATGTAACATTTCATTATAAAAATGTCAAATACAATCAAATAATGGTAGGAAATTCCACCTCAAGTCTAATTATTTATGTCAACTTACTTACAAATGTAAACACATGCAACATTTATTTTAACATAAATAAAAATATGCATAGCAGAAAAATGTTGTTTATGTAGAAATATGGGCAACTATAACTCTCATCATAAATACATTCTAATAAATTATGGTCTTTAATGGTATCTTTGGATGTTTGATAAATTCACAAACATAAATAATCTGTATGATGGTGAAATGACCGAATGCAATGAGAACTTTCTATTCTGTAGATTGTAACAATGTATTATTGTTCACCTTCATATTTATAACAACCCTTAGTTTGAGTATATAGTGGGTTGTGACTTCTCAATTCTTGTTTAATGCTCAAGCATGTAGATTTCGGGGTGGAGTTGTAGTGTGGGGGATACATAAAAGTAACCAAATGGAGCTAAGGGCTAACTAACTAATTGGGTTGTTGCATGTGGAGGGTTATACAAAAGTATGTAGGTTACAATTTTTATAGCACGTAGTGTTTTCCAACATCCAATTATACATAGAGAGTATGGTTGTAATGAAAATATTTTGTTATTTGGACATTAAGAATTTAATGAAAGGAACATTCAAAAATTTATAACAACTCTTAGGTAGACTAAAGTTTGGGTTTCAATTTCTTGATATGATGGTACAAAAATAAATTGAATAATTGCAAGTTGCAAAACAAAATGTGGGATGTTAGTAGATGATTTTATGAAACCTTCATAGATTCCAAACATCTCCTCATTTATTCAATACAATGGAAGTTGATAGACTTCTCCCTTCTCCTGGTACAAGGGCCATGGTAGAAAATCCTAGCTACTACTCTCTTATCCTAAAACTGAATTTTCCCCTCGCTTTGTATGTGACTTCTTATTCCAAAAGAATAATTTATTATTGAAAAAAAATTACTAAAGAAACCTCCAATTCTATGTAGAATATGAAAAGTATTACCTTTCATACGTTAATTCTAACATTTTGTAAATATTAATATTTAAAATGAAACTATAATCTTGCATTGCCTTTTGAAGGGAAATAAGTTGAGGAACACAAGTATTGTGATGTTCATCTTTTGTTAACACTTCTATCTTGCATATTTGTAGCTTTTTTTCCTCTCTAGAAACCAATTCATTCAATGCATGGTGCTCATTTTTATGACCTCTATTTTCAAAAAGAGAAAGATTTTAGGATTTCAGATCTAGGCAAGATTTCAAATGTGAAAGCCTCTTTTCCAATGGCAACAATGTTGTAATTTTTGCTTCAATTCTTGCTAGCATTTTTTGATGAATAACATGTTGAGAATCTTCCTTAGACAATGCATGAAGCTTCCTTAACAATTCAACTCCTCACCTGTCACTTCTACCAGTAAGAAGACCACTTGGCTGAAAAATGTCCCCTTCAAGAATTACAGTTGAAGATCGCATATCTCTATGAGAAGGAATCTCCTTTGCAACATTTGGATTACTGCAAAAAAATGCACTCCAAAATACAAATCACATAGCTACTTTAATTCTATCTTCATATGCAACAAGAGATAGTGTCAGCCTTGAATTTCTATTGCCCACGAATTTGGTTGTTGATTGTTGAGTTGTTGACGAAATGGTACGGGCTTGGATTTTGTTTAAAGGGATAATTGTTACTCTTCCTTGTAGATGTCCTATTTGAAGTAGTAGCTTTCCTATTTGTTCCATATCCACTACCACATTACACAACTTCCATCCTCCACCAACCTCCATTGCAACTATTGTTGTGGCATCTTTAACTTTTATAAGTTGCTCAACAACACCTTTGACTTTTGAGCTATAAAAATGCTTTGAAGGATCATTATAAGTAAATTAAACATTTCCTAATCGATCCACAAGGAGCCTAATATCATCCTTCAACTTGTGAATTGTGTTAGATTCTTGGAAACACTCATTTTCTAATATCTCCATGCACCCTTCATAGGAAACACCTTCTATTGTTGTCTTTGTTATCTCAACTTCCTATCTTTTAGATTGCAGCTCTTTCCAAATAGCTTAAGCTCCTTTTCTTTTGACCATGACAACTTCTTGTCTTTTAATTCCTTTTATAATTGGTTGATTTTAGTCTTTGGTTATTTCACTTCACTTTCAACACTTCCAACTATTTCTTTTTCATCTACAAATTGATCATTGATATGTTTTCCTCATCCCCACTGCTCTTACCTCTTAACACCCATTGTTACTCATTTTCATGATCTTCTAACTTCATTTTCATATCTTTTACTTCAAGCTTTAGATAAGTTTCTTCCTCATCAACCTCTTCGTTGTTCTAAACTAACCTTTTTTAGTGCAAGAAAAGAATGATGTAGGTAGATTTACAAAGTAAATATATATATTTAAAATCATTTCAACAAATTTATTTTGTCAATATCTTGTAATCATTGTGTTCCATGCTATCAAATAATCCATGCATCTTTATCTATACATCCATATTATACAAACATTTTCTAAAATCATGGTAGATCCCATGAGATGATATTTAAACAAGTAATTGTCCAAAAAATTTATGTCCAACTATGTTTTCACAATTTGCATACATTATTGAAAGGAACAAGATTTGTTTGAGTATTTCTATTTTTTTTTAACAATTCTATATTGTAATATAGTTCACGAGAATATATCTCTTCAAGATGTTTTATAAAATAATTCATGTGCTCTAACCAAAACATTTATGACTTTTTTTTTTTTTTTTACAAAATCCCTTTTTATTAAACTTTGATGGATGTTCAAACCCTCTTACCAAGCTCTCAAACATAGACAATAAGAAGCAAAGTATTGCTTGCAACATGCAATATGTATAAATGTGTTTATGTACCTCCATTTTTTTAAAATATAACACTTTGAAATTTTCCCTTTACTTGACATATCAAAGGTGGACTTTTGTCTACAAAATGCATATTTGTAGTTTTGGTTTAAATTTTCATTTCTCTAATAATTATAATGCAATAGACCTTTTTAATGCAATTTATGTATTTTGTTTTTATTTTTTTCTTGAAACCTCAACTTTTCTACCATATAATATTCTGATGGACTTTCATGATTTTTTTAAATTTTTGTTAAATATAGTTTTAAAACATTAGTACTTTAATATGACAATTTTTTATATTCAAAATGGTTTTTTTAATTTTTACTTCAAACTCTATTATTTTTTATCATAAAATAATTTTATCTTTTAATTCTCATATTTCCTTTAAAGTATGTGGGAAGTGGGAATTTAAGTACAATTTACATTTTTCTAAAATTATAATAAAATTTCCTTTAAAATTGAATTATTGTTTTACTAAATTAAAAATCTTCTAAACTCTAAATCTATGATGATATTTGCAAATTTATGAAAACTTATATTTTTAATTAATTATAGTTACCTTATACTTTGTGACTTGTAGATGCATCAATTGACTTCTATATTTTCATCAATGACTCTCTCTAAACAATTTTAAACTTTGTTACAAAATATGAATATACAATATGACATCAAACTTTCATCAATGAACAAATCTTACCATTCACCTAATTTATAAATCAAACCAAATTTAATGTCAATAGATATAAAAACTACCTTACAACTGTATGAAGCTACAAAGTGTCAAACATGACATCCAAAAGGTACATTATAAGCAACATTAAAAATTTAGAATTCATCAATTGATATAGCTCTATACATTTATTATCTAATTTTAAATCAATGAGAATAAAAATATTATTGTGAGCCCACTATTGATCTTTCTAAGAAGCATGTGTATTGTGCAAGAACCCATGCCCACATGTTAAAATTTTAAATAATTAAAAATTCACACTTACAAATCAATTATAAATATATTTAGATTTAAATTATCTTGAAAGAAAAATGTATAAACCTCATAAGATTCCAATAAAAATTATTGTCAAATTGTTCAAGATATTTTGTAACTTCATAAGATTGTAAAATGCAAGAAATTAAACTGTGTGAATGTAGCCTTAATACAATATACTTGTCAAAGGGTAAGTGGAGAATTTTGTGGGGAAAAAAGTGACTAAAAATGGTTTCAAAGAAATAACTTGATATAAAAAATTGTGCTATAATGTGCCAATCTTATGAATCATAAATCCCAAGTCATAATATTAATACATTATAACATGACTCTATTGTAATGCACTTACATTGTAATTGTCATGTAAAAATAAATAAAAAATAGCACACTCTTTTTTTAATTTATAATGTATGTATTATAACATGTGGATACATTTAATTTGAATTTTCTTTTCCATCCCACCTTTAGGCTTAGGTTAGGATTAGATATCTAAGTCTAAGGGTTAGATCTTCATGTAAGGTTTTCAAACCTATGTGTTAGAGAAAATAACCCAGGAAAATCATTTGCAAATAAAATATCTTCACGAAAAATGAGAGAACACAGGCTATTTCACCAAAGATGAGTGAATAAATTTGAGATAAACTACATAGTATACAATGGTGCCTTATAAAGGCATGAAAATATGTGATGGGTATAAAAATTCTCGAGACGGGAAAAAAAAATACCCAAGAATAATTAAATGCATAATCATACCTAAGTAAACTTAGCTAGTAAATGATAAAAAATAGTTACACCAACACCCCCCTTAAGTGCAACTTAGGGAGAATGAAGATGCAATATGGGTCCCGGCTACACAACCATTTTAGGTACCCATTTACAATGTAAAAAATAAATCTCTCACAACCAAATAAAAGGAGAAAAAACTTGTGGAAAAAAACCCCTCTCCAGAAGAGACAAAAGAAAACAAAAATGATGCATGGATGAAGGACTCAATCACACCCCCCAAGTACTACATACATCATGTATATACAATCAATAACCCCCCATAAGAGGGAAAGAGAGAGACTATGTAGCCCCTCCACAATGTGTAATCACCTACAAAAATGGTAAGTGCCTAAATACAAAACATAATCCAATGTCAACAAACAACAAGTTGTTTCCCTTTTGGAAGAAACAAAACCAAATACAAATGCAAGAATGCTTCCCATTCCAAATAGGAATTAATTGAAATCCAAATGTAGGATGATGATGTCTCTAAAATCTTCTCACGTCTCACCAAGACCTTGGAAGATGATGCCACAAACCAATCAAGAACATGCCCAATCATAATAGGAGGTGACAAACAAGGTACCATTGGAAAATGATTTTGAACATTCTCTAGAGACTGATGGAGTGACAATAGTTGTACCACAACTATCATCAAATAAGAGGGATATACCCTCAAATGTGTCTTCCAAGTCAGAAATGTGAGATTCCATGAATAATGAACCAATGTCCAGCAAGTACAAATCTTAATTAGGAAGACAATGAAATACTTGTTGTAATGAATTACTGGACGTGCTCAGTGAATCATCAACACAAGATGAATAGTCCTACTAAACATGAATGATAGGAGCCTCAATCAATGACTCCACACAATGAATCATTGAAGGTGGAGGTACATCAACTGTCCATGATAGAGAAGAAGGAGCATCTGAAGAACCCTCATCATCCTCATTTGAAGACTCAAAGTGTTCCAAAACTTCAAACTCCTACATAGTAGTGTGATCATAGGGTATCCAATCTGAAAAATGAAGACGCACAAGACAATATGAAATAGGATCATCTGGGAATAGTTGAGTATTAGGATCTCCATGTATTTCCCAAATTTTAGTCCAAAGAATACAAGGACACTCAAAATGATCAATAGCATTCAAAGTGGCATCATCAATATGCATTGAAATAACTCCTAGGACATGATCCTTTTTGCAATTCCATGCAAATTTCCTATTATCGGTACCAGGAAGGGGAACAAGATTATATAAATGTGGCAACAAATGAAGCCATTTGAGATGTTTTATGATACCATCTCTCCATTGTTTATAGTTTCCCCTTTTCAACATAATCACAATAGGATGAAATGAAAACCCCATAATCAACTATGACAAATCTCCAAGAATACAAAGACATTAACCTTCAACAACAATTAGAAACTCCCAAATACTGTAAAATAGGGATGAGAATCTGAAAAAAATTGAGCAAAAAATAAACACCTTACTGGGTTCTCATGCCAAATCACCAAGTTAGACCTCAAATTAACTCACCAAGAAACTCCAAAGAGCACAAGCAAGATAACCTCTTGTGAGACTTGCTCGTAACAATAGAGGGAACTGAAGCTATTTAAATAGCAAAAAGATCCTCCATGCTGCCAATGTGGGATAAATGTTCCCAAAATAACTTAAAAAAACTAGGGCCCATTCCACTCTCCATGACAACTTGAACCCTAAATAAATAAAATATTTATGCAAAACTTTAGAATTGCTAAAGTAAGCTGATAGGTTCACTCACAAATCAAACCACCTCCCCAACAATAGCCGTTTGAAATTGCAAATAAAAATTGATCTGCAACCATTGTAAGATAAATCTTTCAATCCCTATGCTAGAACATAGTCACCACAATCAAACCTTAACCAAGAAAAAACTACTACAAGCCATAGAAAAATGCTCCCTCCAATTGAGAATCAACCAATACAAAGGGCATTGCTTTAAAAATCTGAATCGCACCTGCCAAGGTAAAAAATGCGCCTCCAATTAGAAAAGGAAAAATATGTTCCTAGCACAAATCAAAAAAGGAAAATTTTTCCCTCTCACCACAGAGAAAACGGGCTTCAATCGCCCATATAAAGAGAAGACAAAAATTAATGGGCCTCAAAGATGGCTTTAAGCGGCCTTCAATACAAAAAATTGTGCCCTCCAATAGGAAATTGTTCCCAGCACAAAGGAAAATGAGCTTGCAAAAAAATGCATGCCTTCGGGAAAATAACACAACCTCTAGCAAAATCATGGCCTCCAAATGGTAAACCGAGCCCCCTCACGCAGATTCGCAACTGCTATGAGAGTGAAATTTGGCCTAGAACAAGGAAATCGCTATCAATAATGAAGAAAATCATTACAAACCTTCAAATACAAATTCGCTTTAGAAAGATTGAAAAATGAGGCATCTTTGAAATTTAATTTTTTTTAAATGCTGAATGATCTCTAGCAACAAATGATCTTAAAAATCTCTAGATGAAAATTCTCATAGGAAGGAGTGCAAAATGGGTGGCTTTGATACCATGTTAGAGCAAATAACCCAGGAAAATCATCTACAAATAAAATACCTTCACAAAAAATGAGAGAAGCACACATGCTATTTCACCAAAGATGAGTGAATAAATTTGAGATAAATTACATAGTATACAATGGTGCCTTATAAAGGCATGAAAATATGTGACGGGTATAAAATTTTCCGATATGGGAAACAAAACCACCCAAGAATAATTAAATGCATAATCATGCCTAAGTAAACTTAAGCGAGTAAATGGTAAAATATCTTCATGTAAGGTTTTAAACCCATGTCTTGCATAAAGATAAAAAATAAATAAATCTTGGGCATGCTCTCCATTAGGTTAACATATTTTAACATATTATTTTGAAAGAACATCAATATGACATAAATCTCTATCTTAGCCATATATTTTTTCTAAAATCCAAACATATTAAGGTTTTGATCTTTAATTACTTTTAGTATGTCTCTATCTTTTCTCAAAAACACATGCATTTTATTTTTAACATCATTTTTACCCACTCATTCAAATTTTAAACAAATTACATTTATATATTCTACACAATATTCTATACACATTCAAACAATATTTTAGTTTTTTATTATTTTTCTCAAAATGATGGTGGTGCACAATTAGTTTTTTATTTTTCAATATTATGTTCACTTTGAAAATTAGTAAAAAATATTATTTTCACTAAAAATTAACATAAATTCCAAAAAATGCTACATGGTGCTAGCTAAATTTCCACTTTAGAAATTTACAAAATATATTTAATAAGTCAACAATTTAGGGGCAACACACCTAATGTTACTATGTTATATTTTTTTGACAAAAAAATACCACTTTGTGTGTTCCCATTATTTGAACCCCTTGATCTCCGCCATTTAAAATAAAATTTAGTAATTGAAAAATTAGATTCTAAGCACTAATAAACTTTCTCTTATCACATATTTTCCTATTCATCAAAAAAATATTGAGCATAGATATCTTGAATTACTCAAGTTAAACATTAATTTTTGTCAATTTCAATTAAAAAAAGTTACCACTTTTGACCCATTTTGGCCCCCCATTTTCATGCACTTACCCAAAAGCATATAATTTATTTATTTATTTAATAGAAATATGATCAGACATTTAATCGTATTCATGCGAATTACCAAATCAATAGGAAGATGACTTGATTTAAATGAATTTGTAATAATTTTAAGAAATTGAACTTGACTTTAGATCACTCGGAACTACAACAAATGGTTTACAAATTTTTACTTAATAGGTAGTTTGAAAACTCAAGACAATCAAGAACATTTGCATATAAGACTAATGGACATGGACATCAATATCTTTGAATCCAACATGACAAAGAAACCTTATATATGAGTTGGAATACCAACAACCTTTGAGAAAATTATTTGATGACATGTGTCAATCTAGGAGTGAAAAAATTTCATAATTTTTGAAAGTTAAAAATGAGGATAACAAATAGCTTTATTTGGAGAAAATAACTTTGTAGATGTAGTAGAAACCCTATAATCTCTAGCAAAGAATAGTGTTTTATTTATTGGGTCATAGACTCGAGAGACTAACACAACATGATAGGAAATACAAAGAAAATATGACATAACAACAAAAAAATATGAGAAATAATACACTCTCAAATTTTAAACTAAAATAACTATTTCTTTTAGGTAAATTATTGAAACATAGAAAAATAGGTTCACCAAAATGAAACAAGTATGATGCACCTACTTCTCTATATTTTATTCAATATGTGTGTTACAAGGTCTCAATGAGAAACAATAATCAAATCTAGCCCAATTAATAGTCAAAAGGCGGATCTGGAAAGGGTCAATTTTTATGGTGAATGGGTCTTGGCTAGGGCTCTAGAAAATCAATTTCTGGATTCTATTCTTCTATGTATGCACTCCCATATTCTAGTTGGTCATTATTGGAAAGCTAGAAATAAATCTTGTAGCTCAACTTTCATGATTTGGCAACTTTTCTTGCAACTTTGACAATTTTTCAACTTTCTTCATTTTTTCACTCCAATGGATCTTCAACCTAAAACCTACAATCACACATCACATATAGAAAAATGTTGATTGTTAAGGAATACACATTTTCCTTGGTCAAACCCCATTTTGGTAATTAAACCTTGAAATGAAATAGAAATACATGAAGGAATGATGAATGAATAAATGCAATGTCACAACTCACCACACCTTATTTGAACCTTGGATAAATCAGCAATCTAACATAAAGTGGCCTCAATGAATATATATTTTGATCATGAACTTTGATATGAATCAATGCCTTTGATATACTTGAATTGATCTTGAATGCTACATCAACACATTAGCTCAAAAAACAGGCATAATGCACTAAATCTTTGACATGATGAAATGAATTTTGATTGTTGCAATAATCTTCAATGAATCCACCCTTGAATGCCTTAGAAATTTCTCTTGAATGCTCTTGATCTCATAAATGTGCTATTAGGACTTGAACATTTGAAAGCTTAGATTCTTAGGATGAAGCATAGTGAAATAACCTCTTATTTATAAATATCTTAAGATTAGTTCCCAAAATTCAAATATCACAAGCTAACATTGAATTATAGATTTGAAATAATTAAAATACCACCAAAAAAATATTTTAAAGGGGGATCCTAGGTCTAAGTGAGGACCCATTCACCATGTGGCGAATGGGTCCTAGGCCACTTACCTAGGACACACATCAAACAAGGTGAAATGTCATGTAAAAATAAGGTCATAAGACTAAGTGAGGAACCATTCACCCTGTGGCAAATGGGTCCTAGGTCACTTACCTAGGACATACATCTTCCAAAGTTAAGTGTTGTGAAATGGAATTTATGAATGTCAAGTTTTATCCCTTGGAAATTACATTTAATTAAGCATGGATTTGAATTAAAAGGGCCAATTAAGGAAAATTAACCTCAATCAATTAATAAATCCCTAGATTAATGTGAAAGTGTAAAGGTACACCTTACAACACCCTAAATAAGGAAAAATTAAGTCCATTTAGTTTAAAGGGGCCCTAAACTTAATATGAATATGAAAAACATATTACAACACTAAATCAAGGCATAATTAGGCTCATTTTATTATTAATTATTCCCAAATTAAGTGTGGAAAAGGGATACTTTTTCTAACATTATATTTTGCCCCCACTTTTGTGAGAGTATTACCCCATGTCAAACTCACACTAAATTAGACATTCAAGACAATTATGTATGCAGCAATGACAAAGATACACAACCATACAACATAAAAGACCAAGAAGATCAAGCCTAGATTGCCCAATGTGATTAGGAACACATATAAGCTATCGATTTTTCACTCACTTTGAGGTAGCATAACTTTAGGCTATCCACTAGGCAAGTCTTCCAAAAGGGTGGAAAATGTGAGAATCATATTAGGATCCCATACCATATCAATGCTATCCTCCTGACAACTTCAATAAGGCACCACAATACTAGGTAAGGCTCCACAGGAAAGCAAGGTGTGTTATGCTAGGTGGCCTTGAATTTAGGGCTTTAAGCTCCATAGGGTTTAACAAGTTGTGTCATGCCAAAAACTTATGAACATGGGGAAGGATCCATAGAAAAGTAAGATGTGTTTTCTAGGTGGCATTTATTAGGCTTTGAGCTTCACAAGGTTAGCAAGCTATGTTATGCCAAAAACTTATGAACATTATATATATATATATATATATATATATAGGTTTTTGTTCAAGGAGATCTTGCTTTGTTCATGTAAGGTCTTCTTCTTAGGGATCGTCATGCCTAATGTCTCCAAGAGAGGACAAGTCAAGAGTAAAAGTTTCACAACTCAAGGAATGCAGTGTGTTGCATCAATGCCACTAAGAGGAAAGTCATACGCTAAGAGATATCACACTCTTGGAGGACATCAAACCCAATGAAACCACCAATAAAATGACACATGACAAGAATTAAGAAAATCGCACCATGAAACATGAGAAAATGTTGAAAGATATTATTGATGTCTGCTCCCACTTTAAAGTGGTTGTTAACACCGTTTTTATGAGAAATTGTTTTAAAGTAGCCAATGTTCAATCCTATGACATGAGAGATTTACTCAAAAATCCCTATGCCAAGTCATATGTTTCCAAAATAAAGCTACATCACGAAAAAGGAAGGGGGTTTTTCCCCCAAAAATACATAAGGGATATATGGATTCAAGGTCAATATATCTTTACTACAATGTTGTTTTAGAGATCAGAAACATCATCATTTCCAAAATACTCATAGAGCTAGAAGAATGACACATAGAGAGTGAAAATAATGAAAAATCCTTTTGGGTCAACATAGAAGAGACCTAAATGTCATGACACCTTACATCATCCCCAAAAGGAAAACACAAGACAAGTGAAAAAGATAAAATGTTTATGACATAGATAGGAATGTAGATACATATAGAGGAATGCAAAAAAAGAGAGATACACATCAAATGAAATTGTACAAGGGATCACATTATGCACATATAATCACATAAAGAAACATGAAAAAGAAAACAATGCAAAAGAATAGTAAGGCACATGCGAGTCAACCTATAGCAGGTCATCTGCATCCCAATCTTGATCAGTATATGCAGAAGGTAGACAACTAGCCAAAGGGACAATGAAAAGTGTCAAACTAGGACACACACCAAGTTCAACACTCTTATCATCATTTAAGTTCATGGAAGAAGATAACAATGAATTTAACTAATTATGCACTTGTTCATCAATCTTTTCAATATCATTATCATCATCCAAATTAATCACAATATGAGGTCGAATGATAATGTCTATAGAAGGTTCTTGTTTATGTTGGAAAAGGGTATAGATTCATCATACATTGCTTTAGGAAAGTCCATATTTTGATTTTCTATGTTGTTCTTTTCTTCTTTAGTTTGTAACATATGAGAAATAGCATGATGTATAAGCCTACACTCTCTAGCATTTTAGTTTCATTTAAATCTATTGTTAATTTGTGATTGTGTAGGGGCAGGTTTTTCAACCATAGGTTTCTTTTCTTCCCTTAGGGTAGGAACAAAAGGAACCATAGGAGGTTGTTCAACTAATTTCTCTTTAGCTTTATAAACTTTGTTTGATTTTAGGAGGCACAACAAGATTATTTTGGTTATCTCATGGTCTCTTATAGGAAATGGTAGGAGGATTTGTCATAGGCTAATCTTGGATAATTGGAAGGGATTTTGGTTCAATCATTGGTTCATCAAGGATAGGTGGATCAATCACAAGTTTAGTCATGTTTCTAAGGGATAATTCTGCTATGATCTATTCCTTAAAAAAATTATATACTTTGAAAAAGTAGTCCTCACGACGTCTAATAGGTTCAATAGGCTCAGGCCAAAAGAAATCCAATGAAAAGTTCTCATGGGAAGACACATGAATAAGGCCACTATGATGTACAGTAAATATTACATTTCCAAAGGGAAACTTTAAACAATTATGCACAATCGACGAGAAGAAATTCATGGAGTGAATTCATGGATAGCCTAGCTTCACACAAAAATTTTCCAACGATGGGATGATGGTGAATGAGACATTCAATGTTTTTGGTCTAAATTTTAGAGGGAGATTTATCGAGCCTATCACAGGGAAAGAAAAACCATTATGTGTTTTGATCAATATTTTTGGTCTTTCATATGTATCTTGATAGAGTTCATGCATAAATAGGAATTCTTTAGAAATCACATTCTCTACATAGACGAGATCAATTAATATCCCTTTAATAGGGTTGTCATTGATTCTTCTAGCTATGTAAAGAGGACCATCATGAGGTGCATGTTTGCTTATGTCATTTTGTGATAAAGCAATATCAAGGGATATTTTGGTTGAGCCCTGATGATGTTCAACTTCAATAAATGCCACTACTTCAACCGCTTTTTCCATATTTTTATCTTTTGAACTTTCATTATCTATGCCAACATTCATCACATCATTATTTTTTTCACTAGCTTTGATAAATGAAATAGTATACATTTTGGCATGGGATTTGTAAAGATTTGTAAATTTTGGTTAGGAGGAGCTATAGATTTATTACCTTGATCATTCACACCTCCAATTAGAAGATGATTAAAATCAATGAGGTCTTGCACAAGATGTTTAAGACACTTACAATATTGTATATCATGTCCATTTTGTCAATGGTAATGGAAATAAGAATTTGGTCTATAGTTTGTGGGTAATGGTTTATTAGGATCAGGAGCTCTAACAGGAGGTAATTAAAGCATATTCTTTTCCATGAGTTGTAACATGATATTATGAAGGGTATCGGGTAGAGGGGTAAATTTTATATTCCTATCCACAAAGGAATATGGATTTGTCTCTGTATAGCAGCCACTTGGTTATTAGCTTGTTGATTTGTTTTAGGGGAATTAAGTTGTAAAATCCCCCTATTCTATTTCTTGAAAGGTTGGTAACTATTTTGAGATGCAGATTCAAACTTTTTAGGATGACTAGGGGGATTTTTCACATCACAACCATAAGCCAAATTCTAATAATTACGAAGGGTTATACATAACTGTGTGAAGGATGGGAACTTCAACATCTCAACTTTGGTTTTGATTTTGTTTTGTAAATTGGCAATAAACATTTGTTGAAGGTTGACATCAAGAATCTTAATGTTTATTTGTTAATAAAGCATTTGGTATCTCACTACTAAATCAGTCACTTTCTCATCATCCTTTTTCTTGCATGTCATTAAATCAACTAGGGTCATCTTGGGACCCATGCAAATGCAGAAGTGGTTACAAAAGGCATAAATAAGCTCATTGAATGAACCAATTGAATTATTCGGTAATGAGAAAAACCACTCTAAAGTAGTATCCTTCAATGAACTAGGGAATAGTTTATCCAAGAGCTTATCTTCGAAAATGAAATCACTACATAGGGCTATATAAGCGGAAACATGGCTAACAAGATCTCGCTTTCCCACCATATTTCTCAAATATAGGAACTTTTATACCTTGTGGCATTTTTTTTCTCAATAAATCCAAGGATAACGGGTTGGTTTTGATGTATTGTGAAGGTTGACCATTGTTTTTTTGATTTATGGTTGCAATTTATTGTTGAAGGACTAACATGTTTTGCAAAAGTGTGTTAATGATGGCATCATTGTTGGTATTGTAAGGTGGAGGGGAATAAGGTGGAGTGGTGTATGTATGAGGAGGGCAAGTGAATTGTAAGTTTATGAGGGAGGATGGTTAAAGAGATATGGTATTTGAATGCGCAAAGCTAGGAGGATTCCCTATGGAAATACCTAAGGAAGTGTTGACATTGCTAGTAGGATGAATGGTTGTAGTAACTTGAGTACTAGTGTATGTAGGAATAAGGATGGGTAGAGGAATTGAAGTTTCACCTTGGCTTTGGGTATACCCCAAAGCTTGAGTACAAGAAGTCATGGTAGAGATGGTATTGTTAACATTATGCACAATGCTTGTAGGAAGGGAAGTCATGGGAAATGAAGTGTTCATGCTATGATCCATAAGGAGTTGATTATCAACACTATTAGAAAGAGAGTTAGAAAACCCAAGATCCATGAGGAATGGTGCATTGTAAGATGACATGATTCTTGAAATACATCTCACAATAGTATTTCTAATAGGACACCAGTTGTAAAGCTCATACAAGTTCCACAAACTCAATGCCAACCCAAAATGGAAAAAGGGTAAAGTGTAATGTAGTGGCCTAGAATGCAATGTTTAAATGTAATTTTTAGATTTTGAACAAGGTAATTTTTTTTATTACACTATGTAAAATGCTAAAAATAATATCTTGTAAATGAAATTTGCAAATCACACAATGCACTAAATGTACTAAATTAAGCTAGATATGATCAAATTGATGAAACAAAAATTCTAGAAATAATAAAAAAAATCTAAAAACAACCCACAAAAATACATAAATGAATATTTTAATGCCCAAAAAATCAAATTATAATCCTAATCAGGGACTCATTCCCTCTAAGGTGAATAGGTCCTAGATGAGGTTTTTGAAACAAGTTTTTACAGATTTTTAAATTCTTTTAAGTGATTTTTAGATTTAGGTTTGTTACAACAAGTTTCAATTTTAGTTTTCTATGAATTTAATGTGAAATGCAAGTGCAAATTATGACAAAATGACAACATAGAAAAGCTAGTTTGATATGCAACTTTTGTTTCAATTTTTAAATGCAAGTTAATATGATGTATATGATATGCAAGATGACTAATTTTTTTTTATATTTTTCAGATTTAAAGAATGAAAAATATGCAATCCTAAAAACCTTTAATGAAATGCAAGGACAAGACACCCTGAATGAGACTTAATTCAATGCAATGAATGCAATATCTAAATATAGGATGAAAAAGGACTCTAAAACCATAAGATTACAATGTTCAAAAGGTCGAGTTCACCATAATGAAACATAGAAAAATAGGTTCACCAAAATGAAACAAGTATGATGCACCTATTTCTCTTAGTTTCTTTCAATATGTGTGTTACAAAGTGTCAATGAGAAACGGTAATCAAATATAACCCAACTAATAGTCAAAAGGTAGATTTGGAAAGGGTCAAATGTTGTGTACCTTTCACCAAAAGTTCTTTTTTATTCTTCACTAAGGACTCATTCACCCTATGGCGAATTGGTCCTAGCTAGGGCTTTGAAAATTTAGTTTTTGGGTTCTTTCCTTCTATGTTTGCATTCCCAAATTCTAGTTGGTCACTATTGGAAAGCCAAAAATAAATCTTGTAGCTTAGTTTTCATGATTTGACAACTTTTCTTGCAACTTTCTTCAAATTTTCTCTCCAGTTGATCTTCAACCTAAAACCTGCAATCACACATCAAAGATAGAAAAATGTTGATTGTTAGGGAATAGGGGTTTTCCTTGGTCAAACCCCATTTTGGTAATTAAACCTTGAAATAAAATAGAAATGCATTAAGGAATGACGAATGAAAAAATGCAATGTCACAACTCACCACACCTTATTTGAACCTTGGATAAATTTGAAATCTAGCATGAAGTGGCCTCAGTGAATGTATATTTTTATCATGAAATTTGATATGAAACAACACATTTGATATACTTGAATTGATCTTGAATGCTAAATCAACATATTAGGTCAAACAATATGCATGATGCACTAAATAGTTGACATGATGAAATGAATCTTGATTGTTGCAATAATATTCTATGAATATGCCCTTGAATGCCTTAGAAATTGCTCTTGAATTCTCTTGATCTCAAAACTTTCTATTAGTACTTGAATATTTGAAAGCTTAGATTCTTAGGATGAAACATAGTGAAATAACCTATTATTTATACATATCTTAAGATTAATTCCCAAAATTCAAATATCACAAGCTGACATTAAATTATAGATTTAAAATAATTAAAATACCACTAAAAACATATTTCAAAGAGGGGTCCTAGGTCTAAATGAGGACCCATTCGCCATGTGGTGAATGGGTCCTAGGCCACTTACCTAGGACACACATTGGACAAGGTGAAATGTCATGTAAAAATAGGGTCATAGGTGTAAGTGAGGACCCATTCGCCATGTGGTGAATGGGTCGTAGGTCACTTACCTAGGACACACATCTTCCAAAGTTTTGTGAAATGACATTTATGAATGTCAGGTTTTATCCCTCATAAATTACATTTAATTAGGCTTAGATTTGAATTAAAGGGGCTAATTAAAGAAAATTAAACTCAATCAAATAATAAAGCCCTAGATTAGTGTGAAAGTGTAAAGGCACACCTTACAACACCTTAAATAAGACACATTTAAGTCCATTTAGTTTAAAGGGGCCCTAAACATAATGTGAATATGAAAAACATATTACAACACTAAATCAAGGAATAATTAGGCTCTTTTTATTATTGATTATTCCCAAACTAATTCTGACACTACAATTATATAAATGGCAAGGGATCCCTATCTCCAACACTCCATGAATTTCATGTGAATCCATTAATAATGTTAGATAAATTTTAGCACTTGTGTAGAATAATAAATTTTACTTGTGGAGTATCTATAAACTAGGTTTCCATCTTGTACTCATGAGGAGATGTTCAAATTATTTGAAACATGTGAGTTTTAGGAATAATTTATCATACCATTCTAGCCACTTGTCACTATGTAATTTAGAATCTTTTTGAATTATGTCAATTTTATCATGTATACAATCAATTGTATCTCCATATATTACTTCAGATATCTCAATCCTCACCTTTGGATATATCCTTGAACACTTGAATCCAATAAGAATAACTTTCATGTTAGTATTATTTTTATAAAATTTGAGGAAAGAAGGATTATTATAGTTTGATTTACAAGTTAATTTTATCTAAAACAAGTTCAATGATCATAGGATCATCTCTCATGAAATGAGAAGTTAATTCCTATTTTCTATGGAAATTTAAGAAGTTCTATTTCTAATGATTGTGAAGGAGACAGCTAAAAACCAAAGCATTCCCTTGGGTTCATGAAAAAAGAGGTCTTATTCCATTATTCATGAAGGAAAAATAATGACACCTTCTCTACAAAAATGTCATCATCCAAGACCTTGAAACACCAACTTGAGATTAAAAATATATACTGTTGCAGACCTTGAATAATTATATTTTTATAATCATTACTCATTCATTTATCTTTTAATACTTTTAACTTTTTAAACCTCTTCTATGTAGCCTTAATAAAATGCATTAAATTATGGTTAAAATCTAAAGTTATTTGTCCATTGATTGCTTCTTCAAATTTTAATATATGTTTTATGTTTAGATAGTCATTTATTCATCCTCATATGTTAATTTTTTTGTGTTGGTACAGAAATAAATAAGAAAGTCCTAGTTTATCATTGACCAATGAAATATCTACAATTCTTATTTACCTTATTCAAAGATAATATTTGTACCCTCTTTATTACTGCCATTATTATGTATATGGTGTATTCCAATGTCATCACTCACTTTTTGTTTAACCATTTGTGTTCTAGATGTTTTTTAATTTATTTCACACTAAAAATATTTGCAAGTGTTATCATGAGTGTTTGATCTTCTTCTTTTCTAGTATGATTTTTATTTAATAGACAAGTACCAAGAGATATGGAGCATTGTGATGAAAAAAAATTCTAGATAAAAATTTTATTAAAAAAACCATTTCTAACCTCTTCTCATAAAATTTCACCTTTTCCATCCTTGAATTCTTTATACCTAGTTTGCATGTATGTTGAGGTAAGAATCCCCTTTGGTTCATCTCTATATTCTCCAACTTCTTACTCATATGTTATAGTGTCAAACAATCAATTAGAGAATGCATTAGTACTTTCCACTTCAAAAATGATAGTACATGGATAATTGTTTGAAACTATAACATATGAGTAAGAAGTTGGAGAATATAGAGATGAACCAAAGGGGATTTTTACCTCAACATATTGGGAGTTAAATGGATGTTATTTTCATCACTAATAAGTATGTATTATTCATCCTCATTATACTTATCATGAAAATGATACACTTTAGCACTTTGTTGTCCATCTACCTCCTTCACTGCAGTAGAATATTCATCATTAGACATTTGAGTTTTCTTGAATGTAATTTAACCTTCTTTAATGTAATAAGATCCATATTCACAATGAGTAAAAAAACATATTATTTCTTCTTTTTGAATTTGTTCAATGTCATGTAATATTTGGAGTAAGGAAGGGCATATTTCCTTTGGTTGGGTTTGCATGCCACCATAGAAATTCTCTAAAAATCATACTTTGTTGGGGTCATAAAGAATCTAATTTTCATGAAAAGAACATACAAGAAATGTTGGAAGTTGTTGTCATTGATGTCAACATTGATGGTTGTCATTGATGTTATCACTAAGGAGATTGTTGGTAGTTGTTGTCAACATTAATTGTTAGTTGTAATTGATGTCAACACTAAAGTAATATGTTGTTATTCCCTGGCATTGCTTGTCTTTTTTATATTCAATTTGTTATAACATTGGTTGTATTTCATGGCTTGTCAAAGAAGAGAAGAGTTGAAGAAGTTCATGGTTGGATGCCATGCCTTATCAAGGAAGAATTGAAGTTCATGGTCGGATGCCATGCATTATCAAATAATAATTGAAGAATTTTATGGTTGGATGCCATGCCTTATCAAAGAAGTATTATTGTTGATATTCATATAATGCATTATTACTTTCAATAGAGTTGTTTTCATAATAATATACTCAGATGAGGACTAGAAGCATTAAAATGAGGAATAGAAGCATTAAGATGAGGATTAGAAGAATTAAGATGAGGATTAAATGCATGAATAATGTTGGAGAGATATTTTTGAAGGTCTATTCTATGTCTCATGCTCTCTCCTAATTTTCCTGATAATATATGTGTTGTTGAAAGGAAGTTCTACTCTTCACAAGCTTCTCAAATGATTATGGTTAAGGAAGTTGCATTGAAGTCTGTCTGGGAGAGTGCTCTACATTACTCCACTATTGCAGTTCTAGTCATGTGATTTGGTATTCAATATCAGTGCTCTATGTATGTTGCACAAATCTTTTCAAGTCACTTGTGTTGCCGAGGAAGTTCTTGTGAATTTCAAAAGGTTCATAGTGTTGCCAGTTGTCTAGACTGGTCTAGAAAATGCTTTGTAATTATTTGCATTAAGGTCTCTAATCTTGTGGCTTGGTGAATGTTCTCACAATTTTTATGAAATTTCTTAGTTCTAATCTCATATGTTGAAGTGCTTTGCAATCTATTCTACAAATGTTACATCATCTAGTTATATATTTCATGTTTCCTGAATAGAGTTTTTTGTACTTGTTTGTTTTACGGTGGCTATTGATGGAATTATAGTAGAAAAGAAGTGTATGGAAGTGATTTTGGATTTTCAAGGAACATCCCTATGTGATCTGCATATTACTAATTTGTTGCTTTGGTGTCGCATTGTGTCTTGAGTTGGATTTTTGGGTTATTTATGGATATTTGGCTAACAGGGTTTGTTCCTTTGGTTGGGCTATGTGTTTGGGGAGTTGCACTAGTAATGGAAGATGTTTCATGATCGATTTGGGTATTGACCTATCCTTTTTAGGACTGCATCAAGTAAATTCAATTGAAAGGGTGTTTATGGGCCGACTCGTTATGTGCTTCAATGTCTCATCGACATGTTTCCTTGATGTCGACTTAGGTTGATGTGCACTTGCGTGTAAATAATTTTGGATCACATTGAAAGAAGTGTTAAGATTTTTTTTGGTCCTCTCTATCCTCAAGATAGGACTACATTATGCTTTGGTGGCTGATCAATTGAATTCATTGTTTGTTCTCTTCCTAGCTAACCTAATTGAAGAATTAAAGTGTTGCTTTGGATTTAAATGCAAGATCATTTTAGATGTAACATAAAGGAGAAGTGTACAAGTGTGAAAAAGTGTGTGTGAGTTGTATTGAATATATAGTAGAGCTAGTGCTAAATATTATAAAAGGAAAGATCAATTAAGCTTGATAGCCTCATTCAACAAAGAGTTGTGTTAGCAATCTTTGTAATTCTCTTATAAATATTTTATATCCTGCTCTGAGATAGTGAATCTTATTAGGTCCTTGTATCTTGCTCCTAGAGTTGGTTGGTACTTTAGTGCTACAAGTCCTTTTGTATCTTGTTTTATTGCAATGAGCCTTCTTGCAAGTCTTTTGGCAATGAGCCTTATATTGTGAGTTAACTCTCACCGTGGTTTTTCCCTCATTTTGGTTTTTCCACGTAAATCTAGTGTCTCCTTATGATTGTGTGTTCTTTATCTCTTTCTCTTTAATGCTTATTTGATCACTACTATATCTTTCATTGGTAAAGTTTTTAAAGTTGTTACAGATTCAAATTTCTATATTCTTCTTTATTACTGCTCTGCTTAAATTTCTATCTTTATCTGCTAAAAGAGTTTGATTTGTGTTGAAAGTTTCAAGTTCTAGAAGGGGTTAAGTTTTGTGTAGACTAATTACCTCCCTCTTAATCTTTGAAAGTGTTAAAAAATTGGTATTAGAGCCAAGTTCCTCTATAGAATCCTAATAACTTGAGGCAAAGATCTAGTATAGTACATTATGGTTCATACAAGGGTCCTAGGTTTGATGGGGCTAATTACTCCTACTAGAAAATGAGAATGGAAGGACACCTAAACTCTCTTGGTTTTGGTTTTTGGTAATCAATCAAAAGTGGTTATATTTCTTCTACCACTCCTATTACTAATCTTGCTGAAATTAGATTGTATGAATGTAATGCTAAAGCCAATAATGTTATTGTATGTGGATTGACTGATTCAAAATTATTGAAGGTGATGAATTGCAATTCTACCAAAGATGCTTGGGAGAAGCTTAGTAGTATCTATGAAAGAGATTCTAAAGTGAAGCAAGCTAGAAGATGCAAATCTTTAAGATCAGATTTGAGACTATGTATATGACCAATGATGAAGACATTGCAAGCTATATGCTCCAGGTTGAAGAATTTTTTTTTGGAATTACTGATCTTGGTTGGAAAAGTGAACGAAACGGAAATTGTGAAGAAGGTTTTTAGATCTCTCCCAAAGTACTACAATCATAAAGTGTCTGTCATTGAATAATCCAAAGACTTGGATTAGTAATCGGTTGTAGAAATGTTTTGGTACTCTTACTATCTTTGAGATGAGAGAGATTGGTCAAGATGTTCCAAAGAAAGAGGTTGCATTGAAAGCTAACAAAAATATTATAGATGAAGCTCTTGATCATAATGATGAACTTGATGATGTTGAAGCTAATTTTATGAAAATACTGAATAAACGTATTGGAAAATACAAAGGTGATGCAAAGAAAAATGGATACTATGAGATATCACTCTTTTTCCACTAATCATTCACTAATGTCCTATGAGTCCCAATTGGATTGACTAACAGCCTAACAATGTGAGTCAATTCTCAATTAGGAAGGACGTAGGAGGGGGTTCCTTGAGTTCTAAGGGGTTCACCACCAAGCAAATGCTTGGAAAAGAGAATGTTGGAAAACACAATGTGATATGAAAAATGACCTATAATTAGAAATACAAGCTAAATGAAAGATGAAAATGATAAAATTATGTAATAGGGAGATATGATATATGTATCTGGGAATCTTGGAGATTTTTTGAGGATTCTAGAAATGTAAAGAAGCTACCAAAAAGTGTTGTGGAGGACTAAGACGCCCAAGATGGTGTATTAGTCTTGCTACTATTTTTTGGGGAAAATACAGGGTCTTCAGATGTTGGAACTAGATCTAAAGGAATCATTGGAAAATGTGTTTGGGGGGACTAAGATGCCCAAGATGGTGTTTTAGTCCCATTCTGAATTTTTGCAAACTCTAAATAGGAGCTTGAGCTCCAAGGTCTGCACTTGCTTCTCTTCTGATCTTAGGTTCTGAAACTTTCAAATTCAGCCTAAGGTAAGTTTCCATGAAGATGACAACTTTGTAATGCAACTTTGCAACTTTTACAACTTTGCACTCCAAGTGATCTTCAATACTTCAACCTAGATCCACAATCATAAATATGCAAGAGGGAAAAACTTGTTGTTTGTTAGTGAATGGGGGTTTGCCTTGGTCAAACCCCTTGTTGGTAATTAAACCTTGAAATGAAATAGCAATAATGAAGGATATTGTGAATGAACAACATGCAATGCTACAACTCACCAAACCCTTATAAATTCTGCAAAATTGTGTGCAATGGATGCAATGGATATGGATCTTGAATGCTTGAAAGATAGGACTTGAATTGCTTTGCTTGAATCAAAACCCTACATCACAAATGTTAGCACAACAACACATGATGCAATAAAACTCTTTGATATGATGCTTGAATCTTGAAATGGCTCCAAATGCTTGATAAATCTACTGCTTGAATGCTTGATAGATTGCTTGTTAGATTGATTTTTAGATTGCTTAGGATAAAAAATGAGAGAAGGAACCTTGTATTTATACTTATCTATGCTTAATATCCCAAAATTACATCACACCAAACTGACATATGAATTCATTAAATAAAGGAGGCTAAATCTCACTAGAATTTTAAATTAAATCCCGAAAATGACTCGAGGAGTAAGATGCCCTATGTGGCATCTTAGTCCCAAGTTCTAAAAACTTGGGGCATAGACACCAAAAAGGGGCCTAATCAAGATATCTCAAAATTAGGGTCCCAAGAGCCTTGGGGGACAAGACGCCCTAGATGGTGTTTTAGTCCCAACCCAAAAATCAGGGACACACTGATGGAGTCATTAAATTATCATTTATGTGCTGGAGAATGTCAGGATTAACCAAAAAAAGATGTAATTCATAGGGCTTGTGGACACAAAATAGGACCAATTAAGCCATAAAGAAGCATAAATAAAGCAAGGTGGGTCCAAACAAGTGTGAAAATGCAAGGGTATGCATTTTATTGCAATACATTTACCCCCTACTTTAGTGAGAGGATGAACTTGCTTGAAACTCACCCTAAAGTATCCAACCACACAATCAAGAGGGGTTCAAATGTACAAATGTTAGCAAGATAGGATGATAATAATCAAGAGGGTGGCCAATCCCCCAAGATCAAGATCGTATGGAAAAACCAACATAAGCACAAAGGAACACACTTGTGAATGATATATGAAGCCATAACTAGATCACAAACATACACCATCAATGACAGGAAAAAGGAAAAATAAAAGGAAAAACTACAATGGATCAAGCTTTAACTGGTCGTACAACGTGATGGACAGGGTCTAGGATATTTTTCCAAAAAGAAGTTTACAAGTGGAATGCACTTTCTAGTATGCAAACAAGACACACACTCATGAGGGCTAGTGGGAGCTAGTTGTCCATTAGGTGAGCCCCAAGGGACCATATTAAATCCATACCTCCATGAATTTAATAAGGTACACTAATACATGCTCACACAAGCTAGTGAAGCTAGGTGTTCACTAGGTAAGCCCCAAGGGACCATAATAATTCCATACCTCCATGACTTTAATAAGGTGAAAAAATGCATGCTCACATGGGTTAGTGAAGCTAGGTGTTCACTAGGTGACCCCGAGGGGACCATATCAAAGCCATACCTCCATGACTTTAATAATGTACAAAAATGCAACAAGAAAGAGGGATGATCAAAGGGATTTTCCTTAGTTCATGCAAGGTATTACTCTTAGGGGACATCGTTCCTAATGTCTTCAAGAGAGGACCGATCAAAGGATAAAAGATTCACCACTTAAGGGATATAGTGTGTCCCATCACCACTAAGGGGAATATAATATGCTTAGATAGGTCACACTCTTGAAGGACATTACTCCCACCATCACCACAAAGAGGAAAAAATGTCATGTGAAATAAGAAAATCACATCAAAGAACATGAAAAGGAAAAATGCAAGTGAAATCATGCTAAAATAATGCTAATGTATTCCCCCACTTTAAAGAAATTGCTAACAACATGTTGTGAGAAATTATTTTAAAGTAGCAAATGAAAATGAAAACAAGAAGGAAGACATGAGAGCCAACTTGGAAAGCCCTATGCCAATTCATATGTTTTTGAGTAAAGCTGCGTCATGCAAGAGAAAATAAAAAGAGGGAGGGGTTGCCCCCAAAATGAAAATACCAAACACATAAGTCATCTATGGATTTGGGGTCAATATGTTCTTTGCTGCAATGTTTTAGAAAGCTCAGAACTATCATCATTCCCCAAATACATATAGAACTAGAAGAATGACACACAAAGAGTGAAAACAAAGAAAAAAGAAATCCTTTTGGGTCAACATGGAAGAGACATAGGGTGCCTCGACACCTTGTGTCATCCCCAAAAGGAAAGCACAAGACAAATGAAAAGGAGAATGAAAGGAAAAGAAAAGACAATGAAAAATATTTTGGGTCAACATGAAGGAGACATGAATGTCTCGATGCCTTGCGTCATCCCCAAAAGGAAACACAAGAAATGAAAATGAAATTAAAGAGAACAAATCAATCAAAAGGAAAAAAGTATACGACATATAGAAGAATGAAGGTACAAATAGAGGAATGCACATAGAGAGAGAAACATCAAACAAAACATCACGGGGGATCATGTTATGCACATGCAAGCAAAAAAAAAGATAAAAGGCTAGTAAAGCACATGCGAGTCAACCATCCAAATGTCATCCACATCCTAGTCTTGTTCAGTTTATGTAGAATGTAGATCACTAGCGAGAGGGACAACGTCAAGTGTTGTACTAGGAGAATCACCAGGTTCAACGCATGGTGAATCACTTGGTTTAGGAGGACCACCATGGTTGTTGTCGTTTAAGCTCATAGAAGAGGAAAATAAAAAATTCAGCCCATTATGCACTTCTTCATGGATTTTAGTTGTTTACTCATCATCATCCAAGTTAACCACAATAGGAGGATGGATGATAATATCCATAGAAGTTGTTGGTCCTTGTTGTGGTGAAGACATAGCTTCTATTTGTTTTGGTAAGAGAGGAGGGTAATTGTTTATTGCTTCTCTCGAGTTTAGGTTTTGATATTCAATGTTGTTATCATTATTCATCTTTCGAGCAATAGCACAACATCTACACCTACACTCTCTAGCATTATGGTTTCTCTTATTATGATTTTCAAGTTGCATTTGTGTAGGAGTGGGTTTGTCAATCATAGGTTCATTTCCTTCTTGTGAGGAAGAATGAAAGAAACCATGGAGGGTTGTTCAACCACTTTCTCTTTGGCTTTATAAATTTTCTTAGGAGAAAGATTAGGACTTGTTTGGTTTTCTCTAGGTCTCTTGTAGGAAATAGGCAAGGGATTGTTCATGGATGAGTCTTGGTTTGTTGGAAGGGTTTTAGACTCAGCATTGTTTTCTTTAGGTGGCAGAGGTTCAAGCATGGGTGGAAGCAAGTTTTCAAGAGATAGTTTGGCTATGCATTTTGATTTGAATTTTTGATAGGATAGGAAAAGGAAGTCTTCACAGGGTCTTATAGGTTCCATAGGTTTAGGCCAAAAATAATCTAAGGAGAAATTTCCACGGGAAGATGAAGGTCTAAATCCACTCTGGTTCACTGTGAATATTCCATTATCGATTGGAAACTTTAAGCACTTATGGACAACGGATGGGACCGTATTCATGGAGCAAATCCATTTGTAGCCTAAATTCACAAAAAATTGGTCTGAATTAGATATGATAGAGAATGATACATTTTATTTCTTCAGTCCTACTTGTAAAGGGAGTGTGATCAAGCCCATTATAGCATGAGCAAAACCATCTTGCATTTTAATCCATGCTTTCAGCTTATCATATCTATCTTGAGTAAGTTCATGCACATATAAAAGTTCTGTGATCACATTTTCTCCATAGACAGGATCAATTAAAATCCTAGGAGTGGGCTTGTTATTGATTCTTCCAGCTATGTAAAGAGGACCATCAAGTGCATGTTTTATTATTTCTTCTAAAGAGAAAGTAACGTCAATGGTTTGTTTTTTATGAGGCTCAATGTCAACCACTCATATCATTGTATCAATAGGACTTTGTTCATTAGTATCCATAGGACTATGTTCATCATCTTCTATAGGAATTTTTTCATGATTCCTCAGATTCTCATCATCTGTGTCAACATTCATCACATCGGGCTTAGTTTCACTAGCCTTAATAAATGAAATATTATGGTTGGGCATGGGATTGGTAAATATTTTCAAGTTTTGGTTGGGATGATCTGCATACTTATTACCTTTGTCATTTACACCTCTAATTTGGATATGATTGGAATCAATGGGGTCTTGCACAAGATGTTTAAGATGCTTGCAATTTTTTGTCTCATGTCCTTTTTGTTGGTGATAAGCACAATAGGAATTTTGTCTAAAGCTCAAAGGTAATGGCTTGCTAGGGTCAAGGGGTCAAACGGGAGGTAAGGTAAGCATGTTTTTGTATAAGAGTTGAGTCATAATGTTGAGAAGTGTGTTAGGTAAGGGAGTAAATTTTCTTTGCGGATCCCCAAAGATATAAAGATTACTCTTCTTTATAGTAGCTACTTGGGTATCAACTGGTTGGGTAGGTTGAGAGGTGCAATTTAGCTGAAGGAAATTTTTATTGTCTTTTGAAAGGTTGGTACATGTTTTGGTTTGAGGCTTCGGTCTCTTTAGGATGGGTAGGGGTGGTTTTTGGTTCACTATTGGTTAGGGAATTTTGATAGTCTCGAAGGGTAGTGCATAAATGCATGAAGGGGGGATTTTCATCATGGTGAGCTTATCCCTTATCTTGCTTTGTAATTTTTCTATAAACATCTTTTGAAGGTGGGAATTGGGAATCTTCACACTGATTTGGGAATAAAGCGATTGGTAGTGTGAAATAAATTTTGTGACTTTTTCATCCTCATTTTGCTTCCATCTCATCAAATCAGCCAATGTCATTTTAGGGACCATGTGCACTTGGAAATGGTCAATAAATGCCTCAACAAGTTCATTGAATGAACGAATTGAGTTATTTGGTAATGCATAAAGCCAATCCAAGGTAATGTCTTTCAAGGATCGGGGAAAAAGTTTAGCCAAAAGTTTGTCTTCAAGGATAAAGTCACTACACAAAGTAGTAAAGGAATTAACATAATTAGTAGGATCTCCCTTTCCTCCATATTTCTCAAATCTAGGGATCTCTATGCCTTGTAGTACTGGAGTTCTCAATATCTCCATGGAAAATGGATTGCTCTTGACATAGTATGAAGGTGGACCATTTTGATTTTTATTTATGGTGCAAACTTGACATTGGATGGATGAAAGGCTTTGTAAGAGGTGGTTAATGATAGGGTCATTTACTGTAGTGTGTAATGGATATGAATATGGTGGTGGTATGTATGTGTTGGAAGGAAAGTGAATGGATTGCTTATAGGAGGAGATATAAGATTAGATGCCACATAGGTATAAGGAGCACTAGTGGAAATGTTTGAGGTAGGAAGGATGCTACTAGTTGGTTGTATTGTTGTGGTCATTTGAGGATTGGTATAGGTGGGAATTGACGTTATGGTTGATGAGGGAGGAGTTTGACTTCCTCCTTGGTTTTGCAAATTGTTTGAAGCTTGAGCAGCATTAGTGATGGAAGGAAGATTTTTTCCAAAGATTTGAGCTATGTTACGCACAACTTCCAGTCCCTCATCACTTTCCATCATGCAATGAATATTATCTATGGCAGGTATAATACTATTTGAAATGTTTTTAGTGCTTACGCTATCTTGTAAATGAGCTAAGTCTTCATGCATTTTCATTATATTTTCTTGAGGAATATGATCAACCATTGTTTGTACATTTAGCAAAACACTTGTAGGTAAGGTAGGAATAGCAAAAGAGGTGTCAAAGGTATGGTCCATACCTAGTGAACTAGTTCCAACACCAGAAGTAAGAGAGCTTGATAACCCAAGATCCACAACAAGTGTCTTATCACAAGATGCCATGAGTTGCACACTTCATCTAACCACAATATTAGTATTAGGACACCAAGTACTATGGATCATGTAAGGGATAAACCACAAAAAGAGTAATGAACAAAATATTCTATGCTTGCAATTACTCTTGAAATGAAAGAAATTGGAATAACAGAAAATTTGGAAACTGAAATAGGAAACTAAAGGCAGCCCACAGAAACACAGATAAGCAATTTTAGACCCTAAATATTGGAGAGTCAAATTCAATAGGGACTAAGATGCTAGGAAGGGAATCTTGGTCCTCCTAGTGGGATTCTAAAGTCCTAGAGGTTGAAACAGATAGCAAACAGAAGAGAGAGACTTTAGAGGAAAAAATCCTGAGAGGGACTAAGATGCCAGGAAGGGAATTTTATTCCTAGCAAAGGTTTTTTGTAGAAAAATAGTGACTTATGGAATTTCCATAGTATTTACAGGTTTCCTATGCAAGATACTGATGCTCACAAACAAAAACAATGTGCAAATAAGTGCAAGAAAAAGTAACTAGGAACAAGCAATTGAATGCAATTTTTTTTCACTTTTGAATGCAATAAGAATGTTTCTAAATGCACTTAATATGATGAGCAATTCACTTTTTAGTTTTTCAATGAAATGAAATGATGCAAGAAAGTAAAAATGCAACCTATATGCACTTTCACTAATGCAAATATAGGAAACCCTAAATGCAATTTCACTATAGCAAAATGCAAGAAATCCTAGATGCGCTTTCACTAATGCAAGATGCAAGAATGAATGAAATCTAGATCTAAGGACTTTAATGGACTCCAAATCAGGAATGAATGCTTAAAATTCGGGTTCACCAAAATGATGCGAAGAAAAATGGATACCTTGAGATATCATTCTTTTTCCACTAATCATTCACTAATGTCCTAGGAGTCCCAATTGGATTGACTAACAACCTAACAATGTGAGTCAATTCTCAATTAGGAAGGACCTAGGAGGGGGTTCCTTAAGTTCTAAGGGGTTCACCACCAACCAAATGCTTGGAAAAGAGAATTTTGGAAAACACAATGTGATATGCAAAATGACCTATGATTAGAAATACAAGCTAAATGAAAGATGCAAATGATGAAGTTATGCAACAGGGAGATATGATATGTGTACCTCAAAAGTCTAGAGATGCTATGAGGATTTTGGAAATGTAAAGAAGTTGTCAAAAAGTGTTGTGGAGGACTAAGATGCCCAGGATAGCGTATTAGTCTCGTTTTTTTTCAAGGAAAATACAGGGTTTTTGGATGTCAAAACCGAATCTAAATGAATCACTGAAAAAGTGTGCTCGGGAGGAATAAGACACCCAAGATGGTGTATTAGTCTCGTTCTAAATTTTTGCAAACTTTGAACAAGATCTAAGCTCCAAGGTATGCACTTGCTTCTCTTCTGATGTCAGGTTCTGAAACTTCCAGATTCAGCTTGTAGGTGAGTTTCTGTGAAGATGACAACTTTGTAATGCAAATTTGTAACTTTTACAACTTTTCACTCCAAGTGATCTTCAAGACTTCAACCTAGATCTACAATAAAAAAATATGCAATAGGTAAAAACTTTTTATTTATTAGTGAATGGGGGTTTTCTTTGTTCAAACCCCTTGTTGGTAATTAAACCTTGAAATGAAATAGCAATAATGAAGGAAATGGTGAATGAACAACATGCAATGCTACAACTCACCAAATCCTTATAAATTCTACAAAATTGTGTACAATGGCTACAATGGATATGGATCTTGAATGGTTGAAAGAGAGGACTTGAATTGCTTTGCTTGAATCAAAACCCTACATCACAAATGTTAGCACAACAACACACATGATGCAAGAAAACTCTTTGATATGATGCTTGAATCTTGAAATGGCTCCAAATGCTTGATAAATCTTCTCTTGAATGCTCTCACAAAAGACTTGGATGCTTGAATGCTTGATAGATTGCTTGTTAGATTGCTTAGGATAAAAAATGAGAGAAGTAACCTTGTATTTATACTTATCTATGCTTAATATCCCAAAATTACATCACACCAAGCCAACATATGAATTCATTAAATAAAGGAGGCTAAATCTCATCGAAATTCGAAATTAAATACCGAAAATGACTCAAGGAGGACTAAGACTCCCTAGGTGGCATCTTAGTCCCAAGTCCTAAAAACTTGGGGCACAAACACCAAAAAGGGGCCCAATCAGGATATCTCAAAATTGGGATCCCGAGAGCCTCGAGCGACAAAGATGCTCTAGGTGGAATTTTAGTCCCGACCCAAAAATCAGAGACACACTAATGGAGTCATTAAATTATCATTTATGCATTAGAGAATGTCGGGATTAACCAAAAAAGATGTAATTCATAGGGCTTGTGGACACAAAGTAGGACCAATTAAGCCATAAAGAAGCATAAATAAAGAAAGGTAGGCCCAAATAAGTGTGAAAATACAAGGGTATGAATTGTACTACACTAAAAAGGGTAAGTTACCTTTTAAATGTTTCAATTATGGAAGAATAGGGCATTTTGCATCCAAATGTCCATATAAAGAATCAATTGATGATAACTAAAGAGAGAAGATTAATAAAAGTTTGTATTCTAAGGATGGATTTTGTTCCTTTGAAGATGATGATAATTATTCAAATGATGAATCCCTATTAATGGCTTTGAATGGAAAAAATAACAGTATTGATGTATGCAAAAGGTCTGGTACCTTGTTGAACAAAAATACTAGTGAAAGATCAATGGTAGTGACCGCTTTTCATGCAAAGGAAGAATTGAATGCATGGGTAATTGATAGTGGTTATTCTCACCACATGATTGGTTACAAAAGTAAGTTCATCACTCTCAAAAAGGTCAATGGTGGAGCTATTAATTATGGCGATGACAAGCCAACACAAATCTGTGGAAAAGGAGATTTAACAAAATTGATGGAAAGAATAAAACAAAAGATGTCCTATATGTCAAAGGCCTGAAACATAATCTCCTAAGTGTTAGCCAAATGTATAGAAGAGGTTAAAAACTTAAATTTCATGCTAATTGATGTGAAATTAGAAAGGAAAGATCTAGAAAATTTGTTGTTGAAGGAACAAGGACAAATGGTATTGTTTATCATCTAAAGGAGGCTAAAAAAAGAATCTTCCTATTGGATCTATCGAGAGAAAGTTGGTTGTGGCATGAAAGTATGGGGCATATCAAATTTGACAACATGGTAGGTATCATCTCCTCTCATGTAGTGAGATATTTTCCTATGATAACCAAGTCTCCTACAAACACATTGTGTAAAGAATGTCAGATGGGAAAGCAAATAAAGAATAGTTTCAAAAGCAAGGAGTGCTCTATTTCAATGCCATTAGAGATGATTCACACTAATATATGCATACCTACAAGGATGAGGAGACAAGAAGGTGAAAGGTACTTTATGTTACTTATAGATGATTATGCTAGAATGACTTGGGTTACTTTCTTAAAAGAGAAATCAAAAGCCTTTGATAAGTTCAAGATCTCTAAAGAAAAAGTTAAAAATGAAATTGATGTTAGAATCAAATGTTTAAGGTTGGATAGAGGAGGTGAAGATCATGACATTAGGAGAAATTTTTCTACTCATAGAAACCCTTAGTAGAATGGGGTAGTTGAAAGAAAAACTAGAACTGTGCAAGAAGTGGCTAGAACAATGATGAAAGATGTTGACCTACCAGATATATGTATTAGAAGGAAGCAACTCATACTACTATCTATTTGCTCAATAGAGTATAGTTGAGGGTCAATAGCAATAAGACCCATTATGAGATGTTATGGAAGACCTCCTATTGTTAAATGTTTTAGTTTTTGGTAGTAGATGCTACATCAAAAGAGATGAAAGTGATCTTGGAAATTTTGATTCTAGATATGATGAAGGAATCTTTGTTGGTTATTCTACCAGGAGCAAGGCATAACAATGCTACAAAAAGAGGTTAGAAAAGATGATCAAAAGTACAAATATCAAAGTAGATAAACATTTGTGTAAGATCTCACATGAACTTGAAGTTTCTAGATTTGATGTGCTTCAATGGATTGAAGAAGAGGAGGGAGAAGAAATTGAAGAGAAAGAAGAGAATGTTGGTGTAATTAATATTTAATTATACTTTGCATAAGTTTACTTAGGCTTTATTTAGTTCCTAAGTTATAGGTTCTTATCCTTATCTTATTGAGCTATATTATTGCTCAAGATAAGATTAGGGTCATGCATCTTTTCTTTTATAAAGCAAATTATATCATGTAATTTTGAATTCCTGAATAATATTATGTTGCACATCCTTTTGCAACCTCTCTACTTTTTCTATTTTTCTCTTCTGTGAAAGGATATTTTGGTTTACAAATCTGATCTTGGTTTCTAACATGGTATCAGAGCCTTGATTTGCAACCCCTTCTCATATTTCTGGAGATATTCATTACAGAGTTCGTTCCGGATTCCTCAAGGGTTTCATACCTTGACTTTGTCTCTCTATTTGGGTGCTCTTGCATGGTTACATTTGGTGCACGTTGGAGGAAATATGAGCTCATTTTTTACTCCAGGGCTATCGAAAAATTCAAGATTGACTTTTGTTTTGCCTAAATCCGACATTTTTGCCAGAGTTATGAGGGTTTGAAGATTTGCCAGATCTGGGAGTTGTGAAGCTTTTGGTGCATTTTCAAGCAGATCAGACCTCGCCATTAGATCCAGAGCATCTGAGAGATGAAAAACAACATATAACTCACCTATATTTGGCGTCAGTTGTTTGTGAGGAAAAAAAATCCCGTACAGCCTCTGTACCGCCTCTATGCACGCAATTCGAGGAAAATTGTTTTTGAAGGTTTGATTTTTTTGTTTTTTTTTAAAATTCTTTCATAGAAATTTTACAAAAATATAAAATCTTTTTTTTATTAAAAAAAACAAAGTCAAAAGGGAGGGCAGAGTTTTTAAAAAAAAACGCAGGTCATTAAACCCTGCGCAGGCCATACCTACCTACCTACGCTGTCCCATCGCGGGCCCCCATTTGTCGATGCCTTCATCCAACTGACCAGCGTTAACAATCGACGGACTTGCTTTCTATCAATGGAAGCTGAGATCTCCAAACTGACGACATTTTTTGTGAATCCGGCGACCACACAAACTCTGGAGGCCCAATAGCTAGAATCTGGCAAAACCCATGCAACCCGGCGGCCACAAGGAATATTCCCTGTCACATTTAAGATTCCACCAGAATATTCTACTACCTACAGAATCTCGTGACGACTATCAAATTTTTTTGCAGGGGGGAGATTTTTTGCCTCGACCATCAGATGGTCGTCAAATTTTTTGCTGTGAAGTGCTGACATCAGCATGACGTCACCCGGCCGTACGACCCTTTTTGCCCCTCCTAGCCCTGATTTTCCCTAAAGGAGCAATTTTTTTCTTTTGGTCATAACTTGGGCATATGATGTTGAAATTGGGCAAACGAGATATCACCAGAAAGCTTGTTCCAAGAACTTTCTAGTGGTGGAGGTTATTTTTCTGTTTATCTGCTCTTTTTTCTGTTTGAAGTTAGATGTTCATTTTGGGCTTCCGAGCTCATAACTTTTTGCCACGATCTCCGATTTTCATCTTATTTGCAGTGTTGGAAAGGTATTGAGGAGCTCTATCATGTTGTCCATGAAATTTTCTCTGTATCTATCCCAAGTTTATCATTATTCTAGATTTGTCCCGATGGGTGTTTTGGAGATTACTTGGATGTTTTGGCAGTTGGAAAGGTGAAACTTGAACATTTGCACTTCATTTCAGTACCACATCATCTTATTTTATGTTTATGCATGTTTAGTATGCTCTCTTTTTACAATCGTTGGATTATTGTAATAAATGAACTGAGATAAAGTTCCATCAGGGGGGGTTTCATACATAATAATCTGATTAGAGTGTGCATGCACTTTGATCTCCATATCCATCTTGATTTGTTGGAAACCCGTATGGGTTATCTGGTTTCCTAGTTTCTTTTGGCCACATCCTTGCTATTGCTTGACACATATTGGATTCATCGGTTCACACTTTAGATTGAGAGCCTATGGTTAATGATCCACATTGGATCCATCTCAATTTGAGGACCATGTTTTTATGGTTAATTTTACAGTCTTCATGGTACTCCTTCCCATGGAAGAGTTTAGTCACAGTTTGGTATTAGCATCGAGATACACACCTTCTAGATTTTGTCATCATTTCATCTACTATTGCTTCACAGATTCCAAGGTTGTTCCAGTTTGTGAGTTTTCCAATGTTCCATGGCATCAGGTCTGCTGTCACATTATCATGATTCTAATTTTGGTTTCAGTTGTAGACAAAAGTATCTTTCCTTGCTTGTCAAATTGTGGTTCCAGTGTTACTCCATAGTGTTCTTCCAGTGCTTCTTTGCAGCAGTCATCTCATTGTAGGGGGGTTTTGTCCCACTGGATTTTCCTTCTCTACTTCATCATTGCATTTGTAAATGAGTACCTGATTAGGCCTTGTTGCCAGGACTCATCTTTGCATAATAATTTTCTTCTCCCTAAGTTGCACTTATGGGGGGTGTTGGTGTAATTAATATTTAATTACATTTTGCATAAGTTTACTTAAGCTTTATTTAATTCCTAAGTTATAGTTTCTTATCCTTATCTTATTGAGCTATCTTGTTGCTCAAGATAAGATTAGGGTTATGCATCTTTGCTTTTATAAAGCAAATCATATTATGTAATTTTGAATTCCTGAATAATATTATGTTGCACATCCTTTTGCAACCTCTCTATTTTTTTTGTTTTTCTCTTCTATGGAAGGATATTCTAGTTTGCAAATCTGATCTTGGTTTCTAACAGAGAAGGAAACGAAACTAGTGAAGACTCTTAAGACTCCAAAAAAAAATGTGTAGAAGAATCACTCTTTGGATTAGATCATTGGAGACAAGGATGAAAGTGTGTTGACTAGGAGGAAGTTTGTAAGAACCAATGAGCAAGTAAAAATGTGCTTTTTTTTCAAAAGTTGAGCCTAAGAACTTTGCAGATGCCAATAAAGATGACAATTGGATAAAATTGAAAAGAATCAAACTTGGGAAATGGTTCCCAAACCTAATAACAAGAATGTGATAGGAACAAAGTGGGTGTTCTAGAATAACCTAAATGAGGAAGGTGAAGTTGTTAGAAATAAGGAAAAATTGGTTTGCAAAGGATATTCACAAGTAGAAGGCATTGAATTTGAGGAAAATTTTGATCTAGTAGCTAGAATGGAGGCTATAAGGATGTTTCTTGCTCTTGTTTCTCACAAGAACTTCAAATTATATCAAATAGAAGTCAAGTCAACTTTTTTGAATGGTGATCTGGCGGAAGAATATATTGAGCAATCAAATGACTTCTAGTTATCTAAAGATCCAAACATGGTTTACAGACTCAAAAAGGCTTTATATGGTCTCAAGAAAGCTCCTAGAGCTTGGTATACATGGCTAGATAAGTATTTACATTAGCAAGGATTTAGGAAGCATAATTTAGATAGTAATCTATATATTAAAGTTCAAGAAGATAATTTGTTGATTTTAGTTGTGTATGTTGATGACATCATCTTTGGGGGAGATGATAATATGTGGAAAAAGTTTATAGAAAGAATTCAAAATGTCAATGATTAGTGATTTATCCTTATTTCTTAGTCTTCAAATTATTCAAAAAGATGGTGACAGTTTTATTTCTCAAGCCAAATATGTAAAGGAAATACACAAGAAGTTTGGAATGAAAGATTCCAAACCTATGGGCACCCCTATGGTGACTAGTTGTCACTTAAGAAAAGCAGATGAGTCTCCAAAGGTTGATTAGAATCTCTATAGGTCTATGATTGGAGGATTATTGTACTTAACTATTTCTACACCTGATTTCATGCATGCAGTATGTGTGGTTTCCAAATTTCAAGCCAATACTAAGCAATCTCATGAAAAAGTTGTGAAAAGTATTTTAGGATACCTAAAGGGTACTCTGAATTATTTTCTATGGTACAAAAAGCATCAATGTTTCTCTTTGAGTGCTTATATTGATACGAATTGGGTAGGTTGTGTTGATGAATAGAGAAGTAAAAGTGGGAATGTATTCTTTTTGGGAGACATATTGGTCTCATGGTTCAACAAAAAGCAAGATTCAATGTCTTTTTCCATAGAAAAACAAAATACATTGCTATAGTATCTTGTTGTACTTGGGTTCTTTGGATGAAGAAAAATTTGAAGGATTCTAAGGTGGTGTATGATGAACATACTCCTATACTATGTGACAATACAAGTGTTATTAACATTTCTAAGAATTTGGTAATGCATTTGAGTACTAAACACATCTCAATCTGGTACCATTTTTTGAGAGAGAAATTTGCAGAACATGAAGACAAAATGGAGTATGTGCCTACAAAGGATTAGGTTGCAAATATTTTTACAAAGGATCTTTCAAAGAATATGTTTGATTATTTAAGATAGAAGCTAGGGGTTACTGCCCCTCCTTTCTCTAACTAGATGCATAAGATGGTGCATCTGTCTAGGGGGAGAAATTCATGTCATATCACTAGTACAAAAACAACAATATATGACTAAATAAACTACTAAAAATTGCATATAAATGACTAATTTTGGTCACGTGACCATTAGTAGTTTATTTCCAGTCATTTATAACACGACTAAATTTATGACTAAACTATTTTAGTCATTTATCTAGTCATTTATCTAGTCATTAATTTAGTTATTGATTTAGTCATTGATTTAATCATTTATTTAGTCATTAATTTAGTCATTAATTTAGTCATTGATTGTTGTTAACTGGTCATTTATTTAGTCATGGTAGTGATTTATTTAGTCATTAATTTAGTCATATATTTATTCATTAATTTAGTCATTGATTATTGTTAACTGGTCATTGATTTAGTCATGGTAGTCATTTATTTAATCATATATTTAGTCATTAATTTAGTCATATATTTAGTCATTTATTTAGTCATATATTTAGTCATTAATTTAGTCATTACTTTAGTTATATATTTAGTTATTATTTTAGTCATGGTAGTCATATATTTGGTCATTGTATTTATTTATTTTAGTCATGGTTTAGTCATTTATTTGAGTGAATTAATGATTCAAGTTATAAATCAAATCTAGCTTAATTAATTCTCACAAATTTATGCATATAAATTTCAAATATCATAGATATTCAATTTTTTTTTTTTGTATTGGATTAACATGAAAAAAAATATACAATCGACAAACAACTTTATGCATATAAAGCTCAAATATCATAGATATTCAAATGTTTTTTTTGTATTGCATGAAAGAAAAAATATACAAACAACAAGCAGTTGCATAACCAAAGGAATTACAAACATACAACTACATAAACAAATCCTTCATTGTGCTCTTGGTTGCCATGGAAGACAAATCCAAGATACGATACAAATGCTACAAACATTGAAGGAAAAAAAGACATGAAAATACATCCAAGAAACAAGATCCAAGAAATACATCATTCGCTACACTCTTGGTTATCATGGAAGACAAATCCAAGATATGATACAAATGCTACAAACATTGAAGGGAGAAAAGACATGAAAATATATAGTAAATGTAGTTATATTATTTGTGGTGCATATATTGCCCAATTCATAGTAGCCTTTCCCTCCCATTCTAGTTGGACAACCCTTGAGAGAAGATTGGAAGGATTCAAATGAGAACGATGGAAACTTCATATCTAGAAATCTCACTGGTCATGGTCAGATGAAAGTAAAGAGTGCATGTTCACCTCTCCAATTTGATGAGCTGCAACCTGAAAATAAGATTTCAACGAGGGTTTTAGAATATGTTTATTAAAATGAAAATGCAGTTATTAAAATGAAAATACAACCAAGATTTAATAATGAGCACATTTAGATTTTTACAATATGGCATCCTTTACCTGTTTCAACGGTTCTGTGAGATTTCCTAGGACAACGAAGATGATAAGAAAACTTCCTTAAATATTTCTTAGGAAAACAGAGATGATAAGAACACTTAAATTTTTCTTAGGACAATGGAGATAAGAACACTTCCTTAAATATCCATCAAAATCTCAGCTGAAATTTTAATTATGGTGAATTATGCCAACAGATATAATATGGAAACAATAAATTCTTTAACCATGCAGGCATGGTGACATCAAATAAGGTCTTATCACCTAGCATAGGAAATTGTAGTCTTTTCCTCATACACATGCATCCTTTGAATTACTGTTATTCGAATTTTTTTCCAATCAAATAACATCATGCTTGTTATGGAATTAGTATTCTCAAGTTTTGAACCCTCTATGGTACTGCTTTAACCTATTAACTTGAGAATAAAGGATACAAAGAAGACATTGGTAGACACTATACATTGCTACCTATAAGATGATCATTGGTGTACTTCCATTGTGCATTTTATATCATTAATGTAGGATTTGTAAGATTGCAATTCAGTACTAGGAAAAGATAGTTCTTATATAAGTCATAAATTGGACCTACTATTCTACAACAACAAAATCAAAATATGCCATGCAAAAGTACCTTTTCTAGTAAAGATGATTCAACAGTTTCCATCCTCATTGATGATTTCCCAATGCTTGCTACAATTGCATCTTCCCATAAATCAAACACGCTTGTATTCCTGACATTGTGCCATGCTGTAGAAAGTAGCATTGCATCTACTGCAATAACATAGCACAAGCAAAATCAATTTAAGAAAAAATATTAGTGTAGATAACAAACATCGAATGCAAAATAAAATCAAAAAATATAGAATAGAGAAAATTGGCAATATTTTAAAAGATGTATATATTTTCTCAAGAAGTAAACAAGATGAAATAATGGTTTTGTAAAGAAAGTCAATCAATTGTATGTGGTAAGGAAGGATAAGGAAACATATGAAGGTATTTATGGATGTGTTTGCATTAATTGTAGGAATCTAGAATTTTGATTAAGATCTCATCATCTTGAGATTGACACAAAGGAGAGGGAAAACAAAAAATATATAAGAGCCTTTATGCTTTCTATGCAACTAAGGATAAGTCAGTAGACACATAATTTTGCATTGTTCTGTACATCCATATATTAGCTTATATTTGGTAGCAACTATTTAAAATGGACTATGTGTAATGCTTGGTACATAGAGCTTAACATGGTAGAGAGAGATGAAAGCATTGGAACATGGTAGAAGAGAGAGATGAAAGCACCTATCTAATGCCTTTGACATTGTAATGACATGGAATCTTTGACACAAATTGCAGAACTACCTTACAGGAGCAGCCATGATTTTTCCTTCCCAAAGTAAGTATTTCTCATCCTAGCTAAATCAACCAAAGTACGCATGTTATAGGTAAGAAGAAGGAATCTCATTTCTATTTATCTCATTTTTATTTAGTTTTCCTTCATATATTTTTGGATTTTGAACACTAACAGGTCCATTTGAAGTCTTATATCTCTTGATTAAACAACTTTCATCAACCATATTGAGTGTTGAAGCCTCAATCACTGGAACCACTGGAGGCCTAATTCTTTGTATGTTATTTTTAAGCCTTTAGTGGTATGAATTGTTGCCCTAGTTGTCATTCCCACCTACATAAATAGGAAGAGTTACTAATAAATATACCACTTAACATCACTCATGCCTAAGAGGAGGTATCCATTTGAAAACATGTAAAAAGTCATTTTTCCTCTAGTCACATGCTACATAAGATAATGCACATGCAACTTGACTTACAGGTGGAGCTCCAATAGAATTTTCAAAATTGAATCTCTTGATCAGCATTGCGGTTGTTGTTCACTTTATATGGAGAAACTAGATTGGTGTATTTTTTCAATGTCAAAGCTTTTAATTTTTGGGATCTTTCATCTGAGAAACAAGCTTCTTCCCTCCTTGTCTTTGTAGATATGATGTCCAAAGTGGGAAGCCCTACAAGCTAGGACAACAGAAACTATGAGGATGGTGATAGGGAGAATTTTTCTGTGAGAGAGCAAGATAGGTTCATGCCCATTGCTAATGTCATCAAGATAATGAGAAAAGTACTCCCTACTCATGCCGAGATATATGATGATGCAAAGGAGACCATTCAAGAATGTGTCTCTGAGTACATTAGCTTCATCACCAGTGAAGCAAATGATCATTGTCAAAGAGAACAGAGAAAAACCATAACTGCAGAGGATGAACTTTGGGCCATGAGAAAATTGGGTTTTGATGATTATGTTGAGCCTTTGACCATTTATCTGCAAAAGTACAAAGAAATTGAAGGTGACCATAGAGGGTCTATCAGAGGAGAGTCCTTGCCAAGGAAAGAAATAAATGCTCTTGCTTTGTCTGTTGGATTTCAAATGAGTCATCAGGGCCTTTATGGTACCTCAGGACTGGGATATTACAAGGACTTAATGACAAGTTCAAACATTAACTATGATCTTTATGCCTAATACAAGTGAAACTGAATAAAATGGAGCAATTGTCTTTTCATTTTGTCAATTCCCTGAAGGCTCTATTGCAGAACAGGAGCTACACCTCTTTCAAGTGTGAAGTGATTCTATACTCTTTCTAGGAGAATTTTTGTCAAATGTTATAGTTGGATATGCTCTGGTAGACATGTATGCAAGATGTGGAATCATAGACAAAACACTTGAATTGTTTAATAGAATACCTCAAAGAGATGTCATCTCATGGAATGAAATGATTGATTACAGAATGTGCACAAAATGGATTTTTCAAGGAACCTCTCAAAATATTTGAATTAATGAAGCAATCTGGAACACATCCTAACATTCTACTTTCAATGGAATCAGTGAGGTTATTTAAACTTTTACACCCTTCTATGTTCAAGTGTTGCAGCTGTGACAAGTTTCCAATGAATCAGGGAGGCTATTTAAATCTATAGACCCTACCATGTTCAAGTGCTGCAGTTGTGACAGGTTGCCAATGGAATCAGGAAGGTTATTTAAACATTCACACCCTTCTATATTCAAGGTTGTAGCTATGACAGGTTGCCAGTGGAATCAAGGAGGTTATTTAAACCATGACAATATTTTAGTTTTGAATGTTGCAGTTGCAATATATTGTCAATAGAATCAAGGAGGTTATTTAAACATTTAAAACTTCCTATTCTATTCAAGTGCTGCAGCTATGAGAGGTTGACAATGGAATTGGAGAGGTTATTTAAACCTCTGCAACTTTCTATTTTCAAGTGCTGCAGATGTGACAGGTTGCCAATGGAATCAGGAAGGTTATTTAAACCTCTACAATCTTCTATGTTCAAGTGTTGCAGCTGTGACAGGTTGCCAATAAAATCAGGGGGGTTATTTAAACTTTTACACATTTCATGTTCAAGTGCTACAACTGTGATAGGTTGCCAATGGAATGAGGGAGGTTATGTAAATCTATAGACCCTACCATGTTCAAGTGTTGTAGTTGTGACAGGTTGCCAATGGAATCAGGAAGGTTATTTAAATGTTCACACCCTTCTATATTCAAGGTTGCAGCTATGATAGGTTGCCAATGGAATCAAGGAGGTTATTTAAACCATGACAATATTTTAGTTTCAAATGTTGCAGCTACAGTAGATTGTCAATAGAATCAAGGAGGTTATTTAAACATTTGAAACTTCTTATTATGTTCAAGTGCTACATTTGTGATAGGTTGACAATGGAATCAAGGAGGTATTTAAACCTCTACAACTTACTATCTTCAAGTACTTCAAACATGACAGGTTGCCAGTGGAATAAGGAAGGTTATTTAAACCTCTACAATCTTCTATGATCAAGTGTTGCAGCAATGACATGTTTCCAATAGAATCAAGGAGGTTATTTAAATTTTTACACCCTTCTATGCTCAAGTGTTGCAGCTATGACAACTTGCCAATGGAATCAGGGAGCTTATTTAAGCCTCCATTCTCTATTATATTCAAGTGTTGCAGCTATGGCAGGTTGCCAATGGAATCAATTTCAGATTGGGTTCTAGGTTCCAAATTGGGACATGCTATACAACCCAAGTGGGAATCCTAAGATTGCATGTTTGGACTGCTCACCTGTAGCAGGCTTTGAAACCAAAACAAATCTTTTGGAACAAAATACAAAGGGAAAAAAAGGCTACAAGGCTACAAGTCTGTTAAAGTAGTGGGAGATCTCTTGAAATCATGGTGGGTTAGAGCATTTATTGATAGCTCTATGATGGGCTTGTGCATCGAACAAAAATGGTCAATGTAGCTGTGATATCATTAAAATGGCTTGACCTCGCCACTAATTTGCAGATTGTTAGAGTAATTAGTTGGAATTTTTTGGCGGATAATATAAGAGGTTTAGGCTTTGATTATTCACAAATTCCATTTGTTTTTTATAGAACCTAGAAAGATTTGCATTATGCAGAACACATAGTTTTGTTTTCTTTACCCTTTTTCTCTATTTTGGGTTCTAGTGCTTTCTTTTTGAATTTTTGTTCTATTTACTTTGATCCATGGTTGGATGTGCCAGAGGAAGTGCCATTTTGGGTAAGGTTTCCCTTTTCTCTCATTGTTTCTTAGCTTTCAAATTACTTATGTGTGGTTGTGGCTATTTCAAAATCATATTTGAAACCAAAGCAGAGTGGGAGGCAATTTTTCAAGGATGTTTCTGGTTAATAGATTCTTGTGTTTTCATTTTAAATTCTTGGTACTACCAATATAGAGAACAACCAATGCTCTGAGAGCCAGTTTCATTTGTGAAGATAGATCCTTTGTGTTGCAAAATAGAAGGCTAAGAGAAGAGGGCCAAGGAGTTTAATTGTCTTTATTTTATATTCAAGAAAAAGCTATGGTTGTGTGGAAAATTTAACATGGAACATAATTGGGTTAAGGAAAACATCTTACTGTTCAACAAGGGTAAGACTAACTTATGTGGATCTTTTCTAAGTTTGGATGATATTTCCTGGTACAAATAATTCGAGTTTGCAGCAGCATCTGATTTTCTTCCTAGAAATTGTGTACAACCTAGTATAAATGGGGTGGGTGTTCTAAAAAGCTTTTGAACAATAAGCACCAACATCTAAAATCAAACATGACATTTTATTATAAAGAGAATTTCCATTATTAAAACTGAGACTATTTTACTATAATTATTCTTTCCACAACTATTATTTTCATTTTATTATTCTTTGATGGTTATGTGGAGAGGAAGAGAAAGGGAAAATTTGGAAGGAAGAAAAAGAAGAGTAATGGGAGCAGAGAAATTTGGGCAAGTAAAGACATAAATGTAAGTATAGGAAAAGAGAGGGAGAACAAGGAAGTGATATTGGAAGAATAGATTACTGATGACAAGAAGAAAGACATAGAAGGCCACTGTTAGCGAGAGAAAAGAGTAGCAAGTAGCAAGGTAAAGAACGGTATGCTTTTTCCATTGAAGTTTCTAGATTTCTATATCTAGGAAATATCATAATAGAAAATTAAAGGAAATCCAAGAGGGGTACACTATGAGATTGATTAAATATTCTATTTCTTTTGGACAAACACTCTAAAGATAATAGATTAAAAAATAGATAATCTAATTTACAAAGGGTAGTGCTACAAGGAATGCCCATTTACCTTCTCACTCTACTACCTCTTCTAGGCTTGGAAAAACAAGATTTATATTTCATTTGGTAAGGAATAAAAGAGGTCTTCAAGCAGTCCTTGTGACTTGACATACTGTCACCAAGCATAAGAAAGATGAAGAACTGAATACTAGAAACCTAAGGAATTTTATCCAAGTCTTCTTGATGACATTAGCATCGATACTACTGCTACTTTTTCCTGAATTAACTTTTCCCACTTCTTGTCTTTATTTACTCCTAGTATTTGGTGTGTTAAGAAGGCATTTGGATTGTGTAACAGAACATGAAAAAGAAAGCTATAGAGCACTGGGAAATTGTGCCTGTAAACAATATAGTGAAGAGAACTGTAAACACAAAAAGCACCTGCCCATGCATTATTGATGTTAGCCCACTTGTTATTTGATAAAAATTATGCAAGCATATTCTCTTTCCAAACCCTCCAATTAATGTAAACCCTCCAAAGATTGATGGAGTAGTAGCTAGGGTTTGCCAAAATAATGTAAAATCTGCTCATAAAAATTTTGAAATGGTTTACCTTCAGAGGATTGTATTTGTAGAATATAGGAGATGCTGGACAAGCTAAATAATATATCTGATCCAGGGAGCATGGAGGTACCTCTAAAGCTGATTGATTGCACAAATTGTGTTTGCACACCAATGCTGATGAACAAAAAGGATTAAAATATGCCGATGAACAAAAAAGAGCAAAATATGCAAGGAAAGCTAAAACTTGTAAAGAACACTACGAAAGAAAGCTTATAAAGAGCACAACGGTAATGATAACTGTGGCTTTTTTCACATGCATATCCAATGGTGGTGTCGTGAACAAGCGTGGGAAGTGTAGTTGTGAAGTGCATGGGTATCCAAAGATGATGTTGCTAAGAAGACATGTGAAGTGTAGTGTTGGAGCCATCGGCGGGAATTCTCCAGCCAAATTTCGGTACCGTCTCTCAGGCGTGAGACTTTTCCAATGGGAAAGCCCAGAATAAAGAGCCTATTGGCTAAATACTAGCACTTGCAACCGGGGGTGCTGCAAGGTATACGCTGATAGTATTATATAATTTCCTAAATAGTCCATTATGCAACCTAGCAAGTGATGCAGGAGCATCCAGTGGTGTAAGGGCAATCTTGCATCACCCAAAAATAGTTAAATTTCAAGTTTCTCAATTTTTAGATGTTTTTACATTTTTGGATACCCTTTTCGTTATAATGAAATTCCCAATTTATGGTTTTTATTTTGTATTCTTGGGTGGAAAGATATTACAGTTTTAGTTTCCCAGATTTGCACCTGAAAATCATTCAAGTTAGATTTGAGGCACTTAGAGTTCCCATAACGGCCACAAAACTTTCCAAAATTGGCATAGCAGATTTTGAGCGCATTATTGACTTTGATACCTTTCCAATGGTTCAAAAGGTTTGTGAATCAGAGTCCCAGATCAAAAGTTATGGCCCCGAGAAGTTGGCGCACTTTCTAGAAGATACAATTGCAAATGTTCTTTTGAAATTTGAACTTCAAGTTGTAATTTTCAGTGTCAAACCACCTAAACTCAAATTTGAATGTTGTTTTGGCTCCAAACTAATGAGGAGCTCTATTTATGGGTGGGTTTCTAATTTTTTTGGGTAACTCTTTGGGGGACAAGCTCACATATTGCGAAAGGGCTATTCTGTAGCTGTCTGTAATTTGCATGTGTTGTAGAACTTGGGGATTTGAGATCCTCTGCATGTAAGAAGCTCTATTTTCATAATAATAAAACTATTATCTTGTTTGTGGGTTATTTTCTATGTCTCAGGCTTTGCCCTCATCAAGTGGTATCAGAGCTGGTTTTCTTGAGCATGTGGATAGATCGCTGGTCGTGAGGCAGTTCACACCAGGACCATGGTTGTGGGTCGAGGTTAAGAAAGATGCCTCCAAGAGTGATGCCTAGTAGGCATGGTGGTGCCAGAGGTGGTCGAGGCGGCAGAAATGCTAGTGGAAGAGATGCACTGGTAGCCCTCCAGAGACAGATTGATGCATTACAAGAATAGTTGAGAAGAGGGTTAAACTCGAGGGAGGAAAGTGAGGATGAAGGAGACGAAGAAGGTTCAAATGTAGAAGAGGAAGAAGAAGCAATTGATCAAGACCAAATGTGGCTAATAAGGGCCATTTCGAAGATCAGGAAAAGACCCAGAGTAGAAGTCCCCAGTTATTCCAGAAGTCTAAACTCGGAAGAGTTGATCGACTGGATCAACGAGCTAGAAGAATATTTTGAGTATGAGGAAATGGAGGACCCAGATCCGGTTAAGTTTGTGAAAATGAAACTGAAGGGCCATTCTAGTATTTGGTGGAAAGAGGTCCAGTTGGAAACAAATCGAAGAGGAAAAGGAAAGATCACTAGATGGGATCACATGGTAGAGAAACTGAAGAAGCAGTTCATACCAATGGAATATGAGTTAGATCTGTTGAAGAAATTGCAAGGGTTGAAGCAAGGAAGTAGATATGTGAAAGAATACACTGAAGATTTTCACAAAATAATCATCAGAACGGGTCACACAAAGGCCAATAAGGAGAAGGTAGCCCGATATCTTAATGGGTTATGACCGAGCATTTAGGAGGAGTTAACCCTAGTCAAAATGACCACCATTGAGGATGTGTATCAGTTTGCTCTGAAGGTGGAAGAGAAGCTGAACAAAAGATTTGATGGCAAGCAAAAAGGACGAGGAGGTCAAAGTGGAAGGGGCAATGGAAGACCTTCAGGAAACCAAAATGATGATGAAAAGAAAAGTGAAGATGTGGGTACCAGCCGAAGCCAAAGAAATGACAACTTCTACTGCCCTCGTGATCAAAATAGTGGTGATCAAAGAGGTAGAGGATGAGGGAGATATGAACAAGGATATGAAAGAGGTGGTTTCAGAGGAACATGTTTCCAATGTGGTGAAGAAGGGCATCAAGCCTATGAATGTCCACAATACCAAGGAAGGGCAGAGAAAAGGCCAGAAGGTCATGGAAGGGTTGCACATGTAGATGAGGAGGCCCAATCTGAAGATTCCAATGATGCGGAAAGGGGAGAAGCCCTAGTGATTAGGAGAGCCCTGGTGATTGAGAAAAAGGAACCATAACAAAGGAAGAATCTATTTCACACAAGGTGCAAGTGTGAAAGAAAATGTTGTGATGTCATTATTGACAGTGGAAGCACTGATAATCTGGTTTCAGAGGAGATGGTCACAAAGTTGAAGCTGAAGAGGGAAAGGCACCTGCATCCATATTGGATTGTCTGGTTGCAGAAATACCACAAAGTTTTGGTCAATGAGTAGTGCCTAGTAAAGTTTAAGATCGGGAGATACCATGATGAGGTACTCTGTGATATCATCCCCATGGATGCATGTCACATGTTGTTGGGGAGGTCATGGTAGTTCTATAGGTGAGCTATACATGATGGCCATGCAAACACTTATTCCTTGACAAAAGATGGGGTTTGTCACAAATTGAAACCCCTGAAGGAGATCGAAGAAAAGGTATGCAGTAGAGCTAGAATTTGTTATGTAGATGGAAGAAAATTTTTAGAAGGTATGAAGCATGAGTGTGTGTGTTATGCATTGATTCCTAGAGTGAGTAAGGAGGATAGTGAGAAGGTTCCAGAAGAAGTTTCTGGGATGTTGGATGAGTTTCAGGATATTGTTTCTGATAATGTACCTGAGGGTTTACCATCAATAAGGAAGATCAGTCATCAGATTGACTTGATTCCTGAAGCCAGTTTGCTAAATAAGGCAGCTCATAGAATGACTCCAAATGTAAATGAGGAGTTGAACAAACAAGTCTGAGTTGTTGAGAAAGGGCTGATACTGTGAGAGTTTGAGTCCATGTGCAAGCATCTACAAAGTGACTAGCACCACAAAGAAGGATGGGGAGTGGAGGATGTGTACATTCTCTGTTTCATAAACGCTGATAACAATCAAGTACGATTTC